>QXEO01001649.1:0-298997 GCA_007115705.1 Dactylis glomerata | reverse complement strand
AGATGACACGCGGTGGCTAGAAATGACCTCACTTTTTGCACTTGTATGTTAGCCAAATTGGGGACTTGCTCTTGCTGCTCGCGCAATTGTCTCTTTTGGATGATTGCTAACCTGCGAGCCTTGTTTTGTGAAAATCTGCATTGCTCGTTACCACCATGAAATGCGGTAACAAAATTTTCTTCCTTTGACAAGTAATGGATCATGTCAAGTACTAAATCATGAACACGACAAGCATATATGGTGTCCTCATGCGGCAACTTTACTGGCTGGATCAAGCTCCTGTTCAGAAGCTCGTTAAAGCAACTTTCTCCCGAGGCAAACAACCCTATTCCATATGTATCGTAGATAAAACCTTCCGCAGTCCACTTCCATATCAAAGAATTTTTCTCAATCTCAGAATCTTCCGGAAACAAGCTCAGATACAAGAGACAATTCCTCAGATGGCATGGTAGATCAGAGTAGCTAAGTAGCAATATCTTCCTTATGTCATCAACATGCATATTATTTCCTTGGCCAAAACCAATAGAGTTGTAAATCTCTGGCCAAACCTGTATTGGCTTACCGGTTAACAAACTAGCTATTGCAATGATAGCTAGTGGTACACCACCACATTTTCGTATAGCCTTTTCAGATATCTCAACAGACTCATCATGAGAGATTATGCCTATATCAAAATGTAATCTTTTTCTTTTGCGGGTACCAACAGCTAATATTGTATTGAACAATTCTTTAGAATTATCACTGGAAAGCGGCTGGTGCTTGTAAACATGGCCAACCTCTTCAGCAACTTCCAGACTACGAGTAGTTGTGATGATTACACTTCCACAATGATCATCAACCCAAGCACATCTGATTATTTTCCATGAATTTATAGACCATAAGTCATCAACAACGATAAGGTACCTATTGATAAGGTAGTGTGAGATCCATGCAAAAGGAAAACGATATATATAAGTACACAATAGAAAAATGGATTTATATGAAAACTTGAGTTTATTCTATTTGAGTTTTGTAAATTTTACCTCCCAATTAGTCATACTTATCTATGTTATCTATACCTCTATATCTATACCTAATAATCTATATATATACCTAATAATAAAGGACGTAAGGTTTCCGTGGTTGGTTCGTCCAACACTTTTTTCCGGTTTTACCCTCCCACCGAACACCAAATTACTCACTCATGCCATTAGTAAGTTAAAAAGATTTAGAGCCGGTCCAGCTTGAGCGGCCCATACAACTCTTCGTATATATATAGGAAAAAACAATACATAACGTCATCAAGTTACATCGGTCTAGAAGTCTGGTACGAATCACAACAGCTGACCTATACCTAATATCTATATCTATATTATATAATAATAATAAAGAACGTAAGGTTTCCGTGGTTGGTTCGTCCAACACTTGTTTCCAGTTTTACCCTCCCACCGAACACCAAATTACCCACTCATGCCATTAGTAAGTTAAAAAGATTTAGAGCCGGTCCAGCCTGAGCGGCCCATACAACTCTTCGTATATATATAGGAAAAAACAATACATAACGTCATCAAGTTACATCGGTCTAGAAGTCTCGTACGAATCACAATAGCTGACCTATACCTAATAATATACAACGGATCGATCCTTCGCACCTGTGTATGGCCCGGCCTAGCTAAACTGCAACCGAGTGCCCGAGGGAATGAGTCCATGCCGTGCACGTTACCTATCTTTCAATCCTAACCCCCCTCCGCATCAAAACCCTAGACGGCAAATTAAGGCGCCAAATCCAATCCAGTCGATCAATCGGCACACTCCCTACAACCATCGCATCGGTGGGAAAACCGGCTGCGTAGGGCTGCGTAGGGTTTCAACGCTTCACCACCTGGACACCCTTTCTATTTAAGGAGGGACCCAGCTAGGCATGAATCTATACATGGATACTTGGTTATCATGTATTAATATTACACTTCAGTGTTTAGGTGAGCATGGATTCTGATTCGAGCCGAGGACGTCGATAGTTGGAGGCGTTTGGCGATGGCGAGGCTATTTCGAGGGAGAGGCGGCTGGCGCGATGTATCGTGCTGGTTGGCGAAGACGGAGACGCTGCTGAGGATGAACACGACAAGGAGTGCGGAGCTCGAGGTAGCCGCAGGAGCAGTGCCGGAGGTGCAGCTGGAAGCAGAGGTGGGTGGAGAAGACGCCGGGTGGGGCAGGCAGGAGCTTGCAAAGTTGGAGGATTGAGCCAACAACACCTAGCAGCGACAACTAAATTATTCATCACAAGCCAATGGGGAAGTGCAACCAAATAATGGAAGCTGCACCTCACGCACACTTGCTTGTCTACGATGATCCCATGTAGACAGAGATAGAGGGGAATCAGAAGAAGAGAGCATAATGTTAACATGCACAACGACCCGATAAAAAAGAAAGTTTAATGACCCGTAGCAGCGCACGGGCATTGTACTAATTATTTTTTTATTAATAAAGGACGTAAGGTTTCCGTGGTTCGTTTGTCCGTCGGACCGTTCTTGATATGCTTCGTCCGTCGTCGCTATTGTTGGGCCTGGCCCAATTGCGTGTGCCGCATGTCCGTCGTGCACTGTTGTTCGTTTGCCCCTCTGTCATTTCCTTACCGTGTGCTCCAAGCTAGATGGTTTGACTTCGGCTGGAACGAGATCGAGGCCTCTAAGCTAGACGGTTGCAGAGTCTGGCTTTAAATCGATCGAGTCCGTCCTCAAATAACTAGAACCTCCATAGAAAAATATAGATTAGTTCACTTTGTGGCCTCCCCGCTCCCAATCACAGGGATCAAACAGCCGACCGGCGGCTTGCCATGGGCAGCGACAAGAGTGCTAGGAACTACTACGAGAACAAGGTAGGATTGATTAGTTCACTTTGTGGCATCCCCGCTCCCAATCGCAGCGATCAAACAGCCGGTCGGCGGCTCGCCATGGGCAACGACAAGAGTGCTACGAACTACTACGAGGTCGAGGTAGTATTGGAGGCGGCTACGAGCTACGAAGAGAACGAGGTGGGATTGGAGGTGGCCGAGGACGATGCCAGGATGCTCGATAAGGCCACGCCAGCGTATGCTCGAGGAACACACATCGGCCGATCGGCGGCATGTCGTCGTGCATGGCGCGCTGCAGCTGGCCTTGGTCACCACGACCTCCGGGGCTGCTGCCGAGGCTGCTAGCTGGAGTGCGTGTATACGGCTGTCCTAGGATGTGGCTGGGACGGGGGTGCTGCAGCGTGGAGTGCGTGCAAAGGAGGCTTGCTGCGGCGGACCATAGTGATACGGGATGATGGTGCTGCTCTAGGCGCGGCCGCGGAAGTGGACCACGGATCGGTAGTCTCGTGCGGAGCGGACGGCTGCGGCCGCCGGCGAGGCCGTGCAGCACAGCAGCAGGCGGCGGGCGAGCATCAGCATGCCTAGGAGAGGGAGGAAGAACAGCACACATGGGCGGTGCCGCTATGCAAGGGAAAAAAAAGGCTGGAAAGGTTTAGCTCGTGATGAATCGCCTGCAATTAGACAACGTCACGCGATACAAAACCTGTGGACGCCTTTAAGGTTGTTCTATCATCTCCCGTCCCCAGTCAGCACCGCTAATTCCCACAGCCGCGGTTCTAATCGATTGCCCCCGGCATCGGATTCATATGGCCATACGGGAGTCGCCAAGTTGACCGTGTGCGTGGTCCCAGGAGGAAGAGGCGGTTGTATGAGAGTCGTGGGTCCTTCACTCCTCTACTCGCTCGTCGGCGACGGTCAACGAGGTATTGCGATTCGGGCCTTCTTATTCTTTTGCTTCTGGAGTTTTCCCATATGAATCATGCGCCTTTGCAGTGGTTGGGTGGTGAAGGGATCAGTAAATGATTAGGGGCTTGGCGTAGGTGGTTACTTGTTAGAGCAAGTACAATAGAGTCCAGTCAACTGGCTATAAGGATTAAAATAGTATATTTATGCTTAGTTGGAGGAGAGAGATATGAGAGAGAAGAGGAGTGGGCTCTCATGCAAGAGCTAGCTACAACACGTGCTCCTAGGTGCTCTGTGAGAGTGTCAAGTGGGCCATACCACCATAAAGTAGTACACTTTTGTAGTTAGCTATTGTACATGTTGACTATAAGGCTGTCTATAGATGACGTGGCAATCGCTTATAGCCAACTATGGGCTATACTATTGCTCTTGCTCTTAGATGCGTGGCTGAAATTTCCACGTAGTTCTGTCCACAAGTAGCTAAATATTCTTCTGAATTTCTAAATTTCCGTGTTAGACTCACGTGCTTGTTGGGATTACAGACCTTGTTGGTTGCACTGCATGCTGCTGAGCCTACCATAAATAAAGGTTGCGTAATAATGTTAGTCGTTGTGTTGTGCACCAGGAACCCGAGGAGAATTGGCAGTGTCTACTGAAGTACTGATACATGTGTTGAACCTGACAAAAGTGCAGCAATTTCATAACAAAAATGCTGCAGGAAGATGAATCCAGGGATGATGCCTAAAGTGATGACATGGAAACTATAACCAAGGATGATCAGTTGACCTATCATAAAGTTAGGGTGAGGAAGAAGCTTTAAGTAAGGACGATGAAATTAAGCTGTTAGAAGCTCTAACCATGGACGATCACATTGAGCGGCCAGATGGTTAATTAGGGGAGATAATTCTTCTAATTAAGGTGAGGAAGAAGCTCTAACCATGGACGATCACATTGAGCGGCCAGACGGTTAATTAGGGGAGATAATTCTTCTAATTAAGATTTATTATGGAGCTCATCTAGCAGAGAAGGTTGATGGTGAAGACATTTCGGAACCAACAAGATTGGCACAAGTTATTCGTGGTTTTGATGTGAACAAGACAAAAAAAACCTCTCTCCTTCATGTACATCGATAATCAACCTATACTTGCACCCCTTACCCGGTTAGGGTAAGCTTATAGTATTCTACTACAATGTGTCGTATCATTAAGAACAAGCAAATTCACAATAGTTAAATTCTTCATGACCTATAGACTATTAAAAAAATCCGTAGCAACGCACAGACAATTTTGCTAGTCTAGATTAAGTTCTCACTATCAACTAAAAATTATTCCAAATATATGAAGAAAGATTTGGATGGAAAGATACTCACTTAACATTTGAAGTTCTGTAAGTTTGATCAAATACAACACCTACTACAATATTAATTACATTCAAAATGAAAACCTAGTTCACACTGGATCTATTGATACTTCGTCGGTATGTAGCTGTTGATATTTTTCTATAAACTTGGTTAAACTTAGAAAACTTAAAATTTTGGGAAAATGTATTTTAGAAATGAGTTGAGTAGCAAAGACCAAGGGTTGATCTATTTAAATATTCATTTATTTATAAAGAATGTCAGAATATGTGACGTAGTCCAAATCATGATGTAAACATCTCCAAGAACATGAACAACACGTGTGTCTGGCTCGTTCTTCTATAGATTCCACAATCTGTATGCAAACTAAAATATGTACTCAGTCATTGTATTTACTAGATATATATTTTCCAATTCAATATACTGATGTCATTAGTAATTTAATTGGGATATCATTGAGGTAAATATATTGTACACATGTACATACCTCGTGCCTTTAAGCAATCCTCGAAGTTTTTGGATGAGCTGACACTCATCCAACAATGCTATGTTTGAACAAGAGGCCTCGTCAAGTTGGAGGAGAATATCCATCAAAACTTTCTTCACGTCGGGATCTTGACCCACCGAGACAAAAGCCTTGCGCGTAAATCCTTGTAACAACTTGTCATAGACTGCTTTGACAAGAGTTGTTTTGCCCAGTCCGCCAAACCCGAAGATGGAGAGTATGTTGAGCGTCCGCTTGTCATTGGACACATCATTACTCTTACTTGTCAACATCTCTATGAGTTCGTCTCGTGGCCCATCGATACCGATGATCTCTCTCTTATCTTTGAACAAAGCCGGTATGCGAGGATCAAAGGTACTTTTGCGAACCCAGTAATCATCATCACAAATTTTTTTATACCTGTTATATCGACAGCCCACCTCCTGGACCTGCTCCTTGATCTCTTTGATTGCGTCAGCGATCTGGTGGGCAGTCTTACGCTTCTTGAAATAACTTATCACCTTCCTCACAAACCCCACGTCCGGGTTAGAGGCAAGAGCCCAGCTCTCGGCGCGTATAAGGAATCTATCAATGGCATCCTCCATTTCATATGATAGCTCCCTGACATCCTCGGTCCAGATCTTGACTGGCTCATCAACAAGGCGATCATGCCGCACCCTCGCCACCTTGCGGAGGGCGGGGTCCATGATCCTGATCTCCTTCTGGAGATACTCGACATCTTTCCTCAACCCTTCCTCCAGATTGTACTCCTCCTTGAGGAGCTCCGCCAGCTTGGGCAGCAGTGCGCCCACGGCGCCCGTCGCGATGTCCATAGCGAGCGAGCTCGGTGGCATATCTCCCTACTTCTTGATTGTTTTGTTTAGTTCTCAGGTCTTGTTGTTTGCTTAGTTCACCTGTGCTATATAGGCAGCACAAGCATAGTCAATTTCGATGCTGCGGAGGCTGCGAGGTCGAGCTCATCGATGTTGGCCGGCCGGACGGAGAATATTATGGGGCGTGCGCCTGCAGACGTGCATTGCTTCGACTAATTTATAACGGCCCCTTAAGTTAGGTTTTTTTTTTGACAATCAACACCATATATATTTATAAGAGTAAATAGTACATGGTAGAGATACATAAACTGTTCCCAACAATTACAAAATGAAGTCTAAAAGAAACGACTAAATCTTCAAGGTCTTCAAATTCTTTCTTCTTCCATGACATAATCTTGTATTTTCCAGAAGGCAGCCGAATAGAACCGAACCATAAACCTGTAAATACCAACGAAGGTTCTCCCATAATTTTAATTTGAGCCGCAATGCTAAGGCTACGTGCACGCGCGCAACCATTGAAGTAGTCAATCAACATCGGCAAGAGTACCAACACCAGTATGTCAGGGCGAAATAACCGAACAACTTGGTCGACGTCGCTGGGGAATCGAGAGTACGAATCACCATTGTCGAGGACGTAGCAGCCGGAAAAATTATTGCGAGGATAATACTCCTCGCGACGACCATGAGAAAAGATCCAAGATCGGTCTGGCGAAGCAGGATCCAAAGAACCATACCTAGAGAACTGTAATCTTTCAATACTTCCATTGACGCTGGGACGAAGATCTCGTCATCGAAGGAAGAACCGAAGATCAATTATTGAAGACGATGCCATCTCCATTGATATAGAGATCAACAAAATATGACTTCCAAACCCTAACTTAATCTACTAGAAAATACCACTTTTACTAAAACCTCCACACATAGACTAGGTTCCTCACTCCTCCTTACGCCGGCGAGGCCGGCCGGAGGAGGGGAAACCAATCTATGGTGGAGTAGGAGGTAGAGGCGGCGGCTGGGGGCTGTTTTTCCTTAAGTTAAGTTCATGTCACAATCGCTGGCTTAATTATCCGGGCTTAAACGCAAATGCTACAAAGTGCATTGGGTGGTTCATGGTGAACCATGTGCACGTACGTAGGAACTAATTAAAAAAATGGGAGACACGGTTATCTTTGGGGAAACACCAACCCCAAGCCAAGATATTGCCATCCGGTGGCAGCTCATCTGCTAAAGAAAGCACACTTGTGGCGATAATAATTTCTCAGCCGTGCCATTTCAGGTTTCTTAGTTGGAAAATGCATACCATCCGGCGAACGGTCGAAAAACCCCTCTCACCCCCCCCCCCCCCCCCCCCCCCCAATCGCTGTTGCACTCCATGGCCGGCATGCATCCACCTCAACGCCGCCCAAATCACCCCGCTGGTGAGTAGTCTGCTCACGACCGATGGGCCGTTCATCAGCTTGCAAACGCAGCGACCGCAAAACCATTGGATTTGGCGTGGGCTTTGAAGGCTCCTTCCCCTTCTGCATGAAGCCTCGGGAGACAAGCTGGGCAGCCACATAGACGGGCAGATCTTTTGCGGCAGCGGCTGGGACCTCAATTGCGGCTGTGGGGGAAGGCGGTTGCAGTTGATAGGCCTTCTCTTGCGGCGGGCGCGGAGTGCAGGGCCGCAATGCTAGCGTTGAGGTCTTCTTCTTCCGCTCCGGGAACTTCTTCTTCGGCTCCGGCCTATGATCGCTAGAGGGTTTCTGGAACGATGGTTAGACTCCCATCGGCTACGTGTTATATATAGGCGTCGAACGACGCTGTAGTTTGTTACAACGGAGAGGCAGAGATCAAAGGAAGAGATAGATCGATCTGATCTTTATATTCCAGATCAGATCGTTTACATGGAGTATGCTACAAGTTAGGAAACAGAATAACTTCCTATCTCTATCCTGTTGTCAATCCTGAAGTCGTGACAAGTCGTGTCAATGTACAACTTGTATCGCTAACACCCCTCCTCAATCACAGCTCTTCTTAAGGTTGAGATTGTATTTGAATTCTTCAAACTACCGAGTGGGTAGTGCTTTAGTGAAGCCATCTGCCACCTGATCTTTTGAAGGAATGAATCTGATCTCTAGCTGTTTGCTTGCTACTCTTTCTCTTACAAAATGAAAATCAATTTCAGTGTGCTTAGTTCTAGCATGAAATATGGGATTAGCTCAAAGATAAGTTGCACCCATATTATCACACCATAAACATGAGATTTGATTTATTCGGATTCCAAGTTCTCCCAACATAGACTCCATCTATATGATCTCAGCTGTAGCATTTGCTAGAGATTTGTATTCAGCTTATGTGCTTGATCTTGACACTGTTGCTTGTTCCCTGGCACTCCAAGAAATTAAGTTAGGCCCAAAATATACAGCAAAACCTCCTGTAGATCTCATGTCATCTACACAACCTGCCCAGTCAGCATCTGAGAAGGCACTCACTAATGTGGAGGATGATTTTCTAAAGGTTAGCCCAAGACTTGTTGTTCCGCTGACATACCTCAATATTCTTTTTACAGTTGTCCAGTGTGCAGTAGTAGGTGCATGGAGAAACTAGCATACCTTATTGACAGAGAAAGATATATCTGGTCTAGTGAGGGTCAGGTATTGAAGTGCTCCAACTATACTCATGTACCTTTTACCATCTTCATATCCTAGGAGTTCTCCTTCCGTGACAGATAGCTTTTCTGATGATGACAGTGGTGTTGGTAATGCCTTGCATGCCTTCAACCCAATTCTGTCAAGCAAATCTAAAGCATACTTTTCTTGAGTCAATATAATACCTTGATTGAACCTTTTTACCTCTGTGCCCAAGAAATAATGTAAGTCACCAAGATCTTTTAATGCAAAGGCCAAATTAAGATCTTGAAGGAGCGCATCTATTGCCTTGTTGGAGGAGCTAGTAACAATGATATCATCAACATATACTAGCACAAACATAACAATACCTGACTTGTTGTATATAAACAATGATGTGTCTGCCTTGGATGCCAGAAAACCAAGTTCTTGCAATTTTGAACTTAGTTTTGAGAACCATGCTCTTGGAGCCTGTTTGAGCCCATACAGTGACTTGTCAAGCTTGCCCACAAGATTAGGTGCTTTGGGATTTTCATACCCAGGTGGCTGCTTCATGTAGACCTCTTCCTCCAGAACACCATGGAGAAACATGTTCTTCACATCTAGTTGGCTCAAACTCTAGCCTTTTGATACTAAAATAGCTAGAGCAAGTCTGATAGTAGCAGCTTTAACAACAGGACTAAAAGTATCCTCATAATCTATGCCATATCTTTGTTTAAAGCCTTTTCCTACTAACCTAGATTTATATCTATCAATAGTACCATCAGCTTTCCTTTTAATTCTGTAGACCCATTTGCAATCTATCAAATTGCTACCCTTTTTGTGTGGTACTAAATGCCAGGTTTTGTTATCTACTAAAGCCTTATACTCATCATCCATAGCTTCTTTCCAACTTTTATTTGCCAAAGCTATTTGCAAGATTTCAGGTTCATTAGTAGAGCAGGATAAACCATATCTAACAGTTCTGTGTAAATTTTTGGTTTAGTTTTACCGGTGTTTGATCTTGTGGTCGGTGATATCACTGCAGGTTGAGCTGCAGCGAAATCAGGCACATAATATCCATGTGCAGCGCTGGATCCAAGACTGATCCCGTCTGCGTCACGCGTAGAGGATCCGGATCCATTGTCACGCGCAGAAGATCTTGCCCCTGCGCCTGTCTGAGATGCTGTCGGAGACAGCATCGAACCGCGCGTGGTCCCGCACTGCGTGGCATTCTCCGGTTTGCCGGCGGACGCATGCGCTGTCCCGCGCTAGAGTGCGCGCCAGGTGGCCGCATTGTGTTCGCCAGCGTCGCTGCTGGTCCCGGTGGAGGACGAATCCCCGAGCAAGGCATGTGCCCCTGCGTCAGGTGGAGCTGAGGACTGATACGTCTCAAACTTATCTATAATTTTTTATGCTTCATGCTTGTTTATGCACCATTTGCTTTGTGGTTTGTTACACTTCATGTCGTTTTTTATGCATTTTCCAGAACTAACCTATTGACGAGTGCCACAGTGCCAGTTCCCTATTTTCTGCTATTTTTGTGTTTCAGAAAAGTTACACAGGAAATATTCTCAGAATTGGACGAAATGAAGCCCGAACCTTCTATTTTTCCCGACACGAGACGAAGTCCGAAGGAGAGCCAGAGGGGGGCCAGGGACCAGCCACACCCTAGGGTGACGCCCCCCCTAGACCGCGCCACCGTATGGTGTGGCCCCCCTGGTCCACCTCTGACATCGCCCCTTCACCTATAAGAAGACTCCGACGCGAAAACCCTAAATCAGTCGGCGTTTTTCCCAGAAAAGTTTCGCAGCACCGCCGCCGTCAAAGACCAATTTCGAGGGATAGAAGTCTCTGTTCTGGCACCCTGCCGGGACGGGGAAGTGCCCCCAGAGCCATCTCTATCGACTCCATCGCCTCCACCGCCGTCTCCCTCGACTTCACCGCCATCTCCATCGATGTTGTTGTCTCCCATGATGAGGAGGGAGTAGTTCTCCCCCGGGGCTGAGGGCTCTACCGGTACCTATGTGGTTCACCTCTCTTTCCCATGATGTGATCTATATGTGATCATGAGCTTTATATCTAGTTGAATTGGTAGATGCTATTCTTCATATATTATGCTACTTTAGTGCTTTATTATTGTAATCTCCGGAGACACCTTGTACCATGATGTGAAGGATGACATTGTGCGCATTATGTGTGTCTCTTTGGCTAGTCTCTCTATGAATTATTGGTGTTTGTTGGAACCATCTAGTGCGCTCAAAGTGATAGTGTGGGGCAATCTAGTTTGGGGAAATGCGAACTTTGAGGAGTGCTTCGTAGCCCTACACATGATTAGTGTTTGTTATCCATCGGAGAATAGTTTAGAGTAGCATAGTGAAGATAGATATTTATGTGTTCAATTATGTTATCTTTGTTGAGAGTGTCCACTAGTGAAAGTATGATCCCTAGGCCTTGTTTCTAAGAATTGAAACACCGTTTACATTCAGTTTTATTACATGTTTGCTCGCAGCGTATAATCATCCATATTACTTGTATTTCACTATCTCTTCGCCGAACTAGTGCACCTATACATCTAACAAGTGTATTGGGTGTGTTGGGGACACAAGAGACTTCTTGTATCGTAATTGCAGGGTTGCTTGAGAGGGATAGCTTTGTCCTCTTCCTCCCTGAGTTCGATAAACCTTGGGTGATCCACTTAAGGGAAACTTGCTGTTGTTCTACAAACCTCTGCACTTGGAGGCCCAACACTGTCTACAAGAATAGAAGTGTGCGTAGACATCAAAATCTTTTATGGCGCCGTTGCCGGGGAGGTAAGGTAAAAGATACTCACATCCTCGTGTGTGTGTGTACTCAAAGTTATTTCCTTTAGATTTTGCAACTATATCTTTTTGTTTCTTGTTTTTATTTTCACTAGTTAGGCTTAATGGAAAATAAAGAGCATTATAGTATTTTTCCTGAGTTAGGATATGAAGTGTTGGAAGAGAAAATTGAAAAACCTTTTGAGCTTTATTTGCATGCTAATAGCAATGTTATTTGTATGAATTCTTTGAACACCATTACTGCTAATGCTATAGAAAAGTCTAAGCTTGGGGAAGCTGGTTTTGATAAGCATGATATTTTTAGTTCCCCAGCTTTAGTGGAGAAAATTTGCTCTGATGATATTTTGTCTCCCATATGTGATAATTCTAATGATGTTTGTGATCCTCATCCTTTTAAAATACCTATGAAAATTGTTGAACGTGCTATGAATAACTGCTATTTAGGGGATGGAACTGTCCATCCTGGTGATCATTTGCTCTTTATCATGAATTATGCGAGTTGTTCAAGTGTGCAGGTATTTCAACAAGCCAGGTTAAGAGGAAGCTATTCTCTTTATCACTAAAGGGCAGAGCTGCGGAATGGTATAAGACGCTGAAGGATGGCCGATCTATTGGCTGGGAGGAAATTGTACCTCTCTTTTATTCCAAATTATATCCTTCTAGTGAGATTCATAAAGATAAGAATTATATTTATAATTTTCATCCTCATGATGGAGAAAGCATTGCCCAAGCGTGGGGAAGATTGAAGTCACTAATGCTCAAATGTCCCATTCATGAACTCCCCTGTAATATTGTTATTAATAATTTTTATGCAAGGCTTTTAGGACATTACAAGGACTATCTAGATGCTTGTTTTGAGGGGTCTTTCACAAGCAAGGAGGTTGACACCAAGTGGGACCTGCTTGAAACAATTCAAAGCAATATATAAGATTGGGATTGTGACAAAGGTAAAGAATCAGGTATAAACTATGAGTATGATTGCATTAAGTCTTTCGCTAAAACTGCTGATTTTCAAGAGCTTGGTGCTAAATATGGCCTTGATTCTCAAATTATGGTTGATTTCTATAGAGCCTTTGCTTCTCATATTAATGTTCCTAAAGGAAATTGGGACGTGTATCATGAACCTTTTAAAGACACTTGCATGGAAAGTGAAATTGTTATTGATGATTGCAATAAACATGCTCAAACTTCTGAAAGTACTATTTCTTATAAGCATGTTAACTTTTGTGGAGCACTTAGACCTTGTGAAAAGAATCACATCAAAGAAGATTATTGTATCCACCACAGGAGTGAAGAAACTAGAATGTGGGACAAGGCTCTAAATGAGCTTGGTGAAAAGGTTTGTACCCTTTATCCTTTTATTTGTGAACTCTGCTATAAAGTGGGTCATTTAAATTTCCAATGTTCAAGCTATGATAGTAGCCTTTCTAATCCAGTGAGTACTTTTAATATAAATAGCATCCTGCATGGTTGTCATCTTTATTGTGTTGATAATTGCCACACAAATACTTACATACAAAATGTTATAAAAGATGGTGCTTTACCAAAATATGACAGGACTAATATGTGTTTTGTTCTTATTAATGAGTAGGAGGAATCCTCCAAAGTTTCTTCTATCATTTCTGTCAATAAACCAGGGTATGTGGAGAAGCTTCCTTTCAGGCCTCTCCCTCTTAAAGAGGAGAAGAAGCAGAAGAAGAAGAAGAGGAGTAAAAGGACGGAGAAAACGGTATCTTCCCCTAAGCATGTTGCTCCTATTATAGTTTTTGCTGATGAGTGTGAACTCGATGATGTTCCTATGCCTGTTACCTATAGTAGCGATCATGATCGGGAAAAGCACACTACTTTTGATATTGAAAATCCTTTTGGTACCAATTCTGAAAATGATGATGTTAATAATTGTTGTACTATTAGTGCTATCCATGTTCCTTCCAATTATGATATGTTTACAAATGAACGCACTTTGGAAGATAGCTATTCTATTGCTTATGATGATTACAATGATGAGTATGATATTTTCAGTCCACCTACTATTGAGAAGAAAACAAGGTATGATTACAATATGCCTCCTATTTTTTATGATTATGGTTATGAGAATAATTATTTTATTGAATTTGCTCCTACTACGATTACTAAGAATGACTATGTTCATGTGGGGAGTATTAATTCTTTATGCATATGGCTCATGATAAGAATGTTTTATGTGATAGTTATATTGTTAATTCTATTCATGATGCTACTGAAAGTTATTATGAGAGAGGGAAACATGGTTTTATGCATCTCAATAATGTTAAGTTTCCCCTCTTTATGTTGAAATTTTTGATGTTGCACTTGTTTTGCCTTCTTATGCTTGTTGCTTTGTGCTTTCATGACTTGTCTCTTTACAAGACTCTTTTTCATAGGAAGTGGTTTAGATTTAAATTTGTTTCGTATTTTATTTTTGATGCTCTCTCTTGCTTCAGTTTCTTTCCAGTGCTTATGTGAGCATCTTCTCAAATTACTGCACCTAGCTCAAAGGCGTTAAAGAAAAGCACTCTTGGGAGATAACCTAATGTTTTCTTTTCAGTATTTTTTTTCTTTTTGTTGAGTCTTGGAAGTTATTACTACTGTAATGATCTCTCCTTATTATTTTTATTTCGTTTTTTTTTGCTAAGAAGAACCTCTAATTGGAGGAAGGTAAGATTTGGGGAAGTTGCTGTCCTGAAACAGATTTCTGCGCTGTACCGTAAAAATTCGTGAAAATTCTCAGAACGTCTTTTTGATCTATGATTTCTTGTGCACATGCCCCAGGTTATTTCCTAACTTTCATTAGTTTTTCACTTTTAGATTTGAGCAACAGAAGATTTTAAAAAAAATCTATCTTTAACAGTTGTTCTGTTTTGACAGATTTCTGCCACTATTTGTGTTTGCCTTTTGATCGCTTTCTTTTTTAGTTCTTTTGATCATGGAACTTTTGAGGAAGTTGCTACAGTAGCTTATGCTTTAATGGGTGTTATACTTGAGTTGAAACTGAACCAAAAGAGTAGATCTACTATCTTGCATACACTAATGTTGCTAATAAGAATTGTGTGAAGTTTTGTCTGAAGGAAGTTTTCAATTGTGGGGAAAGAAGAATGATGAGATGAGATGAAGGATGGACAAAAGCTCAAGCTTGGGGATGCCCATGTCACCCCAAGAAATATCCAAGAAGTACAAGAGTCAAAGCTTGGGGATGCCCCATGGCACCCCTTCTTCATCAACAAAAATATCAGGTCATCTTTCAAGGCACTATATTTTTATTGTTTTATATGCTATGTGTTTTTCTTGGAGCGTCTTTATTTTTGCATTCAGTTTTCTTTTGTTTTGTTTGCTGTAATAAATGGTTGGATCACACCATGTTTTTTTTTGAGAGAGACGCGCTCTATTTTCATTGCCTAGAACACTCTAGTTTTCACCCTTATCGTTCTACGAGTGTTCTCTTTTGCTGGAACTGCATTTAGCTTTTATTTTTCGCCTTTGTTCTTGTTCAGAACTTGTTTATTCTTTGTATCAAGGTGTGTTTAGACCTCTGGTCTATGTTGGTTTTCATCTTTAAGAGTTGTTACAAAAAGGTTGATTGGTGTTGAAAAAGAGAAAAAAAGTTTCAGGCCTATAGTGGTACAAATGGGAGCTTGTTTAGACTGTGGCTTAGACTTTTGCATGTCATGCTTGATGTTATTTTGATAGTATGCTTAGTAGTTTTTGCTGTAGCATGACTTGTCTCAAATGACTGAGATTGCTTAATGTGCCTTTGAAAGAATCATGTGTTGTTTTAATTATATGGGAGCATATTATTGTGGTTTTCTCCTTTGATGCTTTATTTGAGTTGACTTGGCGCATGCTTACACCATGTTTGACTTTAACAAGTCGCCTCTAGCCTCTATGAATATTTGGTTTTTGACTTGTGATACCACTTTATGCTTTGGTAAATAATGTTTTGTCGCTATGCATGATTATGGCCGTTATTGCTCTCTTAGTTGGTCGCTCCCAGTCTTTTGCTAGCCTTCATTTGTACTGAGAGGGAATACTTCTCGTGCATTCAACTCCTAAAAACAAAAAAAATTCCAATGTGTCCATCATATCTACCTATTAGCAATTTGCTATTCCAAGTATATTCGTCTTGATTTTATCCATATTCCAAATTAAACTTTTTGTTATGTGAAAATTAGTCAGTAAAGCTCTCACGAACCTGACGGCACATTTACTTTCTTGAATTTAATAAACTTGACCATTGTGGCTCTCTTATGTTTACGTTATGCTTGCAAGTTGTAAGTTGGGAGTTAGCTCAGCCATGCCGTCATGGGGCACACTTTCAACATTGCACTTACTCTTATTTAGTTGATATCATGATCTTTTGTTTATGGATACCTAGCGATGTGAAATAAGTTGGAAACTTGTGAGCTCATGGAGTTTGTATATGTGTTAGAGAAACACCTGGGCCGCTAATCTAAGCCATGCATCATTCATGGTGGAAATTTACAGCATGCCCATAGTGGACATTTGACGACGCATCTCAAAATAAAAAGCTATACTCAATGGTAAATAAAAGAGATGTCGAGGTGTCCATTGTCTGTTTGTCTTGTCATTTTGATGTGGGCTTGTTTCCATTTCATCGGGCAAGAGGTACCCCGTTGGCGTTCTCAATGATACATATATGCTTACAATGACAAGAACTTGCTTGGGACCTAAGTCGAGTAGCATGAGATTTGGGTATTCGTATTCACGGGACATGAGATTTTCAACTTATGGTTTGACAAGCATATGCTTCATATTTGTACTCACATTAACCTTAACCATTCAAGATGCCTATGATGGGGGTAATGAGAGCTCAAAGCTAGTAAGTATCATAATTTTTGGAAGGTTTATAAAAACTTGCAATGACTACTTCCCTCTGCGAAGGGCCTTTCTTTTACTTTTATGTTGAGTCTTCACCTTCTACCTATACGCACCGTCTAAGAGAGCATAGTTATCATTCCGAGTATAATGTGCATAGTCCCAAAATTTATTATTGATTGATTCATGATTATGGTTTCGCTTGTTCTTAAATTATTTGTATCTAGTCACCCTCTTAAACTTGAAAGTGTCCTATGCATTTATGTTTTGCTACTCCATGAAGGACAAGCTGAATACCACTTTGCTATATTTTTCTATATGGTTGAAACACACACTTAACTTTCAATGCATTATTACTCATGATCTTTTGTTTGTGTTACTTTTCATGTTATAATATGGTTGCTAAGTTTTGTTGTCAAGATTATATCTTTTATACCCGTGTTTAGAGTACTTTGATCTCAGCACTCAATGCTTTACATCGTTTGATCAGGATTGTGATGGTGCATGTCACCTAACAAATTATTGTTTTGTTATCACTTACCTACTCAAGGACGAGCAGGAGTTAAGCTTGGGGATGCTTGATACGTCTCAAACATATCTATAATTTTTGATGCTCCATGCTTGTTTATGCACCATTTGCTTTGTGTTTTGTTACACTTCGTGGCATTTTTATGCATTTTCCGGAACTAATCTATTGACGAGATGCCACAGTGACAGTTCCCTGTTTTCTGCTGTTTTGTGTTTCAGAAAAGTTACACAGGAAATATTCTCAAAATTGGACGAAACGAAGCCCAAACCTTCTATTTTTCCTGACACGAGACGAAGTCCGAAGGAGAGTCGGAGTGGGGCCAGGGACCAGCCACACCCTAGGGTGGCGCCCCCCTCCCCTAGACCACGCCACCGTATGGTGTGGGCCCCCTGGTCCACCTCTGACATCGCCCCTTCGCCTATAAGAAGCCTCCGACGTGAAAACCCTAAATCAGTCGGCGTTTTTCCTAGAAAAGTTCCGCAGCGCCGCCGCCATCAAAGAACAATTTCGGGGGACAGAAGTCTCTGTTCCGGCACCCTGCCAGGACGAGGAAGAGCCCCCGGAGCCATCTCCATCAACTCCATGGCCTCCACCGCCGTCTCCATCGACTTCACCGCCATCTCCATCGACGTTACTGTCTCCCATGATGAGAAGGGAGTAGTTCTCCCCCGGGGCTGAGGGCTCTACCGGTAGCTATGTGGTTCACCTCTCTCTCCCATGATGTGATCTATACGTGATCATGAGCTTTGTATCTAGTTGAATTGGTAGATGCTATTCTTCATATATTATGCTACTCTAGTGCTTTATTATTGTAATCTCCGGAGACACCTTGTACCATGATGTGAAGGATGACAGTGTGTGCATTATGTGTGTCTCTTTGGCTAGTGTCTATGAATTGTTGGTGTTTGTTGAACCATCTAGTGCGCTCAAGGTGATAGTGTGGGGCACTCTAGTTTGGGGAAATGTGAACTTTGAGGAGTGCTTCGTGGCCCTACACATGATTAGTGTTCATTATCCATCGGAGAATAGTTTAGAGTAGCATAGTGAAGATAGATATTTATGTGTTCAATTATGTTATCTTTGTTGAGAGTGTCCACTTGTGAAAGTATGATCCCTAGGCCTTGTTTCTAAGCGTTGAAACACCGTTTACATTCAGTTTTGTTACATGTTTGCTCATAGTGATATTTATTTTAGATTGCATTTACTACTTATAATCATCCATATTACTTATATTTCACTATCTCTTTGCCGAACTAGTGCACCTATACATCTGACAAGTGTATTGGATGTGTTGGGGACACAAGAGACTTCTTGAATTGTAATTGCAGGGTTGCTCTAGAGGGATAGCTTTGACCTCTTCCTCCCTGAGTTCGATAAACCTTGGGTGATCCACTTAAGGGAAACTTGTTTCTGTTCTACAAACCTCTGCACTTGGAGGCCCAACACTGTCTACAAGAATAGAAGCGTGCGTAGACATCAAGGACTGACGCGACGCGGATCCTGATGGCGGTGAATCTTCTCTGCTGTCCGAGGTTTCCTGGTTCCGAGGTTGATTCGCCTCGTTTCTGGTGCCAGGCGCGGGAGTTCTGAAGAATGCACTATTTGGCCTTGTTCTTGCATCATTTTGCTCAGAATTTTCTTTTGCATGTTACTGGACCTGTGGAGCATCACTTAAGATAGGAATTGCAGAGTCATTAGGTGTTAGCTCAGTACAATGTTGTGCCTCCTCTTGAGATGACACCAGATGATTTTGAAGGGATTCGGGTAGGAGAAGGATTTCTCGCCGAAGTAGAGCTCCAGCATTGGGATGAAGGCTAGCAAAGGGAAACACCGTTTCATCGAATACAACATCTCGAGATATGTAGACTTGACCAATTTTGATATCTAAGCAATTTACACCTTTATGCATGGGACTATAACCAATGAAAGCACATTGTTTAGAGCGAAAAGCGAGCTTTCTCTTGTTGAATGGACGAAGGTTGGGCCAACACGCACAACCAAAACTACGAAGAGATGCATAATCAGGTGCTTTTTGAAGAAGACGTTCGATGGGTGTTTCATGATTAATGACTTTGGAAGGTATTATGTTGATAAGATATGTGGCAGTCAAGAAGGCTTCATCCCAAAATTTGAGTGGAATTGATGCATTTGCAAGTAGAGCTAGACCTACTTCTACAATATGACGATGTTTTCTCTCAGTTGACCCATTTTGTTGGTGTGCATGAGGACAGGAAACATGATGCTCAATTCCTATTTTCTTGAAGGAGTTCAACTTTTCATACTCTCCCCCCAATCAGACTGAACAACAAGAATTTTCTTATCAAATTGACGTTCCACAAGTTTCTGAAAATTGTGAAAGGTTTGAAAAACATCAGAATTCTTTTTGAGAAGGTAGATCCACAAAAATTTACTAAAATCATCAATGAAGCTTACATAGTATGAAAATCTCCCTACGGAGGTAGGAGTTGGTCCCCATACATCTCGGAGAACACAAGTTGTAAGGGAGAAGTGGATACACTTGTAGACCTCATATAAGGAAGCTGATGACTCTTGGCTTGTTGACATGAGTCACAAACCGACTCCACACTAGGTTTATTTGAATATGGAAGATTATAATTGCTAAGAACTTGTTGAACAATTTGAAAAGAAGGATGCCCTAAACGACTATGCCATCTCGAAGCTGAAGGCTTGGTGGCGCTGAAGACTTGTTTATTCTTGATTGCTGATGAAGATATCAAGGGGTAGAGGCCACGTACGCATCTACCTTTAAGAAGTACTTGCTTCGTGACCTGATCCTTGACATAAAAATACCAAGGATGAAATTCATTGAAAACATGATTATCTAAAGTGAGACAATGAATGGAAACAAGGTTTTTGGTGGCATGTGGAACATGAAGAACATCTTTAAGATGCAAAGATTTAG
The DNA here is from genome assembly GCA_007115705.1 of Dactylis glomerata. NCBI lineage: Eukaryota > Viridiplantae > Streptophyta > Magnoliopsida > Poales > Poaceae > Dactylis > Dactylis glomerata. Next base: position 278,877 of record QXEO01001649.1, on the reverse strand, counting down.
AGGGGGTATCAACAATTGCATGACCAACATGACTAATACTCATACCTTGTCCATTAGCCGTGTGAATTTGCTCACGGCCGTTGTACTTCTCCCTCATGGTGAGCTTGTTGAGCTCATCGGTGATGTGGTCGGTGGCGCCGGTGATGCCATACCAATTTGTGTCCACGCCATAGGACACTGCATTGGCACCCTTTTCTTCCTCCTCTTCTTCTTCTTCGTCTTCAGAGTAGCAGTGCCAACACTTCCAGGCTTCATGGCCTAGCTTGCCACAAATCTGGCATGTAACCAGGTCACGGTCATTGTCGCCTCTACCGCCTCTGCCGCCTCTACGGGGATCATTGTTGCCTCCGCCACGGCGACCACCACGTCCGCGGATGCCAGCACCGTGGCCTCCTCTGCGTCCTCCATGATGGCCACGTCCACGTGACCCGCGTCCACGCTGCGTGGAGTTGACGAAAGAATTTCCGCCAAGGTCGTCGGTGAGGAGGGCGATGCGGTTATCGTAGGCAGAGACTTGGGCGTAGATCTCGGCGACGGTGAGGTCTTCCCCACCGTTTACCCCAATGGTGGCGAAGAGGGGGTTGTAGGACTCGTCGAGACCGGCGAGAAGATACTCAATGAGCTCTTCCTCGTCGATTGGCCGACCTGCTACGGCTAGCTCATCTGCGTAGCTGGTCATCTTGTTGAAGAACTGCTCCGTCGTCATGTTGTCCTTCCTCGTCCTTGCGAGGGCGACGCGGAGGTTCGAGGCCCGTGTTCGGGACTGGGAGGCAAACATCGCCCTGATCGCCCCCAAACCTCTGTTGATGTTTCCATCCCGATGGTGGTGACGAGGATGTCCGGTGAGAGGGCGTTGACGAGGAAGGAGAGGATATGTTGGTCCATGGCCACCCACACATCGTAGGCGGGGTTGGGCTCACTGGTTGCCTTGCTGTCTTTCTCACCGGTGATGTACTCCGGTGGCGGCGCCTCCTTGCCCTCAACATATCGCATCAGCCTATTTCCACGAAGGGGAGGCAGAACTTGCGATTGCCAGAGGAGGTAGTTGGACCTGGTGAGTTTCTCGCTCACACCAAGGCCAGCAAGGGGATTTGACATTGTGGTGGAGGTGGAAGGGGCGAGGCATATAGATGCGTTTTAGGAGGTAGGCTCTGATACCATCTGATCGCTAGAGGGTTTCTGGAGCGATGGTTGGACTCCCATCGGCTACGTGTTATATATAGGCGTCGAACGACGCTGTAGTTTGTTACAACGGAGAGGCAGAGATCAAAGGAAGAGATAGATCGATCTGATCTTTATATTCCAGATCAGATCGTTTACATGGAGTATGCTACAAGTTAGGAAACAGAATAACTTCCTATCTCTATCCTGTTGTCAATCCTGAAGTCGTGATAAGTCGTGTCAATGTACAACTTGTATCGCTAACACGACCGACATAGCACCCTCTGTATGCAGTTCACTTGCAAATTTTGGTCAGATTAAGATTAAGGTTAGGGTATTTTAGGGCGGTTAGCAAAGTTTGATTGGCCACCAATGACGACTGGCCAAGATTCAAGCACATTCACGTGGATTCATCTGATTAGCACATTATTCCTCTTAGTGCCACATTGTTCCTCTGATCAGCGCAAGCACATTGTTGCTCTGATAAGCACATTGTTCAATCTGCTATGCACACTGTTCACACTGTCTGCACATTGTTGGTTTGATTGTGCACGATGCTGAATCTGTTTTGCTCAATGTTCATCTGCTTGGGATTTAGAAAACGTTCTTCGGCATCTACACGGTTCGATTGTGAACGATGTTGAATCTGCTTCACACAACGTTTATCTTCATCCAATATCATGTCCTTTGTTCTTGCGATAGTGTGTTTTAATGAAAAGGTGGTCAAGTTGGAATGCGACCCGGTGGGAAGGGGTCAGCATCCCCCAACTTGGTTCGAGGATGTCCCGATGAACCGCTGAGCACAAAAGCCAGTGGTACCAGTGAGGGTTGAGGAGGCGGCGGTGCCACTGCACATCCACGGCTGTGATCCCAAACTGGGGCACGTTCCCAAAGCCCTGGTTCCTCGCCGGTGCTTTATTCAACTAGATGTGAATGACTTGCACATGCTTGTTGCTCCACTCGCTTTAAACACAACTGGAAGAAAACTATCTACAAATACGACCTGCAATTCAACGACACGGTGTTGTTCTTAATTTAGGCCTTTGTTTCGAAGATGATGATCTTCAAAGCCGACTCCTCCATCGCCAAGTAGTACACCTGTCTGCCACCGCTAGGCGGCGCACTCCACCATGTCAGCATGTGTTACATGTATAGTAGTATATTGTTTGACAAACTGATCTAATAGTTTTTACTACCAAACGAATAACTGAGTTTTCATGACAAGTGTCTGAATCTAATAACTTAGTATACTATACTATCAAATATATTGATGCCAGTAAAAACACATTTAACAGCGAACCCTAACAAAATGTCATCGGTCTACACACCGGTGAATCCTTATCTAAGCCGGAATAATGCAATCATGAATGTTCCGCCATGTCCTATTCCTTACAAAAGTATACAGTATTTGGCACCACAGCCGACTAAAGTATCTTACCCGTTAGTGAGCAGGATTCCAAATTGGCAATTCTGCACGGATGGTAGGAACAAGTTCTGTGGCTAAATACTGCAGCTACGCTTCTACCGTAAAGGTTTTCTCATAATCAGGACGAATGCCTTCTACAGGTTAGGGCTGCGGTGCAAAGGATGTTGCAGGAAAACTTCAGAGTTCAACCAAAAACGGCTCACCTTTTGTATCGGAAAACCTGCCCGGTAATACTTTGATCGAAAACCACACCCCCAAAGATATAGAGCTGCCTGATTTTGTTAAATTCAATGGCGGTAGATAATGATAATACTTGGGAACACTACATTAGCCAATACCTTCCTCCACTAGGAGAAGCAAGTAGTGTTTAGCCGCTCAAAATATGTGTATTTCCCTTATCGTTAAGGGGCACTGCTTTCTCATGGTTTTCTGCATTAGCTCATGATTCTGTTTTAGCATGGTATGCTTTGGAGAAAAAATTACATGAACACTTCTATAGCAGTGACAATAAGCTTAAGTTATCCCACCTTATCGGTTAGAAAATAAAATATGGCAAGACAGTTATCAACTATGTCAAGCGCTTCAGGACACAAAAAACGGTGCTATAGTTTGGTGATAAGCGAGAAAGATAAGGCCAACCTAGTGCTTAGCGGCATAAGGTCACATCTGAAAAAGAAGCTAGACGCTCTAGCTCATAAAAGCCAGGCTAATGAGTCGAAAGATGCTAAACACAGGGCAGGTTTCTCCCCATCGTTCAGCCTCGGCGAAATCGAAACTCTCCACTCCGAGCCATCTACATCCGGTCAAGAACAGTACGTTCTAAACATCAGAAAAGAATCCGAAGAGAATTCATATAGGTAAGGTACGTGAAGGAACAGTATATGCACTTAGAGAATTTTCGACATGGTATTATTTATCATGGAAACCGACATACAAATTAAGGCCTCTTTGATTCGTGGAATTCCGCATGCGTGAGAATAAGACAAACATAGAATTGAATATGTTATGCCTACTCAAAATTCTACGTGATCAAATGTGTACAACATTATCCCCCTTGGTTTACTGCATCACAGAAAACAAATGTTTCTTTCCAAAGAGTTGTGAGCCAATGAAAACTTTCGTTTCAAATGTAGTGTAAAGAATACTTGAGAATAATGCCTATGGGATTCAATCCTATAAATCAAAAAAACCAAATAGAGAAATAAGTCCAATGGATTCCAGTTCCACAAACAACTTATGGAAACCCTTTGAATCAAAGAGGCCCTAAGTGATCGTCTATTTGTGACAAGTGCCAGACTCTATCTGTTTGTACAGTATAAGGCCTTAGATGTGCAATATCGTGTAGAATATATTCATTCAAAAGGAGATGTGCTGAAAAGCTTATTTGTACATGCTCAAGTTTGTACTTACTTGCAGAATATCAAGTGCAATATTTCTTGCAGGGGTGATTTATAAAGATGAAACATATCATACAGTTTACAACAAATGAATAGATGATCACAAGATACTTGACTAAATATCTATATGTTATGAATGCAAGGAGAGCAATTGATATATGTTTTAGTAATATATCTTGTTATATCAACATTCAGGAACTCAAGAAAGCTAAGGAACCATTCCCAGTAACCTGGTAAGAATTGGTTCTCAAATGTGTACAACACACAAAGGAATTAAATCTATACAAGAGTCAAAAGGGTTCACAGCTGAGACAAAATCCAACTGAGAAGAGAAGGAAGCGGAAACTTCGTAGCATCATATGCGGGGTAGTATAATGACCGATGAATATTACAGGTGGCCGCACAGATAAGTTTACAGTCAATATACTTAATCCAGTTTTTTAAGTCCCAAATTTCCTATAACCAAAACAAGGAATAAACGCTCCAGAACATCATATTTCAGGCACTGGAAAAAGTCATGACCGATGAATGTTACAAATGACTGCATTTACACTTTTACAATCAAAATCCATGATCTTCATCCAATTCTCAAAATCTCCAATTTCCTATAACATAATTATGAAGGGATGCTTTAGCAGTAACATGTGACACGTAGTTAATTATAAGAAGGTTCAAAAAGGAATTATGTTGTTTGTTCAGCACACTCTTCAATTTATTTGATATCTAATTATCACCCCAAGTTCAGTGCTGTGCACTAATGATAGTTTTTGGTAGATAAAAAGCCCAACATGACCGATGTAACGGCATTTCACCTTTCCAGCTTTAGTGATCAGTGATCACAACATTTTTTTTTAACTGACAAAATATGCATCACATTCATACACTAATCAGTTTAAAGGTAGGATTCTGATGTACTGCAGCCAAAGGTTATAAAATACAAAATATTACTTATAACTTATAAGAATGGAAATGCATTTTAATGGTAAGTTTCAGTATATACAGGGCAGCAGCAGAGTATACAGTACACACACCTTTAGGACCGAGTTGACGGCGTTGGTTGCAGCGAGCCACTGGTCGGTCTGCTTCCTGTACCTTGTGATGGTACCCAGCAGAGCGCGGGCCTCTAGCTCGATGCGCTTCTCGTTGACGAAGAGCTCCTGCACGCCGCCGTCAACTGCTTCCACGAGGTGGCCGGCGACCCGCGACGCGCTTCTCACAGCATTCTTCTTCGCCCTCTCTGCATGAGCGTTGTGTTCAAAGTGCTTAGCAAGAGAAGATTTGGTCACCCAGCCATCTCGTGGATGCCATTGGGAGAGATTGGGAATTTTGAAGAGATGGTTTGGTTGATTGTTACCGGTTTGTTGGCGCTGGCGGAGGGATTGGTGGTGGTGTTGCTGCATGATCTGGAGGAGTGCTGATTCCAGCTGCCCGCCTACTGGAGGCTCTGCCACTGCCTTAGCTCCTTCTATTTTCTCTTCCGATCTGAGCAATTGTTTCGCTCCTCCGCCTCTTTGCCACTTTCTTCCTTATTATAGCCTACAACCCATGTAAAGTCTTAGTGAGAAATTCTTCTTCAATGACAGGTGAGATGTTCTTATTGTCAGATATCCTATGTAGAATATCAAGTAGTGCATGGTTGTAGTTGAAGTTTTTTTTAACATGAAAATTAATCAGTAAGAAATAACAAAACATTAGACATTGTAAGCACATAAAATTAGATACACTGGTGTGTGCCTAACAGGAGGTACGTTGATACTTGAACACGATTGCAAATATCTGATTCAAACATCTGCTTACACGGTTTAAATCTGCGTGGTAAGTAATTTGCTATACACTAAAATCATGGACAGCTTTGACCACTGGAAACCGCTAGAAATCCAGTAAATTCATCTCTTCTGGATAATACATATGAGTTAGGGATTCGGCAAAGGGGGAAGAACGACTAGGATAGAGGCCGAGGTGGCCAAGCACGGCCGGCCTCCGGCTCTGCTGGGCGACTAGGGGAGAGGCGGAGGCGATTTAGGGGGGAGGCCGGTGGCTAGCTGGGCGATTTAGCGTTCGTAGGGGCGTTTAAGGGCGGCACGAGAGGAAAGGAGAGGGGAGATCGGCGGGAGGTTGGACGGAGAGACATGGAGGGCGGGAGAGACGCCGTACCTGCGCCGCCGTCGACGCCTCGTCGCCGCGTCCTTGTCGCCAAGCCCGAATTCAGCCCAAAACCGAGCGGGGGTTTGTTCTGCAATTTTTGAGGGATCTTGTTTTAGGAGAGCAGATTTGGTGCACCCGAGCACCAGTGCTCCTGGTTTTTAAAAAAATTCAAAAATAATACTTCTGCGTTTCACAAAAATATAAAATTTATTATTTGAATACATACACATGTTTTGAATACTCGTGTGAAGTGTCGGTAGAAATTGCATTGTATTTTTAGCTATAGAAAAAAAACAAATTTGTGGCTACGTATAGACTCAAATTTTGTCAGAAATTTGTCTTTTTTGTATAGCTCAAAATACATAATATTTTCCTCTGAAATTTCTACCATACGTTCAGAATGTTTAGATGTATGTGCGTATTTAATTTCAGATTTTTTGAAATATTAGAAATATACCTTTTAAAAACCAGGAGCACTGACTCTCATGTGTCAAAAGCATTTTCCGCTTGTTTTATCCTTTAAAAAAAAAAACTATGTGTGTCCCTAGGCATATATTGCTTGAATTCTGTTGAAGTTCGAAGAGAGAAAGCGAGAGACAATGATTAGAATGAAATCTCTGTATATTGATTGATGAAGATGTTACATATATATAGGGGGGGAACAGACGTGATTATGTCGGTTCCTGGAGGCGACGCTCCAGGGAATAACCGCCTAATGACGGTTCCCTAAATGAGTGACTATTAACATTGCAGTTACAAGCAGGGATTAACCCATTTAATTAAGACTAATTAAATTCTAACACTCCCCCTAATCTATGCTTGTCCTTGTGAATCTTCATCATCTTGAAATAGTCTCCTCCAAAAACCCTGTGGGAAAAATATGAGGACACTAGGATTTGATATGTTGCCAAAAACTCCTTTAAAATCCAGTGGGAAAAATAAGGACAAAATAGTACAACATATAATGATTATTGTTTCTTTGATAACTTATATGAGAAAACCTTAAAAGGATAAAACTCATTGGTAAGTTTAGATAACAATTAATATGTCTTATATACATCCGTTAAAAACCCCGGTGGGGAAAATAGGAGGTATAACATATATTCTTATGTTGATATTACCTCATTAAAAACCTTAATGAGAACCATGAGAGTAAACTCATAAAGGGAAAAAGAGTGTAATATAATATTTGAATGGGTTATGGTTCAGAGGGATACTCCCCCTGATCCTTTCAATTCTCGAAGTCGTCTCATACCAATTCCATGAACATACTTTTCAAATGTTGAAGTTGGTAATGACTTTGTGAATAGATCAGCGATATTATCGCATGATTTGACTTGCAAAATGTTTATATCTCCACTTTTCTGTAGTTCATGGGGATAAAACAATTTGGGTGCAATATGTTTAGTGATATTGCTCTTTATGTAACCCGTTTGCATTTGAGCAACACAAGCAGCATTATCTTCATAAATAATGGTCAGAGATTCGATAGAACCTTTTCCACATGATTGTTGTATGTGGTTTATCATTCTGCGAAGCCACACGCATTCACGTGATGCCTCATATAATGCAATTATTTCAGAATGATTGGTGGATGTAGCCACTAAGGTTTGCTTAGAAGACTTCCATGAGATGGCTGTCCCACCATGTAGGAACACAAAACCGGTTTGCGATCTGGCATTATGGGGATCTGATAAGTAGCCAGCATCGGTATACCCAATCATATCAATGTCCAGATTTCTCTGAAATTGAAAGAATAGGCCAAGATCCTTTGTGCCTTGGAGATATCGAAAGATATTCTTAGCTCCCGTCCAATGGCGTTTAGTAGGATCTGCGCTATGTCTAGCTAGTAAATTTACTGCAAATACGATATCAGGCCTGGTGCAATTTGCAAGATACATAAGCGCTCCAATAGCACTGAGATATGGAACTTCAGATCCCAGTATCTCTTCTCCATTATCTCTTGGTCTAAATTGATCTTTCTCTACGTCTAGAGATCGAACAACCATGGGAGTTTTGGATGGATAGGATTTGTCCATATTGAATTTCTCCAATATTTTCTGGATATAGGCGGTTTGATGAACCAAAATACCTGAGGGAAGGTGCTCAAGTTGTAATCCTAAGCAATATTTGGTTTTACCCAAATCCTTCATCTCAAATTTCGTCTTTAGGTGATTGCGTGCTTCATCAATATCTTGTGTGTTGCCAATGATATTAAGGTCATCAACATACACTGAAATAATGCAAAATCCTGTTTCAGACTTTTTGATGAAGACACATGGACAATCATCATTATTGGAGTATCCCTTTTTCAATAGGAACTCACTAAGTCGGTTGTACCACATGCGTCCCGACTGTTTTAAGCCATATAAAGACTTATTTAGTTTTACACAATATACGTTGCGTTTTGCGTTTGGATTCGGAATTGGGACTCCATCAGGAACCTTCATATAGATGTCCGAATCAAGTGAGCCGTAAAGGTAAGCGGTCACTACGTCCATCAACTGCATAGATAGACGATTTTGTACTGCCATAGATATGAGGTATCGGAATGTAATACCACTCATTACTGGAGAATAAGTTTCATTGAAATCAATGCCTGGTCTCTGCGTGAAACCTTGGGCTACAAGCCTTGCTTTATATCTCACCACCTCATTGTTTTCGTTCCGCTTACGAACAAAAACCCATTTAAATCCCACAGGGAAAACTTTGGGAGGTGTAGGTATTGCTTTAGTGAATACTTTTCGTTTATTGAGCGAGGCTAATTCTACTTGGATTGCATCCTTCCATTTAGGCCAGTCGGAGCGTTTCTCACACTCTGCCATGGTCTTTGGATCATGATCATTTAGAAGGTTGTTTGCAATTGTAGTTGAGAAATTTATGTCGACAATTGTAGACTTACGGTTGTAAGATTCTCCAGAGTCTATATAGTTTGTGGAAATTTCATTTACCCTTGTTGACTCGTCGTGATTTCCCAATACGGTTGAGTCTGGGTTTTCCGATGTCCCAGTCATTGTGTGCACAACTGAGCTGGGTTGTGGAGGTTGCCCTTCCACTGGATTATCAACGCTAGGTTGATTTACATTTACTTCTTCAGAGGGTTTCTTCCTCTGTTTCCTTTGTTGCTTGCGAGGAGCTGAATCTTGTTTTACATTTACTTGTTCAGAGGGTTTCTTCCCATGTTTCCTTTGTTGCTTGCGAGGAGCTGAATCCTGTTTTATGGCCGTACTTCTCCCCCTCTTATTTTGAATAGGGGGTTGAGTGGTTTTTGTTGGTACCTCCACTCTTTCAGGCGCATTTATTGCAGGATTGTAGGATTTAGTGACACCTTTATAGTCAGTAAATGAATCTGGCAGATTATTTGCTATATGTTGCAAATTAATTATCTTCCGAACTTGAAGTTCAGTTTCTTGAGTACGTGGGTCAGAGGAGGAAATGCCTTGGGCATTCCAATCGATTTCCGGGCATTCTTTTTGGTACTTGATATCTCCCCCTAATGCCGGAAAATGATCCTCATTAAAGATGCAATCAGCGTGATGGGCTGTGAATAGATCCCCTGTGAGGGGTTCAAGGTACTTGATTATTGACGGTGATTTGTACCCCACATAGATCCCCAGTTTCCTGTGTGGGCCCATAGATGTACGCTGCGGTGGTGAGATTGGCACATATGTGGCGCATCCAAATTTACGCAGATGGGAAATATTAGGTAGATTTCCACGTACTAATTGCAGAGGGGAAGTGCTGTGATATGCAGTTGGCCGCAGTTGAATTAAGTCAGCAGCATGTAAAACTGCATGACCCCAACATGAAGTTGGTAAGTTGCAATTCATTAGCAAAGGTCGTGCTATGAGCTTAATTCTCTTAACTAGATATTCGGCCAAACCATTTTGAGTATGTATATATGGGACCGAGTGCTGAACTTCAATTCCTAGTGCCATGCAATAATCATTGAAGGCTCGTGAGGAGAATTCAGCAGCATTGTCCATTCGAATTGATTTTATTCGATTCTCAGGATAATGAGCTTGTAATTTAATAACTTGTCTCATTATTTTGGCAAATGCATGGTTTCGTGTGGATAATAGACACACATGGGACCATCGTGTAGATGCGTCTATAAAAACCATGAAATACCTAAAAGGTCCAGACAATGGTTGGATAGGACCACAAATATCGCCTTGAATTCGTTCAAGGAATTGGAGTGGTTCCACTTGGATTTTAAGACGAGAAGGTCTTAGAATGAGTTTCCCTGTAGCACATGCAGTGCACATGAAATCCGAAGATTGTGGGAATTTAGCCTCATTTAAGTCATGACCATTGGAATTGCAGATAATTTTTCTCATCATCCCGATACCAGGATGACCTAGGCGATCATGCCATGTTTGAAATGCATTAACATTTTGAAAAATTATCTTGTACGCAACGTGTGCTACGGGTTTTATGTATGTGTAGTACAATCCTGATGATAAAGAAGGAATTTTCTCAAATATTTGTTTGCCATATCCGTTATCTTTGGTAAAGATGAGATATTCCTCTTTGTTGTCCTCATGGGTTTCAATATGAAATCCATTTTTGCGGATATCTCTGTAACCAATGAGGGTACGAGTTGAATCGGGATACAATAAAGCATCCTCAATTATAATTTGCGTACCCATAGGGAGGGTAAATATTGCACGTCCTGTGCCAACAATTACCGCATCATGTCCAGCGATTGTTAAAATATTTCCATTTAACTTTTTGAGAGTTTGAAAATATTTTATTTCCCTAAGTATAGAGTTTGTGGTACCACTGTCCACAAGGCACATTTCCTCCTCCATTTGGATTGACTCCCGTATAAATCTATATATTAAAATGTAGAATTTTCAGTGATGAAAAGACTTGTATTGGATATATAGAATACATACAACTATCTTAATATCAAAGTGTTGATACAATACATATTGTACTTTACAATATAGGGTGATGACACCAATAACAATAATAATATGTTTGATACAATACATGAAAGAGCATTTGCCCCCATGTGTGGTTTTGGTAATTAATGACAATCCCTATGGACTAATGTTTGCATCGAGTTATATTTGTAGGACTTGTCCGTAGACAACGCTTGAGCCATATCTTGGTTTCAAGGTTGTAAGAAGATGCAAATAAAGAAGTTTATGTGATGATCAAGGGAGTTGAGCCTATAGAAGACATCATCATTATGAAGGAAGAAGATGAAGTCCAATGTTGATCAAGTCGAAACGCAAGTTCAAGATAGGCATATAGAGGATATCATTTGCTTGAAGCTCGGTGTCCATTTGGTGTTAATGGACATGTGAAGATATTTCTACTAGTGTCTCTCCCATAGTGAAGTATGGGGGAGCAATCCGCAAGACTTCACCGAGCAAGCGCAATCAAGAAAGGTAGTCCAACTTGAGAAGATCAAGATCGTCACTATCTAGCTCAAGTGGAAGGCGCAAGGCAAAGGTATGATCTTGATAGGGTTTCTTTCTTACCGGTCTCATAGTGTTTGGGAGACCGGGTTTTAGGATCGATAGCCGTACTATCAAGAGGGGCTCTCGAGTGAGTAACTTATTCGTATTGTTCGGAGAGAGCTCAAACCTTTGCATACTTGACATTATCTTTCTTGGTTCTTATTTGGATTTTATCCATATGAGGTTCTAGAGCTTGTGGTTATTTCCATGACAAGCTCTAGCTCATCAAAAACAGATTTTGTATGGAACTCTAATTGCGTTTTTAGTGTTTGGAGGTTTTACCGGTTCATCTTTATAGCTAAGTCAAACCTTTTATCATTTGGTTTCATCCTCCTTTGTTGGACTATGATGTTTCTATGGATGATGTTGTAGAGCTCATTGTGGTGATTCCAACGAGCCCAAGATCATCGAAAACGGAGTCCGGATGCAAAAGTTATCGCTGTTTTCGTGTTGCTCTTTTTTCTTGGGCGGATTATCCGGCCCAGTTTTGGACAAAAATCCGGCCAATAATCCGGCCTTAAATCTGAGTGACGCGCACTTTGCCAATTTCTGGTCCTTAGCCATTTTCAAGGGGGGCAGATTATCCGGTCCAAACTTGGACCGGATTATCCGGCCCTGCTGTTCTGCAACGGCTACAATCCCGGGAGGGGTATAAATACCCCTCCCCTTCTTCAAGCTTGGGTTAGCTCGTTTTTCCTTCTCTCTCCCTCCATTGTTGACCTTGGAAAGCTTGCCCATCTCTCAATTCCTCCCATGATTCTTGCATATCTTTGAGGGAAAAGAGAGAGGAGATCTAGATCTACATTTCCACCAATCACTTTCTCCTCTTTGTGAGGGGAACCCATTGGATCTAGATCTTGGAGTTCTTTGTGGATTTCTTCCTTTGTTCTTCCTCTCATATCCCTCCATAGCATTTGTTGCTTTGGTAGGATTTGGGAGAGAAGGATTTGAGCACTTCGTGTGTTCTTGCCATTGCATTTGGTGCATCGGTTTGAGTTCTCCTCGGAGATTCGGTAGTGAAAGTTCGTTGAGCTTTTTACTCTTGGGTTCTAGGAGCCCTAGACGGCTTAGTGGCTTAGTGGTTACTTGGGGACCTCCAATTAAGTTGTGGAGATCTTCCCAAGCTTTGTGGTGCCTCCGTGGCAATTACTTGGGGACCTCCAATTAAGTTGTGGAGATCTTCTCAAGCTTTGTGGTGCCTCAGTGGCGATTCTTGGGAGCCTCCAATTGAGTTGTGGAGATTGCCCCAAGCTTGTACGGGCTCGGTGACCGCCCTCAAGTGTCCCATAGTGGTCGGGTCTTCCATCTTGGTGGGAGGGCTCGAGGAGATTACGGTGAGCCTCCGTGGCGTTTGGGGAGCCTTGTGCCTCCACACCGCTCCAACGGAGATTAGCACTCGCAAGGGTGTGAACTTCGGGATACATCTTTGTCTCCGCGTCCCTCGGTTATTTCTATACCCGAGCTCCTTTACTTATGCAATTTACTTTGTGATAGCCTTCGTGCTTGAAGTTATATATATCTTGCTATCTCATAGTTGCTTATCTTGTCTAGCATAAGTTGTTGGTGCACATAGGTGAACCTAGTTTGTTTAGGTTTTGTATGCTTGGCAAATTAAACGTTAGTTTTATTCCGCATTTGTCAAGCCACTCGTAAAAGTTTTAAATCGCCTATTCACCCCCCCCCCTCTAGGCGACATCCTTGTACTTTCATTTGGTATCAGAGCAGGTCTCTCATTTTTAGGCTTCACCGCCTTGAGAGCAAAGATGTCGGCTAGGGGATTAGTGCACAATCATACTTTTATATTTGATGGCACTAATTATGATACATGGAAAACTTGCATGCTTATCCACTTTCGAGATATGGACCCAAATATAGAGAGAATTTTAGATATGGGTTTCTCTCCTCCTAAGGATCCCCAAAGTCTATCTTTAGAGGAGAAGAGAAACTCTTATCTTAATTCTCGAGCTTCTAATGTGCTTGTTGATTTTGTGAGTGATGCAGTTATTCTTGCAATCATGCCTTTCCGTAGCGCTCATGAGTTTTGGACAAAGCTTCAAGACAAATATGATATGTCCAACAAGATTGAGGATGATTGTATTCCCTCCACTTCCGGTCGTGATGAACTCTCTTCCACTTCACCAAAGTGTAGCAAGACACAAGGTAACTCTATGGTGAGTGGTGATGGAAATTGCAATGTTGATAGTGAGCTTACTTGTGATGATCATTCTCCTCTATCTCATTGCCATGATTCATCTTTGGACTTAAACACTTCTAGCACCATAAATGCTTTACATGCTTGTGTTGATAGTCCTTGCATATCATGTGTATGCTCCTTGAACACATCTCATAATGATATGCTCACTTCGTCTTGTTGCCATGATATAAATACCTCTAGTTCCTCTAGTTGTTGTGTGTCTAACAATGTAGAGGAAACCGGAAATTCTATTGGCCAAGACATGGTCTCTCTTGGAGCTTCAAGTATTTATTCATCATCATCTAGTGCTTCCCACATTTGCCTTATGGCTAGGGCTTCAAAGGTATCTCCTACTTTGGAACCCAATATATCTAGTGATGATGATAATGAGGATAATGAAGAAGAGGATGATGATCTTGCTTCTTTAATTGAGAAGAGTGAAATGATTTTTCATGCTATTCATAAGAATAAAATTGCTTGCTCTTACTTCTATAAGATTTTAGCTATTGCCACCGAGAGTAATAAAATTATTGAGGAGCATGAAAATACCATCTTTAAAATGCAAGATCATGCCCGTGATTATGCGGATGAGATCGCGGATCTAAAAGAAGCTCTTGAAGAAGCACAAACCACCAAGGAATCTCTTGAGGAGACCTTTACTTTAGAGTTATCTAAAATAAAGAAATCCTATGATAGGACTCTTGTGGTGGCAAATGATTTTGAAACTAAATATGAGGAGCTTGTAGTTACTTATGCTAAACTCCTTGAGAATGTTGTGCTTCTTAAAAATGACTCTAGGGTCATTTCGTGTGAGTCCATCATTCTCACTGAGTCGCATGAGCAACTTAAAGCTTCAAATTCAAATGAGCTTACTAAATTGCCTTCTTCGCTTTCCATTAGTGATGATGCTTGTGCTACTAACTCTACTTCTTGTGAAGCATCCATCTTGAAGGAGAATGTTGAGCTAAGGGCTCAACTTGATTTGCTAACTAGCAATTATGGGAAATTGGAAGAAAAACATGGAAAGCTCTCTAGCTCCCATGAGGATCTTCTAGCTTCCCATGATAGGCTAAAATTATCTCATGAGTCTATTATGTCAAAGGTAACATCTAGTGAGCCTCATGTGGACATTTGCACTACTTCTCAAAATGCCATATTGCCTTGTGCTAGTCCTAGTAATTCATCCACTCATAACATTGCTATATCTTGTGATGAATTACTTTCCTTTCCTTGTTGCTCTAACAATGAAGCTTCTACTTCCTCTAGTACTTGTGTTGTTACTAACCATGTAGAGGAAATCGAAGAGCTCAAGGCCCAAGTCTCTTCTTTGAAGAAAGACTTGGTAAAGGGTCATGAAGGGAAATCCAAACTCGACAATATGTTGAGTGTGCAAAAATCCCCCAATGACAAGAGTGGACTTGGGTTTATCTCCAACAACAACAAGAAGTCAACGGTTAACAAGAAGAAGAAGGGCCAAGGACAAGTCAAAGATCCGGCCAAGATTGTTTGCTTCAAGTGCAAAATTGAAGGGCACCATGTTAGATCTTGCCCTTTGAAGAAGAAGGCATTAGTTGAGAAGCAACAAGGGAAGCGGCCTCAAGTTCAAGGGCTCGCTCAACCTCGAGTTGAAGAAATGCCACTTCCCAAGAAGAATCAAGCTAATGCTCCCATTGCGGAGAAATCAAGTGAGAAGAAGGTGAAGAAAAGAACTTGCTACATATGCCGTGAGAAGGGTCACCTTTCTTCTTCATGCACTATGGGTAACTCATCCAACCCTATCATAATTGATGATGCTTATTCCCTTTGCAAGGATAAGGTTGGCAATGTGTTTGCCAAATTTGTTGGTACTCCATGTGGTGTCAAGAAAAGAACCATTTGGGTGGCCAAGCCTATTGTGACTAACCTCTTAGGACCCAACTTAGTTGGGGACCATCACACCAAAACTTGATCAATAGGTGTTTGTTGGAGGGCATTGGAGACTTGGCTATATCATGAAGAATTAAGGGATCTTCATCAATATATTGTCTCAAGTCAAGTCAATTGGATTATCTTGTTTATATCATATATCCAATGTTCCTCCTTGCGGTAACATGTAGTCAACTTATCTACATTGAAAGTTACTCGCCCCTTTTGCATGTGTTGGTTGTGATCCATTGCATGTGTTGGTATATGTTGTGCTACCTACTTGTTTTATTTTGATTAATCAAGTATGTACTTGTGGGTTTGCATACCATGTATGTGTGTTTGTGTTTGAGCCTTATTGCATCTTTGTTTATATTATTTGGTTTTTTATAGACTAATGGACTATCCATTATGGGGGAGTGATATGCTTTGGCACTTCACAATCCTAAATATGTGTGCACATGAGGAATACCACTTAGTGTTTAAATTTTAAATTATCTAGTCTCTATGTGGTATGTCATGCTCACGAGAAATTCAAATTCTATAATGTCCATTAATCATCTCATGTTGGATTTTATTTGCCTCTTGTGAAAATAAATGCTTTATCACATTATGGGGGAGAAATATGCTTTGTGCATACTACAAACCAATAAAATGTGTATATTTGAGGTTGTGTCACATAGTGTTGATATTGCAAATTATCTTTCTTCTATGTGACATGTTTGCTCAAACAAGTTTCAATTTGCCAAATTGTTTTATTGCTCTTGTTTTGGATCTTGTTTGTGAGATACATTCTTGGTAGGGTTTTCCTAAAATGTGGAATTCTATATCAAAGTTGGAAAACCATTTGCTTCAAGTTATCCTAATCATTGCTTTGCGTGATTGTTTAACTATTTGAGTCTATCAAGAATATCTTCTTTAGCATGGTGTTTAATTCTTATCCTTTTCATATGCTTCTTGTTGTGAAGATGATCTTGGATTTATGTGTAAAATACCACCGGGAAATTAATAACTCCAAATACCTCTTGTCCTTGGACAATTGGTACTCTATCATGTGGTATATATATATATATTGATCATCTTTTTATTGGCTATTGCTTTTAATTACCTTATCTCTTGCCAAGGAATATATTTGTTTTAAATTCCCATTGTCTTTCTTAACTCTTGTGATTCCATTTGATTTTGTTGAACTTGTTTTGTGTTATTCTTAATGTAGGTTGAGATGATGATCCCATTTGTGTGCATTTTGTATTTAAATGAAAAATCATAAATAATGCACTAATCTTGGGGGAGCTCTCCTATATTTTCTATAACATACTCTTGTGGCTTATTTCAATTGGTATTGGTTTTTGTTGGAAGACAAATCTTTTTGTTTTTGGTACTTAGTGTGCCATCATAAAAGAGTGGAGAGTTTGGTTTGTTTGTTGGAACCTTGCTCTCTTTGGGAGAATGGTTATCTCTTTTCTTGATTTTGCTCTATATTCTTAAAATGAGATAAGTTATTGGGTATATGTGTTTTAGTGATCCTTTATACTCATTGGCGTTTGCTTTGTTCACTTGGTGGACTTTGGAGTCAATCTTGTGTTGAGTTGATTCCTTGATATATTTTGGACAACCTTTAGTTCTTCACACCTTTGTGTGAGTTCTTGGTCTTCTTGGTGTTTTGTCCAAAGTGTATCTCTTTTGGCTCTTGAAAGTCGTGTGCATGCATTTTTAATAAATGTATACTTTATGGCATGCTTTGCTTTCTTTGATCCAATATATAGGGTAAACTCCAATAAATCCTAAATCGGCTAAGATGTGCATGAAATTCAAGTTCACATCTATATGCACATATTTATGTGGAGCTTGTCCTATATATTGTAGTGTCTCTAACTACTTCGAACCCAATGAGTTTGGGGACCATATTGTACTTGAATTTGTTTTAGGTACATGGGAGATATATTGGTGCTTGTCTCAATAATAAGCATGAAGCGGTGACTAGTTGATAATTTGTGGCAAGCTAGGATTATTGAAGAACTCCTATCTACTACATCCTTCCAATGGTATCTCGGTAACAAGTATCTTATTCATGCATACTTTTCTAGCATCTAACCTTGTGTGGGTCATTTCATGGCATGAAAATCTTTATTTGCAAAGATCTTAATGAAACCTCTCTATTGAAAATGTGAGTAATTTGAGATGAGTGCATATTTTGGGGAATATATAAAATCATGCTCATGATTCACCCTTCCCAAATATGTCTATCTAGCAATTTTATTGCATATCAATTCCTCAAGTTCCTCACATGTGCAATATTGATGAAAGTGCAAATTTAGTTCTTTCTTTTGGTATACTTATTCGTGATACTTGTTGCTTTTCTCAAAACATCCCAACTATCTTCTTTCCATTGTTGATATTTGTGATGTCTTTGACATGTTTGTGGTTGAAGTTCTTCATTATGCAATAAGATAAATTGAGCCTTTGGCCATACTTTAAAAGTAAAAATCTCATTGGTATATTGCATGAACTTGTTTGGATATCATGTTCTATTCTTTGTATCTATTTTATGTGTATATGTTTCTTTGTGATAATTATCTTTGTGATGTTGTCTACTTAGAAACTTATACATATGAGAGATGATATCTCCTTATTTGATATCTTTTTTAAACCTTGTGTGTTGGGATGGAATGCTAAGCAATATCATTCATTGAGGACTATGTGGATGCTCTATGTACATCTTTGTACTAGTCTTATAATATGCTTTGTCATTCCTATCACACATTCCTTTGGTTGAGCCATTTAATATGTTGGTTCCTTATTTGTTGCTCAACCATTTCCTTGATGCAAGTGTTAAGCTTGATTTCTTTTCTATGGTCTCTTGCTAATGGTTCCTTTTAAATGGTCTTGAGAGAGTGAGGATTCCATGTTGTGCAAATTGTATTCAAACGCAAACATTCTATCTTGTGCATGTACCTTGGGGAGCTTCCTCATTTCATTTTAAAGCACCATTTTATGGTTATCATAGTATTTGATATCACTTGGTATCATTATGTTTTGAATAATATCGAGGGAGTGATGATTCTATGTTTGTGCATCTTATACTTTAATTCAAATGGAATATGTTGTGCACAAACCTTAGGGAGCTTCTTGATATTATTTAGAGCATTGTTTTGGTCTTCTCATAATATCTTTATTTGATTCGCTATTTGGATCTTTTGATTGCTATCTTCATTTGTTGGAAGTTTAACCATCATGTCATCCTTTTTTTGTTTGCAATCTTTGATCCTTAATATAGTTTGATTTCCTCCAAATTTTTTGTCCTTGAATTTGTGCATGTGTTTTCACCTTTTTTTGTGTGCCATGCACACCTTGAGGAGGAACTCTCACTATATTGGCCTTCTAAGCCTTTCCACCCATTTTGGCAATGGATGCCAATGGGGGAGAAGTTTCGAGGGTTTGAAAGGAATTGGGTTTCACGCTTTTGTTTTGTTCTTAAGCATTTGCCTTGCATGCTTTGCATGGTTGAGTATATATAGTGGAAACTCCATCAACAACATTGGTTGGCAATATATGCAATGAAATTCAAGTTCATTCACACGTGCATAGATTGTGGGGGAGTTTGCTCTATATATGATGGTTCTACTAACATCACATACTTTTGTAGTATTTGATGTTAGTGTAACCATCTTAGTCCTTTAAATTCATTATATACACCCTCTCAAAGAGATTGTCATCAATTACCAAAATGGGGGAGATTGAAAGAGCATTTGCCCCCATGTGTGGTTTTGGTAATTAATGACAATCCCTATGGACTAATGTTTGCATCGAGTTATATTTGTAGGACTTGTCCGTAGACAACGCTTGAGCCATATCTTGGTTTCAAGGTTGTAAGAAGATGCAAATAAAGAAGTTTATGTGATGATCAAGGGAGTTGAGCCTATAGAAGACATCATCATTATGAAGGAAGAAGATGAAGTCCAATGTTGATCAAGTCGAAACGCAAGTTCAAGATAGGCATATAGAGGATATCATTTGCTTGAAGCTCGGTGTCCATTTGGTGTTAATGGACATGTGAAGATATTTCTACTAGTGTCTCTCCCATAGTGAAGTATGGGGGAGCAATCCGCAAGACTTCACCGAGCAAGCGCAATCAAGAAAGGTAGTCCAACTTGAGAAGATCAAGATCGTCACTATCTAGCTCAAGTGGAAGGCGCAAGGCAAAGGTATGATCTTGATAGGGTTTCTTTCTTACCGGTCTCATAGTGTTTGGGAGACCGGGTTTTAGGATCGATAGCCGTACTATCAAGAGGGGCTCTCGAGTGAGTAACTTATTCGTATTGTTCGGAGAGAGCTCAAACCTTTGCATACTTGGCATTATCTTTCTTGGTTCTTATTTGGATTTTATCCATATGAGGTTCTAGAGCTTGTGGTTATTTCCATGACAAGCTCTAGCTCATCAAAAACAGATTTTGTATGGAACTCTAATTGCGTTTTTAGTGTTTGGAGGTTTTACCGGTTCATCTTTATAGCTAAGTCAAACCTTTTATCATTTGGTTTCATCCTCCTTTGTTGGACTATGATGTTTCTATGGATGATGTTGTAGAGCTCATTGTGGTGATTCCAACGAGCCCAAGATCATCGAAAACGGAGTCCGGATGCAAAAGTTATCGCTGTTTTCGTGTTGCTCTTTTTTCTTGGGCGGATTATCCGGCCCAGTTTTGGACAAAAATCCGGCCAATAATCCGGCCTTAAATCTGAGTGACGCGCACTTTGCCAATTTCTGGTCCTTAGCCATTTTCAAGGGGGGGGGGCGGATTATCCGGTCCAAACTTGGACCAGATTATCCGGCCCTGCTGTTCTGCAACGGCTACAATCCCGGGAGGGGTATAAATACCCCTCCCCTTCTTCAAGATTGGGTTAGCTCGTTTTTCCTTCTCTCTCCCTCCATTGTTGACCTTGGAAAGCTTGCCCATCTCTCAATTCCTCCCATGATTCTTGCATATCTTTGAGGGAAAAGAGAGAGGAGATCTAGATCTACATTTCCACCAATCACTTTCTCCTCTTTGTGAGGGGAACCCATTGGATCTAGATCTTGGAGTTCTTTGTGGATTTCTTCCTTTGTTCTTCCTCTCATATCCCTCCATAGCATTTGTTGCTTTGGTAGGATTTGGGAGAGAAGGATTTGAGCACTTCGTGTGTTCTTGCCATTGCATTTGGTGCATCGGTTTGAGTTCTCCTCGGAGATTCGGTAGTGAAAGTTCGTTGAGCTTTTTACTCTTGGGTTCTAGGAGCCCTAGACGGCTTAGTGGCTTAGTGGTTACTTGGGGACCTCCAATTAAGTTGTGGAGATCTTCCCAAGCTTTATGGTGCCTCCGTGGCAATTACTTGGGGACCTCCAATTAAGTTGTGGAGATCTTCTCAAGCTTTGTGGTGCCTCAGTGGCGATTCTTGGGAGCCTCCAATTGAGTTGTGGAGATTGCCCCAAGCTTGTACGGGCTCGGTGACCGCCCTCAAGTGTCCCATAGTGGTCGGGTCTTCCATCTTGGTGGGAGGGCTCGAGGAGATTACGGTGAGCCTCCGTGGCGTTTGGGGAGCCTTGTGCCTCCACACCGCTCCAACGGAGATTAGCACTCGCAAGGGTGTGAACTTCGGGATACATCTTTGTCTCCGCGTCCCTCGGTTATTTCTATACCCGAGCTCCTTTACTTATGCAATTTACTTTGTGATAGCCTTCGGGCTTGAAGTTATATATATCTTGCTATCTCATAGTTGCTTATCTTGTCTAGCATAAGTTGTTGGTGCACATAGGTGAACCTAGTTTGTTTAGGTTTTGTATGCTTGGCAAATTAAACGTTAGTTTTATTCCGCATTTGTCAAGCCACTCGTAAAAGTTTTAAATCGCCTATTCACCCCCCCCTCTAGGCGACATCCTTGTACTTTCAATACATATTGTACTTTACATAATATTATTATTTTATTACAACAATCCGATGAATGTAGATAAATATATTATCGAATGGAGTTGATTGACTAGTCAAAGTCCCCGAACACGTCGTTTGAGGCGTATTCGATCATCATGTTCTCCTTGTCCATGGAGTCCTGTGGTAGATGGAATTGTTTGGTGTTGCTTGGTGCTCCTTGAACATCTTGCGAACATCCCACTTCCATGTTATTACCAGGTTGAAGATTGAAGTGAGCTTCATATCTTGCTCCTTGGGCATGTCCGTTACGTCCCATGGATTGCAGGTAGAGGTTTACCAGATGTCTTGGGGTGCGTCATTTCTTGGTGACATGCATGTAGCATCCACATTTCTGGCAAAGAATTGTCTTATCGAACTTGTTCTTTGCTTTGCCCTTCCCCTTATCTGAATTGTGTGGCTTGTTCTTCTTGTTGCGGTTGCGATTGAATTTACCCTTGAAGTTCTTGGTTTGGCCTTTAAATGAGCCATTGAACTTATAGTTTTTCTGAAAATTTGCATGTACTTCGGGGAGAGGGGCAGCCCCAACCGGGCGTTGATGACTATTCTTTAAAAGAAGTTCATCATGTTTCTCAGCCTGGAGGAGTACATGTATAAGTTCAGAATAAACTTGGTAATTCCTGGCACGATATTGTTGCTGTAGGATCCTGTCAGCAGGGAGCATAGTTGATAGAGTCTTTTCTATCTTCTCCAGTTCTGAAGGTTCCTTCTCACAAAACCGCAATTTAGAACAAATCTTATGAACTTCATGGTTATAAGCTCCAACGGATTTGAAATCCTGGAGTCTTAAATGGGTCCATTCATGACTAGCTTCAGGCAGTATGACGGCCTTTTGCTGTTCATATCTTGTTTTAAGTGATTGCCACATATTGCTTGGAGATTCCTCCATCAAATATTCAGATTTCAAATCTGGGTGAATATGTTGCCTTATAAGGGCTAAGGCAGTATATTTTTGTTGCTCAGTTACTTGTGCATCTCCCTCCTGAGGAGGATTCTCAGGTGGTATGAGTGCACCTGCAATGCCACGGGATGAAAGACTAATCTTAACATCCATTGCCCATGTAGGGTAGTTATGTCCGTCGAGCGCAAGCTCTTCAAAATCTTTAGCGGCCATGTTGTCCTACATGAACGAGAACCAGAGATTTGATTAATTTACATGTATGCAAATTAAAGTCATCTTGGTTATGTTGTAATAAAAATTGCAAAATCTTGTAAACTCAAGTGAACACTTGGGTTTTAGTGTAAGCCTCAAATCATCTATCATAACACATTGTAGATAATCACCATATTTATGGAGTACATATCTCAGTACTAAGAAGCATAATCTGACCAAAGTCAGTAGATGCTTTTTGTCTTAGCACCTTATGTTATGATTTGATTTAAATATATGGGAGAGCACATTGAAGGTAGTCATTGTGTCAATTTTGACAAAATGTACACCTCACAATATTGTGGATAATCGGCACATTATGCAGTAGATGTCACATTACCTTGTGATCCCATATATAAATTTGAAGTAGTCACTTTTTTTTGTGATTTTGCATATCAATTCAGTTCAAATTAAGTCAATTTTCGTGCTTTTTAAGGTATTTTTGGACTTAATTGATGGTAAATTGACATTTAATTTTGCATATCAATTCTTGCTCGTATTGAACCAAAAATTGTTCAATTAAGATGAATCGTTTTATTTGCAAGAAATTAAAATCTCAATTGCAAATAATAGACGTAATTAATCTCGACATGTGCACACATGGAAATATATTACATCACATACATATTCAGAAATACATAGTACTCTAACTGAATTGAATTACAGAAACTAATAAACTGTAATTTACAGAATCTAAAACAGAGTTAAAACTACTGCTAGATCACTGATAAGCTAAAACCAAAATACGTAAAGTATTCTAATTAGCCAGGGGCACATGGGCAGAGTTAAAGCATTGAGCGGTCCGTAGACAAGGCATCTAGGCCATACGAGAGGATAATAAGAGGAAAAGTATGCAACACACTGCGTCAGTGAGTCCTTATCCCCAAATCAATTTCTGTCTCGACCATGGCAGAGGCCCCCGATTCCATGAACTCCGCCAAGCGCCCCTGCAGTCGCATCGGTTGCCTTCACCAGCGGCCGGAGGAGCTCTCTCCGGTGCCCGTGCTGTTGTTGGAGAGGCCAAGGGCGGCCGGCGACCATGCGCCCACACGGAGGCCGACGCAGTGCGTGGCCATGGCCGACGCGAACCGGCGCAGCAGGCGGCGGGCCTCCGGCGAGGGTGATGGAGGCGAGGAGGCGGCGGGAGCGGGCGGAGCCGGGGGCGAGGCCGGTGCGGCCGGTGCAGGCGAGGCCGGTGCGGCGAGCGCGGGCGAGGCCGGTGCGGGCGAGGCCGGGTATGCATCGAGCACGTCGACATCTTCCTGTTCCTGCGGTGGTGTTGCCGAGGCGAGGGGGCACGGGCCATAGCCGTGCACCGGGCAGAGGAGGACGCCGTCGCGGGCAGGGCATGGCCCATACCCATGCGTTGGGCAGAAGGCTACCCCGGCGTCCATG
The DNA here is from genome assembly GCA_007115705.1 of Dactylis glomerata. NCBI lineage: Eukaryota > Viridiplantae > Streptophyta > Magnoliopsida > Poales > Poaceae > Dactylis > Dactylis glomerata. The sequence goes on along the minus strand of QXEO01001649.1, from coordinate 254,673 downwards.
CCGTTGCCGAAGAAGATGCCCGGCGGAGGCAGGGCCAGGGCGGCGTCGAAGTCGTCTTCCTCGCCCAGGAATGGTGCCGCTGGCCCGCCGAGGAGCCAGTCCATCGGCGGGATGGAGAACGCCGGCGGTGGTGGCGCAGAAGGTCCAGCAACATCGCCGGTGACCTCATGGACACCCTGTCCAGTGGTTGGCACTGGGGACCGGCGAAGGTAGCGGCCGCCATTGCAACGGCGGTTCAAGACGAAGTGACGGCGATGGCCGCTGTGTGCAGAACGGCGGTGAAGAACACAGCGGTTGCCGTGGCGACGGTAACCGTTGTCACGGCCGAAGCGGCGGAGGCCGGCACCGCGGCGGCGGAGTCGATGGTTTGGACGACGACTCTCCCGTCGGAGAAAACGAAGGAGTGCAGAAGCAATGGCCGGCAAGTTCATCCTTGCCATTTTTCTTACCTTTCCTTCTTCGGTTGTTTCTTGTTCCGGCGATCGCCGGAGTTGGCCTTTTTCTCTCTCGGCAGAGACAAAGTGCTCTTTTTGGCAGAGGCTATGCGTGGCTGATAACGTGTTGAAGTTCGAAGAGAGAAAGCGAGAGACAATGATTAGAATGAAATCTCTGTATATTGATTGATGAAGATGTTACATATATATAGGGGGGGGGGGAACAGACGTGATTAGGTCGGTTCCTGGAGGCGACGCTCCAGGGAATAACCGCCTAATGACGGTTCCCTAAATGAGTGGCTATTAACATTGCAGTTACAAGCAGGGATTAACCCATTTAATTAAGACTAATTAAATTCTAACAAATTCATAAAGGTAGCAAACTAGCAATACTGTAGAAAACATCTTCCCCGGCGGCGTCGCCATGGACAAACCAGATCCCTACGCCTTGTGGTTCAACCACGACTAGATCAAGGCCTCTCCAGTGCCGCACTTTTATACCAGCAAAAATGATCACAATGATCGCAAAAACTAGGCAGCTTCTCATATTGAATTTGATAAAATTCTTTCTTTAGATTCTTTGTGATGGAAACAAACCTGCTCATATTTTTGTTCACATCAATGGATACACGTATTCTAGCCCCCCCACAAATCCAGCAGAGAGGGTAGATTGAACCTCTATCACATGACCAACAGTTCTACGCATCCCTTTTATCACCTCTTCTCTCTTAAGATAGTTATCGTGCAACTTCAGCACCCTTGCCCAAACTCCAAGTCTGTCAAAGGCAATGGATCTAGGGTTTTCAAAACCATCGTATTCCTTCATGATTAAAGCCTGATTACAAAACAGCCACAGGCCATTGTTCATCGCCTTATCGCAATCACTGAGACACCCGAACAGAGGCATAGACGAATTATCCCATGTCTTCCTCCAGATTACCTCTTTTGCAGGATTACATGCAGATCGCATATTGCTGCCTCTTCCAATATGAAGTCATCCTGCTTATCTTCCTGCAAATTCAGCCTTCCTAAGAGATCCTCAACTTGCTTTAATCTTCCGTGGGGATGCTGGGATTAATTACCGGACCATTTTCCACTTAAGCGCCTAAACAAGCGTTTATCATTGTACATGCCCTCAAGCCACGACGCCAGCAGCAGTCCACGCCGGTGGCCCCCGCCCTCACAAGCCGACACCGTATGAACTTTTCCCCTCCCGTTTCTTCAATTTTTATTTCTATTTTTTGATTGAGTAGACGGGGGCTCATGTAGGGCTACGGATTTTTGCTTCTTTTGATTGAGTAGATGGGGCTCTTGCATTGCATCCCCTGGGGATTTTGATTTGTCTTCTAGCCTAAAACGATTTTGTTGTTTTGTCGACTCGTTGATGCCGCTAGATCTTTGGGGGCATTCTAATCGAACAGACACCTACACAGAACATCAATTTTAATTGATATTACCACGTTGCTAGTACATCACCATTATTCGTTCATCTTCTATGTTACGAATTACAGTACTACTCATCGAGCATGCTTGCTTGTTTCTCTTCAGGGGTGCCAGGGTCTACGTGGATGTCCTGCGGAATCTCATTCCAGAGTCGGTGAGATGCCGAATTTCGGAGCCAGCACTTCCAGAACCTGGGGATATAATCTACCGGAATGTGTGTTCCTGGGGAATAAGATTCTACACCAGAGTTGATCCTTGGGGATGTTTCTACACGTATCCCTGATGTGGGTGGGCCGTTTCACAGCGTGGATCATGCTCTAGATGCTATCGACAGTTATCTCGTGCAACACAAGGATGAAAACATGTAACTAATCCTCCTTCTATATATGCTTCCCTGTATCTGTACTATTGAGTGTGAAAACACTTGCGTGTTCAGTTGCGATTTTCATGTCACGGATCAGATATTGAACTAATTATATCTAAAAACTATTGAACTAAAAGAACAAATATGCACCTCAGGTTACAGACTACTATGGATAGATAAGGTGCCTCACAAATTTTAATTTTCCTTTTTCTTGATAGCTGTTGGTTGAATCTGTCCAAACACTTGCACGTTTAAACGCAATTTTCATGTCACTGTGAGATATTAGAACTAAAAGAACAAATATGCAACTCAGGTTACAGACTACTGTGGATAGATGAGGTGTCTCACAAATTATAATTTCCTTTTTCTTGATAGCTGTTGGAATATCCACGAATCATGAGCACAGCTGTAAATTAACAAAGCTCATGTAGATCACGTAATATGTGCAAACACTAGCTATGTAGTTATCACATCATTAGAACCGTAATTTGTACAACCGGTTAACTAGATGTTCTGCATATCGACATTAATTTTTTGTACATGAGGGAACTGAGCTATGTATGCTTGCCTGGCAGCTAGCTAATCGAGTCTAGTTCCAGACAGTAAGCTCCGAGTTTACTTTTGGAAATTAGCATTTCTTGCATTGACAACTTCCTTTTCCTCCATGTATATCATTTAAATTGCTCTGCTCTTATCTAGGTTGAAGGGGCTTTCTCCAGCGGAGTGTGCTGTACAACAAGCCCTTTACTGGTCTGATGGCAGAAGGAAGAAGCAGCTTAGGTCACAGCCATTTGATAAAAGGCGTGACTCGAATCTCCAGATGGCCGAGGCCTTGCTTGACAAATATAACAACGACCACAAGCTTTCTTGGGTTTCTCTTGTCCCTCCATCTCCCCTTGTATATTTACCTTATTCATTACTATAACAATTGATTGCTGATTGGATCCATGCATCTTGTTCTAGGATCATGCCTATCGACTCAAAGGTGTTGTTTGCTACCAAGTTTTTCATGAGGGAAATGGGGTCTATGGTCATATCAATTTCATTACGACTACAAGAGCTGCTGGTTGCATGGACAAGCTATTCTTTGCTGAAGTCCAGCATCGATCAGCATTATCCATCTTGTTGGCCACCATATGCATGCTTGAGCCTACTGATGATGGTATCCATGCTATTTTTTTTTTTTGAAACGAGGGCAAAAGCTTTGCCCTATTCCATTAAATAAGAAGGAGTTTACAAGAAATTAAAAGTAATTATGGGTACATGAATTACTCTCCCGGTATCAAATCACCCAACCGCTTCGCCCCGGCAATAACCCAAAGTCTAGCCTCACACTTGATTTTATCTACAATTACAAAGGACGGGGAAGCCTTGTGACGAAACACTCTAGCGTTGCGTTCCTTCCAAATCTCCCACACGGTTAACAAGACTAAGGAGGCCAACCCCTTCCTATGGGGGCTCGACCCCTCCGCCATGGAAGACCACCAGTCGCGGATGGATAAACCCGCCCAAAGGCTAGGGTAAAACCCTTGCAAGCCCAGCCACTCCTTTAGATTGCCCCAAATCCTTGTAGTGAAGCGACAATGAACAAAAAGATGGTCGTGGGTTTCCTCGGTTTGTTTGCAAAGTTGACAAACCCCACAATTATCCCAATTTCGCCTCCTCAACCTATCCGCCGTCCAAAGCCTATTTTGCAACGCAAGCCAAGCATGATGCTTGGCCTTGGGCGTTGCCCAAACATGCCAAATAATTTTGTTGAAGTTCGACTCCACAAGGCCAAGAAACTGCAACTTGAATTAACTTGAATTATGTGTTACCTAGTCTTGTTTCTGGTTCTAGTTTGATGTTTACTACTTTCACCACTTCGCTTACCCATTGTCCATTTGTCCTTTAGATTTATGGTCTGATACTGTACAACTATGTCGCCGCTGCCTGCATACATTTATTTTAAGGTCTTTGTGCCTGGTTGGTTATTCATACGCTATTTATCTTGTTTAATGAAGGTTACTGCCATGGCTGTAAAAATCGTAAAAGTGATGATATAAAGCACCCAGCCGATAGTACTTGTTATGTTGCTGGTCACACGATAGCTGCATTTGTGAGGTTTGGACCCGAGAGAGACCCTCAAGACTTTGACGATGAGGACACTGAGGAGGGGGTAAGCATTGCCTAGCAAGTTGTTTCTTAACCTTTTTTTGTTATACTTGATTCGCCGCTAATTATATGTCTTGTATTTGCAGTTGGAAGCTGAGAAAGCCAGGTTAAGATGGCTGTTTATGGTAATAGGGCCTTTCTGTTTCATAGTAATATTTTTGCTCACGCCATTGGTTGTTGATTGATTATTTCTTGTTATCTGTTTTCTTTAGGGTGTTGGTAATCTTCCGTTGAAGACACCTGCTATGGAATATCAATGGGTGAACAGCTGCAGACCGACATCGCCATAACTACTAAGAACCCAAATCCTTCACCGTTGCCGGAGAAGAAGAAGAACACCAGCAGCCGGTCCAAACTTTGGCACTTTAGAAACCCCTAGCCATAAGGCGTTAATGAACTGCATCCACCAGCCCCATAAGACTGAATCTAGCCCCCTAAGATGCTTGTTTTATCCTGGTCTCTGCCATGGTTTTCACCTGTAACTTGATTTGTAATTTAACGAAGTGGCGAGGTTACTCTTAAGAAAACGCATCAAACATTACTTGCAGGCTTCGAATGCCAAGTTGACCATTATGAAATCTAAACCTGAATGTATCTTTACAAGGTGTAACTTCTATATCGATTATGCAAAGTATGAAAGATTTCGCCTTTGTATTCCATGTTGTGAAATCTAAAAATGACGAGATTTTACTCGATTTTGTCATCTATAACAATAGGGATGCACTGAAGATGTCGTGCGTTTTACTGTCTCTGTTTTATTTGAACATACGCTTCAGGATGAGTCCTAAACGGTGAAATCAAAACCATGATATATGCAGTTGAAATTGAGTTGCCCCTGTTATTTTTTCAGACAGTAATTAGGACGCGATTCATGGGTCCTTGACATCTTTCATCTGAGCACAACAATGAGATGATAAAACTTTAGCACATATGATATGATCTGAACAACTCATGACAGAGCCACTTTGTATGTACGTAATTACAAGTATTCGTTCATTCGTTTTCTTTCACGTTCTAGCAGAAAAAAGCAAGAAAGAATTAAACCTAGATTGGCTGATGCTATGTATTAGTTTTCATCCACACAAAAGTTAAATATAACATGTAAACTTTGATAATGTTGCTAAGCTCCTGTTTGATTGGCCTTGCCGTGATCAGTCCAGCCTACTTCATGCTCTTATACATGTCGTCAATGATGCCCTATGGAAAAATTAGCACCGATGTCACATGCATAATACTGCAAATTACCTTGAAATGTCGGGTGCAGAGTAAAAGTAATGATGAACTGCGTGTATGAATAGTACCTGATAGTATTTGAGGAGTTGTGGCCGCTTCTTCTTGTAAGTCGGGGTGATGAGGTCACGCTCCATGTCGAAGGGCACTGACTCCAGATGAACAGCCCTGATCATCTCAAAGCCTTTGAGCTGTTGCAATAAGATAACAGAACGATGATGCGTCATATATATCTGCTGAGGTCACCACATGTGGCATCTTTTATAAAAGTCGGTATGTTCTCTACTACTACTAGCCTACTACTAGCCAGGTTAACATCTCACCTTCTTTTCTTTCCCAGTTTTGCTCAGTTGCTCCAAGATGAACTCTTTCGCTTTAGGATCTACGCATATCGAGGCAAAGTCTCCGCTCACCCCCTTTGACTCTGCCCATCGTTGCAGACCTTGCATGTTGGGGTTGACAACCGCAACGAGGCACGATTCAAAGCTGTTTCCGTACACCCAAATCTGCAGAGATTCGAAGTCACTGAGTATAGCTAACGAAATTTTTTCGATATATGCTGTGAAACATTCAAGAGCAAATGGGCGGGTGAAGATTGTCCCCGGACTGTACCGAATCCACATTAGGAGCTTGACCAAATATGTTCTCTAAATTCTCGACAGCGACATATTCTCCTTGGGAGAGCTTGAAGATATTCTTCTTGCGGTCGATGATCTTCATGCTTCCATCATGCTGCCACTCACCAATGTCTCCTACAGTAGGACGTGACGATGAGCACACCCCAGAAGAAGCATTCAGAAAGACGGATATGTGAAACATCCTTGTATTGGCAGGTTATGTGTCTGTTTTAGCATTGCTTATTGGCAAAGATGTCTGAAATATTGGTTTCCCTTGGCCATTCTTGACTGACAGTGAATCATACCTGTGTGGAACCAGCCATCGATCAAGACTTCCTTGGTGAGGTCTTCTCGCTTGTAGTACCCTGAGAATAAGGTGTCCCCTCTGATGCAAATCTCTCCACGGGGTGATTCTTTTGACAATGCATCATAACCCATCTCAGGAACAGATTCTAGGCGTACTTCCACATATGGGACCGGAGGGCCAACGGTTCCCAGCATGGACATGTTATTTGGCAAGGAGACAAAGGATCCAGCACAGGTCTCGGTGAGACCTGTACAAAGAAAACAAGCAAAGGGAATTAAGTTGGTCAGGTATCTGGAAAATTACTCGAGATTTTGATTTGTTTTTCTTAACTCAGTAGTAAAAATCATAACATAAATGGCTTCATAAGCATACCATAGCCTTGAAGAACATGGGAGCATGTAACCACACGCAGAAACTCCTCAACGTGATTAGATAGAGGAGCTGCACCGGATAGAATTACTCGTACTCTACCACCTAATCCTCGTTTCACCTAAAGTTGCAATGTAGGATTAAGCTGAATTCAGAACAAACATAAGATGATTTATGTCAGAATTGAACTTTTTTTTTTCTAGTTTGGGTATACCTTGGCGAAGACTATTTTGTCAAAAATAGCAGCTGCATCTTCATGCTTGCTTCCTTTTAACATGTTCCCTTGTTTGCTGAAGAACCATTTAGATTTCGGAATAAAAGATTAAGAGTATGATCACCATGTCAGAAAATAGATACTACTTGATTGATCGGACATTAGAAAAGCTTACTATTTGTAAGCAACATTGAACACCGTCTTCTTCAGGAAACCACCAGTTGAAACTTTATCTTGCAGTCCTGAAACACAAAAGCAATGCAACATTACCATCTGCCTGAATGGTAGAAAAAAATTAACGTACATATTATGTTTGGGTTGTTGAACAGATATGATTTTTAAGTTTAACAAAGTACCTCCATAGATTCTGTCAAGCACACGTGGAACAGCACAGAATATTGTTGGCTTGAGTTCTCCAATGTCTTCAACCAAGAGTTTGACATCCTAAAGCAGAATGCTTATGGATCAAAATGTGCTACATTGAATGAAGAAAGCAACAAGTATTGAACGGTATGTGTGTCTCATCCTTACTCCACGCCAGAATCCAATTGAGGCCCCGTGGTGAATGAACACCTCCTCGATCACACGGTCAAATATATGGGCAAGCGGAAGATAAGAAATGTACACGTCATCCTCACGAATCTGGTACGATGAAATCGAATTTAGAAAAATGAAAAGATATCTCAATGGTATAGAAAACTGCAGTGAAACATGAATAGTTGTACCTGTTCATTTGAATTGCTAAGGAACTGGTCTACTGCTGTAACAATGGCGATAATGCTCTTATTGGAGATTAAAACTCCCTTAGGATCACCAGTTGTCCCACTAGTGTACATTATTGTGCATATGTCTGCCTTTTCCTTTGGAGGAAGTTCATACTTCTCTTCAGCCCCATCTCCCTGCAGATGTAATAGAAAAAATTCAGTCATTCTAGTGTCAGATAGATATCAAATCATATTGCTCACAAGGATGCCCTTGACACTCTACATAGAGTTGAGGGCTTGAGGCATAGACATGAAAAGGTGTATTTAGTACATCAGTAGTAACATTTCAACAAACCAGCTGTCTCAGGAAGTGAGAGCCTTACCTTTAGCACAAACTCGGTCCATGAGTAGATGGACAGGCCATTCTGCTCAACCTTTTCCTTCTGGTCAGGACTGACCTTACCAAAGCTCACGATTGCTGAAAACAATGTGACCATATCAACAGAACATATACGTGACACTACAGCTTAATAACACTGATAAAACTCATTTCTAACTCACTCTTCAAGAACTTGGTTGCATTTGGTAATGTCTTGAGTACCTGAAATAGCAACACCAAAAAATCTTTGAACACTCAAAACACAAGGTAGATGCCATGTATTTTCTTGATGAGTCACCAACTTCAAAATGCACTGTGCTACGATTATTCTAATAAATCGACTAAAACATTTGCATGTCATATCTTACAATCTCCTTAGGTGATTATCAGGAAACCACCTAATGATTATAGAATTTACAACAAGATTTTGCAGGGAACATCAAACTCGAGGCTGTTCTATGCAAGATAGATAGTCATTTTAATGTAGCTGATTACCTTGAAAAAGATTCTTAAAAAGAAGCAGAAAATTATCTACACAGACATATAGTGAATCTTACTACAACATACTTCCTAGTACGGGTAACTTATAATTAACTAGTTAGTGTTCAAGAGGAGAAATGTACCTCTTCAATCTTCTTCTCCTCCACAAAAGCAATTTCGACCTCTGCATGGCACAATATAAATTCTATTGCCCCGGCACCTATTTACATCAATTGATGGCAGATGTTAATAAGTGAAAGGAAAATTCAGACAGTGAATGTGTGTTCACGTGTTCTGATGTTCATAGTTGCTTTCCAAATTAACAAGACAATCTAGATACCATGTCATTAGTTTTTGAAACACGGCGAAACCAGGAAAAAACTTACCAAGTGTGTCATATAATGGAACACAGTAGATGCCATGTGCATTGCAGGCCTGAAAAATTAAGCAACGAAGAACCTTAGTGATAAGGAAAGAGTAACAGCATTGCTAAAGTTGTAATGTGATAAACAAAAGATACAGTAATTGTTCTTTAGAGAAATATTTATGGAATAATATTTTAAAACAACAAAGTTAGGAGGAATAATGTAAAAACATTTTAACATTTTGTTCTTAAAAGTATCAAACCAGTTCACAAAATATGAGAATATGTATTGACAAACTATCTCTTTTTTTCTTTGCGCAGAACAGAAAAGTTTAGCATAGAAATTGTAGCGAAAAAAGGGGCCATTCTTTTAATTTTTTTGATTATTGGGGTATACAAATTGGATTAAACATGTCATAGCAAGTTGTGCAATGAACGATGTAACTGGAGTGGTATTACATTAACATTCATTGTTCCTATTTAGTAAGAATCGTTAATCCATCCAGTGCTCATATGTATGGTTTACCTGCATACTGACAACCCACTCAGGGGAATTGCCTCCGTAGATGCCACATCGTCCTCCCTGCAGATGATCAAGGAGCAACCAATCAGCGCAAAGTTTTATGAATAATACTAAGCACTAACAACACAATAATAATTTGGGAAGGAGCACAAAACTGTTCCGAGCTTCCCAGTGTTATCACAAATAAAAAGGATCAGGTCAGGTGTGCAAGGTCACTGAACAAGCATCAAATGTCCACAGCGCTGCCAATGCATACCTTTCCGACACCACAGGCTCGAATTGAAGCCCCCACCTTGAGCACAGTGTCATATACTTCTTTGTAAGTCACCCATGTGTACTTGCCAGCCTGATATGAAATCAACACAAGAGAGAAGACGGCAGATCAAAATCTGCCTGAACAAAGCTAAGATATGGAATATAGTTTGAGAAACAGAGATCCATTGAACAACCTTTCCATCCACGATTTCACGGCGGCCCATCATCGGGTTACCAGGGTACTTCTCCACAGACATACTGTACACATGCAAACAAGCATATGATTAGAAGGAAATTAACGACATCTCTTTGGACAGAATTACATTGGTTTCCGGTATAAATTGGATAGGAATTTCAGCATACAGAATGGCTTCCTGTTCTCTACTATAATTTGGCTTCCTGGTTCCAGATGTAAACCGAACGTAAGGATAAGGTTGGTTATGAAACATGTTAAAAAAATGTATCAGCATTGTGTTTTATAGCTATTTGGTTGCAGTTCTGTACTATTGTACCGATGGAGCTGCTCCTTTTAGTTTTGTAGCATGAAAACATATTATTCCTACAACCTGCGCGAACACCACAAGGAAAAACATTGTTGACGCCCTCAGTAATTTTTTTCTTACATCCCTCTATGATATGATGTAAATTCCTCTCCACGCTATGATGCACGACTGCATTGAAACTTGTCTTTTAAACTCCGATCGCTTCAACGCACTTGATCAAATTCATCCGTCAGGGCCGGCAGGCGAGAATTACCGCACCCTACGTTTCTCCATGTGGACACTGGATGGATTTTGCCGGATGAGAAAACCACCCGGGATCGTAACTGTAACGTGCAGCAATCGCGCGTGTTAAACAACGTAGCGTACACGCATTGGTAAATTGGTAATTGCGTCGCATTGCGGGACTGTTCGAAGGACGACGATGGGGGAGAAAAATTCGGCATCAGGCCTGATTTCGCTTCCGCGGATCGATCAGAGGAGACAGCGGATCTATGACCTATCCCGACGCAGACAGAACGATCGAACTTCGAGATTATTATTTTCGCAAGAGGGAGAAATCGAATAAAAATAAAAATCGAATCGATCGGCCGTACCGGAATATGTCCCAGCAGCACTCGAGCCCCGGCACGGCGGGCGGCGACGCGCCGCCGCCCCCGGCGGCGCAGCGGTAGGCGGGCCCGGCCGACGGCGCGCCGCCCTCCTCCGGCGCCGCCTCCCGCGCCTCCTCCACCTGCACCAGGTACTTCATCGTCGTGGCGTCCGCCATCCTCCTCCTCCTCCTCTCCTCTCGTACGCGACGCGTGCTCTCTCTGGCTCACGATGAATCCACAGGGGATGGGAACGGGAGGGAGATGGAACTATGGAAGGAAGGCCAGGCTTGGCTTGCGCTCCAATATACGAAGGATTCAATTCAAAATAAAATAATATTAAAAATTAAATCGAGCAGCATGTCGTGCGGGGTACGGGCACGTGCACGGCCATGTTTTTTCCTTTCTTGCTCGTCAATGCAGAAGGTTCAGGGGTAGTGGTTGTTCAGCGAAATAAAGGGGCAATAAGTAGGAGCGGAAAAGGCAGGTTTAGTCACGTTTAATTCTGGCGGTCCAACCTCGGCCAGCACCCAACGGGACCGACCGATCGGCCCTTTTTGACCCATGGCAGCGTCACGGATTACATTTTCGAAACATTGGAACACTGGGGATCTCGTCCTCGTGGCGAGCTCGATGCATGAACCAGTTCATCCCAAGTTAAAAGTGGTGTTTGATTCATTGCTACTAGTACCTAGTATTATACTAAGTTTAATAGGGTCATACTTACAATACAAATTTTAATAGGGTCAAATCTTGTTTACAAATCAATTAAAGACTCAAGGGGTACGGTTTAATCTTCACCCCGTTGATGTTATTAAGTTTGAAAGAGAGGGTCTATGGAAACAAACACCTTAATTAATAACTCAAAAAATTTGGTTATCATCACAACAAGGACCGATGAGCCTACGTATAGCTTTAGGATGAACAAGAAGTTGTTCATTTGCATTGTGTATGTGTGCGAGGAAGTATGATGACTACTTCATATGTTAAAATGACCATCAGATTGGTTGATTTCACATCGGTTTAGAAATACACGCCTACCCTGAGGTGTCTTGCTTATAGAGCTTCTTCATAAACACAAGACTGACTATCTACAGATGTCCCATTCCACATCCCTTGATATATAGCGTGTACATGTTTTGCCGAGTTATGGTTGCATTAGTCTATTTGAGAGCACCTAATATAAAAGACAACTGGAATCTTGTCACAAAACAAAGCGAGAGGAGGAAGGCGTTGCTGGATTCGATAGAGAAATGAGGGCGCTAGCTGAGGAAGAGTCATTGAGCGTGGAGGTCACCCCCGAGGAGGTCTGGGAAGATGTCGTCATGGCGGCGGCACCGAGATTGGACCGGGAGATATGGGCTAGAGTTTAGGAGGGATGCGCTCTAATACCATACGAACGTAAAATAGGATTGAGGGAAACACAACACCTAGAGGCGGTCAACTCGTATAAATAATAGTCAGGTTATGGGAAAAATTATAAAATATCAACCGAATAAATAAAATATCAGTTAGGAGATTACCTACAAATACATGCATAATAACCTATATAAAACTTATATTCTAACACTTTCCCTAGCCATGACCTCCTACCCCTACTACAGAAAATTATTTAAAGATCTATACTATTGGTTTGCAGTTGGTGAAGGCACTTTGCCTCTACATCATTTGCTTTCCCAATATACCCCCAAAGCAAAAAAAAATACAGCCTAAATTAGCCTAAGACAAAAAGTCAATCATGGTAAGGAAAAAAAGGCAACCGCAAATCAGCCCAAACTGATCGCCGTAAACCAATTAATCACAGAGAATCAATCAATCACAGAGAATCACACACTAATATGGAAATACGGAAATTAAGGAAAGTTGGTCGCCGGAGGCCGCCGTAATACTACACCGAGGGCCGTGGAGATTGGAGCGATCGAGGGACAAGGTAATCCACAGGTGCATTCTCATCCTCCTAATCAAATCAAATCAAGGTGGAGGCCTACTTTTAACGATTGCTACTGGGAGAAGGCCATGGGAGGGTAGGTCATCTTGCAGTTCACTTGTGGCTGTCTCTGGAGGCGAGGGGTGCTCAATTTCTCCAGCGTCAATACGCGGCGATGGTGATCCTAAAGGCGCTCAAGGTGGAGGTGGCGCAGCCGCACGCAGGCTGCTTTGCACCGTCGGGTACAGCGGCACTGCTCACCAAGAGATGCGACAGGCGAGGTGGAAACTCTCGAGCATGCTGTCCTACACATCACGGCCACACTGTCGCCGGCATGCACAAACACTGGTCGCTCGGGTGTGTCGTGTAAGTCCAACGTCTTCGCGTTTAGGAGGCAGGTGAGTCTGTGAGTGAGGCCTTATTCTGACTAAATTTCATGGTTACCGCACCATTGCCATTACCATCTCACTAAATTGAAGGACAGCTTATGCAGCTTAGGTTTGTTCAGTATTACCATGACCGAACAATATGATCGTTTTTTCTCATCTACTGAGGCTACTAGCCAAACAGGTCAAATCTTGAATTATTTTGCTTCACAGTCGCCACAGTACAAAGCTTCTTCTCCCTGTAATTGAGATTCACTTCGGGTTCTTCAATCAAATTAAATTCTTCTTAGTAAATATTTCAGCCACTTTCTCAGCAATGATGACTTATTAGTTGTTATTAGATCTAAGCAGGATATTGTAATATGTTGTGTAAGAAAGCTCCCCCATTTGCTATAGTCTTTCAGACTTTTTCCTTCTACGGTGACTATTTGCTGTGAATTCTGTTGGATGTGGTGACAATTATACAAGAGTAATGTGCATCCAGAGATTCTACGCTGTTAGATTTAGATCTGCCTCTCTGTTTCCTACATATATGGTAATTTTTCACTTTCTCATTTTTTCGTTTCCATGAAACAAAGATCTGATGTTTAATCCTACCGTTCTACAGGTATTTGGCTGTACAATTGCCGGAAACTAATGTCACCTGTACTTTCTCTTGGTGCCTTGGGTGTGTTGTACTCTGCTTACTTACAAAATAAGGTGTGTTCTATAGGTATTAGGCTGTACCACTCTATACTAGCTGAATCATTCTTGGAAGGTTTTCTATGTTAAATGAGAAAGCGATTTCACATGCTTGATGAACATTCATTTCGTCATGTGCATGGCAGAACACAAATTTAAGATAAGATGGCCGGAGGCGAAACTTGAGAGGGAGGCAGGAATGGTTTCCGCCGCAACGCGCGGGCATTTAGCTAGTCTTTACTATTGGTTCTCAGTTGGTGAAGCCACTTTACCTCTACATCATTTGATTGCCCAAAATACCCCTGCACACCCCTCACCATTTGACTTTGCTGAGCCGTCCGGTGTCTTTTTTTATTACTTGATCCCTTTTCCCGGTTGTTAGTGTTAACTGCACGCAATCAAATTCTTATTTCTTTCCTATTAATCTGCATGCAATCAAGTCATTACTCGAAATAGTATTTTTACTATATTTGTTTGCGCAATCAATCAGCAGTTAACTCGAAATAAAACGAATTAATGCCCACGCGCTGAAGTCACGGGCGGACGGGGGTTGCGTGCGGCTGCTTCTAGCGATTCTCGGCATGACTGTTTATTCCCAAAATACCAATTGACTCGAGTCGTCTCGAACTCTCCTTCATATCTACGTCTCACTCCCCAATCCTCTTCTTCTCTTTTCTCCCGTCGGAGATTGAAGCATAACATGGCGGCGGTAGGGATAAAATCGCCATGTCTTCCATCGCGACCCAGTTCTGTCGGGCCCCATTCTCACCTGCGGTAGTCTAGACCTAGGAGAGGTTCTTGCCGGAGGGTGGACCCGCGTCTGCCTTCTCGAGGGCGCAAGCTGAACATGCGAAGGACGGGGCTTGGTGGCACGGCCGCTTTCGTTGAGGTGCCCCTGTAGGAGGCAGATGACCTGAAGGAGATGTTGTCCACGTCAGCACAAACGTTGGGCCGCGGCCAGGTCGGCAACATGTGAAGCACCGACGAGGTGCGTCAACGATGGGGGAATGGGTGAGCTGCGTACAGAGGAGCTTGGCTCTCTGAGCCGCTTCTCCTTGGCCTAGAAGTAGGCTCTTCTCCCTCCTACACGGTTAGTAGTATCCAATCCCCATGACCATCTTCTTGTTACTCCTCCTCCTGTATGGAACGATTGATTTTGTCTTGTCATTATTCATTAAGCTAGAGGTAAAGGTCCCGATGGTCTAGGGGTGAAGAGGAGGTTGAATCGATGGAGTCAGATACATCTATTAATGCAGAGAGTTGTCCAAGTGATCATGCACTAGGTGGTCAAAGGGAATGGCAGGATTGGAAGAATTCCCACTGTCGTTTCAAAATAAATTGCAAATTTTGAACCATGAAGAATAGGTCTTTCTGTCCGTGCGTGAAATTGATCGCCATTCTCATGCCCATGAAGGAATAAGATATAATGTCTTCCCGCAAAATGTGTGGCTGGGTATGGCATGAAGGAATAAATTCAAAATTATAGATACTTTATGATCTAAGATGGAGAGATCCAAACAAGTTTTTGTTTAAAGGCGTGCCAAGACAAATATAGCGTTGTCACAGGGCGATTACAACTTCACGGGAGATTTGATTATAACCCCCCCTGTTCGTGCACCTTTGATATATATTATGTCCCTTTGTTCGTCCGCCTCTCTAATAAGCCCCCCACGCCGGTATAAGTGTTGCTGATGGCCCCTTTGGAAACTGTTAGCACTTCATTAACCAAATAACAGAAAATATTTAGACTAATTCCCGGTGAATCGCTCTCTGCGCTCGTCTATTTCCTCCAGGCCGCCAGACTGATCTCTCTCCTGCTGCGTCGCCGCCGGCCAGCTCCGTCCGCATAACTCGCCGGGGCACACTCTAGGCATGGCGCCTCCTCCCTGGTCCATCTCACTAGCCGGCTCCGCCATCCCGCGCCGCCGAGCGTGAACCCTGCTGCTCTCCCCGGCATTTCCTGCTCCTCTCCCCAACCGGCTATGCCGCCCCCGGTCTCCCTCTCCGCATAGGAAGCAGACAGCCTCACGCTCGTGCCTGTCTCCGGCCGAGCTATGGCGAGTGGGCCGAGCTCCACATCTGGTCCTGGTGGTCGGGAGGGAGCCTTTGAGGAAGAGAACCAGTCGTATTAGTCTAACATGTTCTGTTATTTTGTTAATTAAGCCGTAACAGTTACCAAAGGGGACATCAGCAACACTTATACCAGCTTGGGGGGCTTATTAGAGAGGCAGACGAACAAGGGGATATATTATCAAAGGCGCACGAACAAGGGGGGTTATAATCAATTCTCCCCAACTTCACTACCAAATTTGGATGACATAGCTACCCCCGAGAGCGACCATGGCCACGACGCGGGGCGGCGCGACGCCGCCGCCCTGATCTCCCTCTGCCGACCAGCGCTGCCACTTCCGCGACCGGATCCAGCATCCTCTCCGAGCACTCCTTCCGTCCATCCCGAAGGCCAGTGCTGCCGTCCACTGAGTCGCGGTGGCCGTGCTCTCTGCTCCGTGGCCTAGCTTGCCGGCTGTCGGTTTCTCTCGTGGAGGAAGACGTTGGGGAGGAAGGTGCTGGTGCTTGAGGATCAACGCATAGTCATGCCTCCTCGTCTCAACCCGCTCCCGCCCGCAGCGACGGTCGCCCCTCCGCTCACCACCTCTCCTGCGACCTCCGGCTTGGTTCAAGTCTCCAGCTTCGATGCGACGCCTCCTCCAGCTGCCTCGTTCCTGCGCATTGGGGCTCTCGATTTTGTCTTGGCTCCCCCGTCGCCGATGTCGAAGCGCCGCCCCTGCTGTGATGTCAAGGGCCGCCCTGTCCAGGTAGATGGCAAGTCCATAGAGGTGTTGGAGGCCTCCCATGGCTTGGTGTCTGCGCCCGCGTCAGCTGTGCCGGCTGCTCCGGCTCGGCCGGCCACCGCCGCCGATGTGCTGGCCGCGGCTGTCCTAGCGTCCCGCAAGGCCGACCCCTCCAATGGGGGCTGTTTCGCTCGACCTCGCCGCCCCCAAAGATCCGTGAAGGCAGCCGCAGCGTCCCATTGTCCGCCCGTCGTTCCTGCAACCATGGCTAGCGGTGGCGGCTTCGACCAACTGCAGCCTGTACCAACACCGTCGCCGTCTTGTGCTGCTATGGATTCAGGTCCTTCGCTCCCTTCGCCGGTTTGTAGTGGGGAGTTGCTGCATCCTCCCATGTCCAGATTGTCACCATCTTCGCTCGTGCACCCCTGCCGGTCATGTGCAGCGCCACCGTCTCCTTTGGTGTCCAACAACGAGACGTCTCGTCGTCGGCGGTCGACTCCCCTGCCTGGTTGCGGGGTCGTTGCTTTCGATGCCTCTCGAGAGGCCATCGTGCCCACGAGTGCAGGGACCCAATCCGGTGCATGTGTTGCCTGCGGTTTGGACATGTCGCTCGTTTCTGCCGTGCAGATCGCCGCACCTGCACCGGCCAGACTTCGACACCTTGGCGAGCTGCTTCACCACCTCCCTCACTGGTGCCTATGCACAATGTCCCCACGGAAGAAGATGCCGAGTTGATTCGCGTTGAGCTACATGACTGTCTATCACGGGTTGGAAGTGTTTTGGCGAGAGCAGAGGATGCTCTTCGCAAGTTCCAGGTTGTGCCAGTTGTGCCAGCTGTGCCAGCTGTGCCTTTGCTGCATGAGCTTCAGGTTGGTTCTTTTGATGAGA
Organism: Dactylis glomerata; assembly: GCA_007115705.1. NCBI lineage: Eukaryota > Viridiplantae > Streptophyta > Magnoliopsida > Poales > Poaceae > Dactylis > Dactylis glomerata. Next base: position 237,072 of record QXEO01001649.1, on the reverse strand, counting down.
CGAAAGGGTGCCTCTATGGAGATTTCTCACCGCGTGCTAGATCTTGCTTGTCGCCACTCCAGGAAGTGTCATTTATCTCTGGGAGTGAAGTCATCACCGAGGTTGTGGTTCCTGATCAGCAGCTTATGCCTGAGATGAAGGAGCGATGTGGAGAACCATTAGTGGTGCTCCCGTCGAAGATGTGCTCACTAAATGCTTTGGCAGTGCCCATGATGTCGTCATCGCCGCTAGCGGAGCGTTGCCAGCTGCCCGCCTCTAAGGATTGTGGAGGTTTGGATGGTGCTTTGGCACCTAATTCGGAGACTCTCTTTACAAACGAGCTTTGCGGCTTGCTTGTTAGATTGGAGGCGGCTTACCCTGGTTCTAGCAAAGAGATTGCCTGCATCTTATCAGAGAAGGCTACCGGGGAGAAAGTCAAGAAAGTGAAGGAATATCTGAGGAGCAAAAGTAAAAAGAGTGCCGCCTCAAGCAAGGTGTCCGCAACTGCTTGATTGATAGTTTTCATCTTTTTGGTGGTCATGTTGAGATCGTTTGTGGAGTTTGTGTTCTATGTGTAGAGTGCTTGCCGTGGTTCCAAGTGGGTTGAGTCTCAAGGAGTTGCATGTTTTGGGGTGGTTAGTTTGGATTTGTTGTAGCGGTTTTTGCCCGGTTTTCTGTTAATTAACTGGGCAATTATCTTCTTCTTAATTAATAGATTGAGGCAAAGCTTTTGCCTCCGTTTCAAAAAAAAAAACAGGGCGATTACACGAGCGAGAAGCGCGGTGGCCGAGGCAAGTGGATGTCACTCAGACCTAACAACGTCACGCGAGTTTGTACATCGCAAGGGTAATGTATATAGAAGATACTACTTTCAAGATCTCTGCTGGATATGAGCAATGCGGGATCTTAGTCAACACAAGAGATAAATGTTAGGCTGTTACGCATATGACGATGTCCAATTATTGATTTGTATCTAATTGTAGAAGCAAAGTAGAACCTTATTGTTTTTAAAAAAAATTGTCGCTATCATGTGTTAACTTTACGTGTGTGGTAAGAAAAAAATATTTAAGAGACCCGTAGCAATGCACGGGCATTCAACTAGTATTTTTAATATAGAGGTAATTATACTAATAGTACAACAACTTGACAACTTGTAAATGATGTACATTTTCATACAATAACTTGTGTTTAGATGGGACAAACAGACATGTGGCATCGTTTTTTTTTTCAAAAATATACCTTTTTTTTGTCTTACACATGTGACCCTAATACTACCTAACACATACGGATCCCATCTATGATCTATGAGAGGAGAAAGAATTTTATCTCCACTAATATAAAACATCCCAGACTGTCAGATCCGGAGGATCTAAACCGTCCACATCTACAAAATAAACGCTCAAGATTAGTTCAATGATGTAGGATTTCCCTTAACTCCACGCTCGATATTATTAGCTAGAAGAAAAAATAACCGTTCCCCCACGACCCTCCCACGGCCTGGACGCACGGACGACGACGACAGTCAACTGACGAGTGGGAATTAGCGAGGGCGGCGGCGACCTACCAAGCAAGCAGCCCAGGGCGCCACCTCCGCCGGACGGACCAGCAGGCGAGGCCGCCGCCGCACGGGAAGCTGTCCACCCCGTCGCCACCCACGCCATCTCGTCGCCCGGAAGCGGGGGGCGATCCCAACTCCGCCGGACGGAGGCCGCCGCCCAGCAGCAGGGGGCGCCGCCCAGCAGCAGGGGGCGCCGCCCAGCTCCACCGAACGGGGCGCAGGCGAGGGCGCCGCCCAGCTCGACCAGAAGAGGGCCGCCGCCGCCGTGAAGTCCTCGAGCAGGCGAGCTCCGCCGTTCCCCACCACGCGAGGGCGCCGCGTCGAAGACCCCGCCTACCACGCCAGGGCGCCGCGTCGAAGGCGCCGCGACGAAGGCCCCACCCACCACGGCAAATGAGAGCGCCGGGTCGAGGGCGCCGCCCACCAATCGAGGGCGCCAGGTCTCCTTCCAGCGCCGCCGCGTCCAAGGCCAGGTCACCTTCGAGCTCCGCCGGACGGAAGGAACGCCCTCGAAGGCCCAGCCCACCAATCCACTGCGCCAGGTCGCTTCCAAAGCTGTTCTTGTGTTCTGTTCTGTTCTCTTCTACAACTTTTCTACTGCTATGTGCTTCAGATGTACTGCTCTGTTATACTACTTTTCTGGACAAGTTAAATTCATAGTAATCAAATTGATAGATGTGAAAACTTGAAAGATTTTGTAACTAAATCCATAAGGTACTGGTATGACATAATGCTTTTGAACTCTAGAAATATGGTTGATGTTTCTTCTTTGGTGTAGTTGAATTCAGACCGTAAATCCAACGCAAAATCAAAACTTCCACTGCATTATGATTGCACTGTTAGGTTCTTTTATACAGAAAACAGTGAAAGACATGAGAAACTAGCATGCCAGACTGAAAAAGATATAATATAAACAACTGTTTGCGAATTAATATGAGAAACTGTAAATTATTGAAATGCTCCGTGAATTTCTAGCATAAAAGATAAGGTGAGTATTTTATTCATTCTTAGGAGCATCATGGTTTGGTTTATTTTCTATGACTCATAAAGTAGCATTGAAAATTGATAGGCTTGTTTCTCCACAAACTAACTCGAAGCACCTTCTTTATTTAACTTAACTCAAATAATATACTTAACTAGCAATTGCCTTTTATGTTCTCTCAAAATAAAATAGATCAGACCTAGCCTTTCTTTGAACCTCCATTCATCTTAGCTGACTCAGAGACATAAAGAGTATAAGTAAACCTGAACAATAAGAATTATAGTGGACTTATTTTTTCACTTTTTTGCTGTCAGAATAGAAAAGAACAATCAGAACTAATACTATTAAATTCTGTACATTTTGTATTCAGCTAAGACACTATTCAATTCTGTATCATGTTGGTTTATTGGTGCTAAACATGTGCCTTTTATTGGTTTTGAATTTTCAGTTGAAAATAGAGTTTCCGACAGTAAGTAGCTGTATAAAAAAAGTCAATATGAGGACCGTGGACATGCTATTCAACATGGAACACTAAGCCAAATGTGGAGGCACATGCCCAAGTCTCATCGGTTGTCTCATAGAAATGCATATGACGCATATGACTGAATATACTTATTCTATGTGTTATTACTAAAAGCTTCAGAAGAACTGTGGGTTGTCTTTTTTGCATAATATGTGTACAGGGATGTCTTGGAGGAAACAAGTAAGCTTTTTCTTCCTTTAGGCCAGTCTTGGTTTTCATCTCCTACTGGTACTGTTTCATTTCTCAGTGCTCTGATTCTCTTATGTTGGTTTTCTGTCAAGCCTCTCGAGAACGCTTTCTCTGTAAACAACGGAGATATCTTCGTGGTAGAGGCGGACAGTTAAACGCCAACTCAATCCTGAATAGATAGTATAGTGCATGTGTCATATCCTAGATTGACATACATCGATTGAAGGTAAGTTGTTTCTTTCTTCACGCGTCACCTGATTTTCACTCCATTTCTTTATTTTAAGATACGTCATTATTATCCTACTAACCTTGGCTAATTCAGTGATTATTATCACAGGACTGCTACAAAGTAAACAGAGGGTCTTAACATATGAATGAAGCAACAAAGGCTTACACCCCATTTCAACAGGATATAAAGTTTTCTCTATGTTCCTGATCTGGTAGGGTACCTTGCAAGCCTCTTCCTAATGTCAACACCCTATTACACCAGATTATGCCAAATTGACAATATCATAGCCCTCAGTTTTTTCCCGATGCTTAAACATAGGTGTGCGGAGATGACAAGTAGCAAATGAAATATGAGTTGCAGATGATAGATGGTAATAATAAGGTTTTAAATCTTTGACTAGCTTTTGTGCAATTGTCTGGTACCCACCTAGCAGACTTCAACTAAGTCAGAGTCGAAATTGAATCTGGAGCTTATGTATTTCCATAATGTGAGGTCACCCTGCGGGAAGCATTAACTATATAGAACTAATTTTGATACTTTGCATGGAAGTACTTTCAAATGCTAATGTACAGTTTTGGAAAGAATTTACAAGATCCTTCCTATTGGGATTTTTGTTTGTTTGGTAGGCTCAGTGAGTTGTAGGAATGTGTACAATGTTACGAGGACACGTGAATGTGGTGATGAGAGAATAAGTATTACAGGACGGGAATAACAAGGATATTCGCAGTTCAGACTTCATGCCATCCTTTGCTGCTTTGCTAGATGTTACTTATACCGTACTGTTCATGATCCGGGTGCCAGGGCTTCAGTAATAACCAGTGGTCAAGGGAAGGAATTGATGTGAGCTACTTTGATCTGATCTGTAAATATGTTAAACTCTCGTCATGTGATGGTCTGACTTACTTTTGAGCCCATCAATTTCTATGTATGCTCTGTTTGATGCTTGAACATTGGGATGTTCTCGGCTGATGAAAATACATGTGTTATTGTTTGAAAAGGTCCAGTTTGTCCTTATTGATGAAAATACATGTGTTATTGTTTCACTTTTTAAAATTATCTGCACACAAGTTTTCCTTGATAATTAAAGACAAAACCATTATTCAATAACATGTTTAAAATATACAAGCATGGTAAGATATGTGCGTGTAGCACGTGCAACATTACTATTTCTCAATAAGTAAGAAAAGAAGGCCTTCTTTACAAGCGATACAAGTAAAAAAATGTTTATTTCTTGCCTGCCCTTACCACTCAGTCTCTTTTTTCTTGTGATTGAGGGGCTCAAATCTGTGTCCGTAAGATTTCTTAAAAAACTGTTTTTGTAACTTCTTATACATGATCATTATTTTTCTAACTAGCCTCCAAGATAGAACATTATAGATAAAAATATGCTATGACTTTTGGATGGTACAAAGAAAATTTCCAATGCTTATTATCTTTCTCCATTTGATTTTGGTTGTGGATATGTGGAAGCTTGAGTTTAAGAAATCTATCCTTTGAAGGCAGATCTTGTTTTTAAAGTGCACTAAAATGATATATTTAATATAACAATTTTTTGATGTTTGTTGTGATACATTGTTTGCGCCTCGCCATCAAACTTGGTGACGAAATAGGTGTTGATATCTGTAAGGGTCAATTGCCCCTAAGTGTGTTTTTGGTAATTAATGACAATCCCTATGGACTAATATTTTCATTGAGATTTTTATGAAGGAATTGTTCATAGGAATTTCTTGAAGTCCATGTGTTGGATTCAAGGCTTGGATGCCATGAAGATAAAGATATATCTTAAGTATTGGCATCAAGATCATTGAATAGAAGAGATGAATCCAATATGATCAAAAAGAAGAAATAAAGATGTTGTTCTTGTGTAGAACTCAAGTATTCCATGCTCTAGCTTATGTGCTAAGCCAAGGAGTCTCAAGATCTTGAGAGTTTGGTTACATGAGAAGAATTCAAGTTATGGCTCTATGTCGAGGTCACGATGGTCTCATGGGTTGAGCCATGGTTGACCAAGACTTAGAGCATGCAATCAAATGAAGAATTCCCTATGCATCTTAAGAGAGATTCGATAGAGCATGAGTAGATACAAGGTTGACCAAGATGAAGAGAGAATAGTGGAATCAAGTATCTTCCCATGGGCTTACATCAAAAGAAGGATTCAATATGGCCCATGGGAGAATGAAATCAAATGAAGCTTCATCATCAAGATCAAGCGGGATGCTCAAGGCAAAGGTATGTCCTTGCTAGGTTTTCCTTTTACCGGTCTCAAGGTGTTTGTTGGGAGACCGGGTTATAGGATAGATAGCCGCACTATCAAGAGGGGCTTTCGGTTGGGTAACTTGATCACATCGTCATAGGGAGCTCAATCCTTTGCATACTTTGCATCTTCCTAGTTTGTTGCTTCTTGGTGTTTCTCCATGTGAGGTTCTTGAGCTTGTTGCTAGCTTTCCAACAAGCCCAAGTTCATCGAAAACGGAATCCAAATGCATCGTCTATTGCGTTTTCGAGTTGAAGAGTTTTACCGGTTCTTCACTTTGGGAGGTTTCACACCTCTCCACATTTGGTATTTTTCCTCTTGACTTTTCTTAGTGTTTCTCTACATAAGGTTGTAGTACTTTTTCTAAGCTTTTCAAAAAGTCCAAGTTTGCTAAAAACGGAGTTCGGATGCAAAAGTTATCGCGTTTTTCGTATGAGTGGTTTTGCTGTTTTGCAAATCCGGAGTGACGTCCGGAGCTGCTCCGGGCTGCTCCGGGCTGAGCAGTGGCCGGGTACTCGCTCCGGAGTACCGGCCGGAGCTGCTCCGGGCGCTGCTCCGGGCTGCTCCGGAATGACCGAAAAATCTCCCTAACGGGCAGTTTTCTTGCCCTATAAAAGGGGGCTTCTTCCCCAACGGTTTTCTAAGTGTTCTAGGGTGTTCTTGAGCCTTTCTCTCACCTCCATTGTTGAACCTCTTGAGCTTGCTCCCTCTCTCTTCCCTCCAATGATTCTTGCATATTTTTGAGGGATTTGGAAGAGGGGATCTAGATCTACAATCTCCACCAACTCATTCCTCCTCTAAGTGAGGGGAACCTTTGGGATCTAGATCTTGGAGTCATTGGTTGACCTCCACCCTTGTTCTTCCTCTCTAACTCCTCCATAGCATTTGTTGCTTTGGTGGGATTTGAGAGAGAAGGATTTGAGCACTTTCCCTTGTGTTCTTGCTTTGCATCCTTGCATAGTGTTGAGCTCTCCATTACGATTAGTTCGAGTGAGAGACCGTGAGCTTGTTACTCTTGGAGGGTGACCTCCTAGTTGGCTCGGTGATTGTGCCATGGTGTCCTCTTCGTGGAAGATTGTGAAGAGGCCCGGGCTTCCCCTTCGTGGGAGTTGTGAAGTGGTTGTGGAGCTTGCCATCTCCGGAGTGGAGGAAAAGCTAACCATAAGAAGGGGTCCCTAGCTTCGTGGGGGACTCGGAGAAGAAGGTGAGCCTTCGTGGCGTTCGGGGGCCTTCGTGGTTACCCGCATCTCTCCAACGGTGATTAGCTTACTTTATGTAAGTGAACATCGGGATACATCTTCGTCTCCGCGTGCCTCGGTTATCTCTATACCCGAGTTTATTTCCTTGTGATAGCCATCATGCTTGAAGTACTTATATCTTGCTTATCACTTGTGAATTATATCTTGTGCTATCTTGCTTATATCTAGTTGTTGTTGTTGCACTTAGTTGAGCCTAGCATTTTTAGGTCTTGTGCTTGAAGAAAATAAACGTTAGTTTAATTCCGCATTCCTTCAAGCCAATTTCGTAATTGTTTTTAAAACGCCTATTCACCCCCCCTCTAGGCGACATCTCGTCCTTTCAATTGGTATCAGAGCAAGGTCTCTCCTTGTTTAGGCTTCACCGCCTTGAGAGTAAAGATGTCGGCTAGTTATTTAGTGCACAATGACACAATTATTTTTGATGGCACAAATTATATGCTATGGAGAAATCGCATGCTTTCTAATCTTCGGACTTTGTGTCCCAATATAGAGCGATTTCTAGATGTAGGCTTTTCTCCTCCGATGGATCCTCAAAGTCTATCTATAGAGGATGAGAAAAATTTACATCTAGAAGCTCAAGTATTTAATGAAATTTTATTGTCTGTGAGCTCCATAGTTTATGTTTGCTTGATGGGTTCAAAGTGCAAGACGTCTCATGAGATATGGACCAAGCTAGAAGAGTCATTTGGTGGGTCCATTTCTCTTGAGGTTGAAAGTGAACCCAAGGAGCTCTCTTCACCTTCACATCATGAAGAGCTCCAAATTGCTTCCACATCCGGTCGTGATTATTGTTCAAGTTCTTCCACTTCACCAACATGTGACTTGTCACAAGGTAATGATACGGTGAGTGAAGAAATCATATGTGATGTTGGTAGTCTTGTTCTTTGCACCAATGATTCTATTTCTATAAATCCTAATGGTGTAGAGATTTTGGACCTAAACACTTCTTGCAAGAAATTCTTTACTCATTCGTGTGTTAAAGGTCCTTGCATATCTCCTAAAATTTGCTTGATTAAATTTTGTGATGATATGCTTGTTTCTAGTTGTGACCATACTCAAAATGATTCTATTTCCTCTAGTTGTTGTATGACTAACCATGTAGAGGAAATTCAAGAAAAATTGGGTCACATAATTAAAGAAGAAATCAATAGAAGAACCAAGAAGGTTTCTATCAAGAGAAGGCAATGCTATGAATGCCACGAGTATGGACATCTCGCAAGAGCTTGTCCTACACTCGAAAATGAAGAATGTTCTTCTATTAAAGTTCCATCATCATCTACGCAAGTTCACATGTGCCTTATGGCAAGCGGTTCAAAGGTAACTCGTACTTTGAATCCCGACACATCTCCTTATGATGAGAGTGATGATGATGATGATGATGATAATGAAGCTTTCTTGCATGAGATGGGAATTGTGTATGCTTCTCTTCGTGGTAATAATGATGCTCGTGGTAAAGTCGAACACTTAATGGAAACCTTGTTTGAACACAAGGAGACCATTAAGGAATTGAACTCCCTCGTTAATGAAGGGAAATGGAGATTCAATCTCCTCAAGCAAGAGCTATCCGAAGAGAAGCATGCTAATTCTTGCCTATCTCAATCTATTAAATCTTATGAGCTTACAAATGCTAAATCTATGAATGATGCTCGTGCTACTAACTCTAGTTCTTGTGAAGCATCTATATTAAAGGAGAATGTTGAGCTAAGGGCTCAACTTGAGTTGCTAACGAGCAATTATAAGAAATTGGAGGAAAGCCATGAAAAGCTCTCGGGCTCTCATGAGGATCTCCTAATCTCTTATAATGGGCTAAAGTTAGCTCATGAGGCAAGTATCTCTAAGAAAACATCTTGTGAGCCTCATTTGGACATTAGCACTACTTTGAACCAAAATGCTATATTATCTTGTGCTAGTCCAAGTAATTTGTCTAGGCATAATATTGCTACATCTTGTGATGAATTACTTGCTAGGCCTTGTTGCTCTAACAATGAAGCTTCTACCTCCTCTAGTACTTGTATTACTACTAACCTTGTAGAGGAAATCAAAGAGCTCAAGGCCCAAGTCACTAGTTTGGAGAAAGACTTGGATAAGCGTCATGAAGGGAAATCCACACTCGATAATATTTTGAGTGTGCAAAAATCCCCTAATGACAAGAGTGGACTTGGATTCAACTCCAATGACAAGAACAAGTCCAAGAGCAACAAGAAGAAGAAGGGCCAAGACCAAGTTAAGAATTTGGCCAAGATTGTTTGCTTCAAGTGCAAGATTGAAGGGCATCATGTGAGATCTTGCCCATTGAAGAAGAAGCACTTGAGTGAGAAGCAACAAGGGAAGAGGCCACAAGTTCAAGCTCAAGCACGACCTCAAGTTGAAGATAGGCCACTTCCCAAGAAGAAACAAGATGAAGCTTCCCAAATCAAGAATTCAATGAAGAAGAGAAAGGGAAGCACTTGTTGCTATATTTGCCGTGAGAAGGGGCACTTTGCTTCTTCATGCTTAAGCGGTACCTTATCTAATCCTATCATTGTTGATGATGATTATTCTCTTAGGAAAGATAAGGATGGCAATGTGTTTGCCAAGTTTGTTGGAACTCAAAGTGGTGTCAAGAAAAGGACCATTTGGGTTGCCAAGCCTATTGTGACTAACCTCTTAGGACCCAACTTGGTTGGGGACCAACAAGCTAAAACTTGATCAATAGGTGTTTGTGGAGGGCATTGGAGACTTGGCTACCTCATGAAGAATTAAGGGATCTTCATTAATTTTATTTTATCAAGCCAAGTCATTGACACTATCATTTTATATCCAATGTGCCTCTTTGCGGTAACTTGTACTTAACCTCTTTACATTGTAAGTTACTTGCCCCTTTGCATGTTTTGGTTTTGTACCAAGTATGTGTTTGTATATGTTGTTCCTTATACCTACTTATCTTGTGTATTCAAGTAGGTGTTGGGTGTTTGGCACATCATATACTTGTGTGTTTGCTTTGAGCCTCTAATGTGTATTTATGGTATCTTATTTGGCTCTTATCGAGTGATTAATGGAACATCCCATTTTGGGGGAGTGATTTGCCATTGGCACCTCACAATCCTATAAATGTGTGCACATGAGTAATACCACTTAGTATTGATATTGCAAGATTATCTAGTCACTATGTGGTATGCCATGCTCATGAGAAATTCAAATTCTATATCTCCATTAATTATCTCTAGTTGGATTTTGTTTGCCTTTTGTTGAAAAGAATTTAATATCACATTATGGGGGAGTAATATGTCTTATGCATATCACAAGCCTAGGAAATGTGAACATTTGAGGTATTGCCACTTAGAGTTGATATTGTTAATTATCTTGTTCCTAGGTGGCATGTTTGCTCAAACAAGCTCCATTCTTTCTTAAAACATTTTGTTGCTCATTTCTTTGGTCTTGGTTTGAGTAAGAATTCTTGGTGCGGTTTCACTCAAATATATTTATATGTATATCATAAGTAGGAAGCCGTTTGCTTCTAGTTACTCTAATCATTGCTTTGCATGATTGTTTGACTATTTTTGGAGCTACCAAGAATCCTTTTTCGTGCATGGTGCTTAATTTGAATATTTAACCATATGCCTTTTATTGTGAAGTTGATCTTGAATATCTTTGCAATACACCACCGGGAAATAATTCCAATATGAACTTCTTGTCTTTGACAATTGGTATTCGTATATATGTGTGGTAATTCCTCTAGATCATCTTCACCTTGGAATTTGCATCTTATTGCCCATATTTCTTGCCAAGAATTTTTTTTGACTCCCATTGTCTTATTGCCTTCTTGAGGATCTTTTTGCTTGACTTTGTCTCATCTCTTGATCCCCATCAAGTGTGTGTTGTTGTAAGACAAACCTTTTGTTTTCGGTACTTGTGCCATTGTGAAAAGTGTAGAGGGTTTGGTTTATTTGTTGGAACCTTGCTCTTTTGGGAGTTAGTTATCTCATTCCTTCTTCTATGATTTATTTGCTCGAATGAGATAAATTGTTGAGCATGCTTTTATTTATTTATTCTTTCATGCTCAATAAGTTGTTAGGTTCATTTGTTGAATTTTACGAATAAATCATTTGTTGATTTGTTCCCTTGATGTCATTTGGACAAATAATGTGTTTTGCCACACCTTTTATACCTCCTTGTATTCTTGGTGTTTTTGTCTAAATCGTATCTTCTTTGGATCTTGAAAGATAGGTGCGTGCATATTCTCTTTATGCTTATTTTTGTATCTTAGTTGCTTTCTTTGATCCAATATATATGTTATACTCCATCAAATCCTAAATGGCTAAGATGTGCATGAAATTCAAATTTTATCTTTAACTATGCACATATTTTTATGGAGTCTATCATATGTATTGTGGTTAGTCTAACCACTTTGGACCCAATAAGTTTGGGGACCAAGATGTACTTAAATGTTGTCTTAGGTACATTGGAGATGCAATGGATGCTTGTCTCATTTATAAGGAAGGTGTTGTCACCATATGATTATTGGAGCCAAGCTAGGATGATCGATCGGCGAACTCTTATCTACTACATTACACCATTGCTATCTCGGTAACAAGTATAACATTCATGCATACTTTTCTAGCATCCCAAGTCTTGTTGGTTGGCTCTTGGCATGATAATATTTATTTGCAAATGTTGTGGTTCTTGCAAAGGTCTTATAAAGAAATCTCTTTATTGTATATGTGAGCATGTTGAGATGATTGCATATGATGGGGAGTATATAAAATCATGTTTATGATTCACCAATCCCAATATGCCCTTTAGCAATTTATTGCATATTAATTCATCAACGCTCTCTCATGTGCAATATAGATAATGTTGCAAGTTGTTCACTTCTTTATTATGCTTGTTGCCTTTCAAAGCATCCCGACTATCTTTTGATCCCTTATTGCTAGTTGTGATGGCTTTGATGATTTTGCGTGGGGAGTTTATTAATATACCATAATGGAAAATGGAGCCTTGAGCTATATATGCTTTCTAGCAAAGCTATTTGGTATATTCTATGACTCTCTCTTGGATATCATGTCTTCCTTAATTTCAACTAACCTCTTGTGTATACATGTTCCTTTGTGGGTTGTTCATCATGATTTTTTGTCCACTTAGAAATATATATGCATAAGAGTGTTAATTTCTTCCCTTGATATCCTCGTTCTTTGCCGACCATCTTTATTATTCATTTGGTTTTTGATGGTGTTGGTAAGAACTTGATTTATGAGTGCTTGTTTATTCTTTATTGCTTCTTCTCGCACTCATATCTCGTGAATCTTTTTGGACTAAAGTTCACTTTGATAAGCGTATTGATCCTTTTGTATTCTTTCGTGCTCATGTTTTGTTTTAAATGATATAGAGGGAGTGAGGATTCCATGTTTGTGCATATTGTATTCAAATGCAACAAAAATTCAAATTTATGCATGGACCTTGGGGAGCTTCCTTATTTCATTTAAAGCACCTAGTAGCTCTTATCATCACTTCTTCTTGTGTCCAATTGGTTCTTTGGGTCTCTTGATTGCTTGCTTGCTTCATTCGTTGAAGCTTCCTTCACTATGTCATCTTTTTGCAATCTTTAATCCTCAATATGGTTTGACTTCCTCCAAATATTGTTAATTTGATAAGTGCATATGATTTCACTCATTTTTATGAGAAATGCACATCTTGGGGAGGAACTCATACTATATTGGCCTTCTAAATTCCTTCATCCATTTTGGCAATCGTTGCCAATGGGGGAGAAGTTTAGAGGGTTTAAGGGAAATGGTTTTTATACTTAAGTTTGGTTTGTGCTTAAGTGTTTTACCTTTCATGCATCTCTTCTTTGTTAGATGTTTTGCATGGTTGAATATATAGTGTAAACTCCATCAAAGGTTTATCTTGACAATGTATGCAATGAAATTCAAGTTCATCACACGTGCATATATTGTGGGGGAGTTTGCTCTATATATTTTGGTTGCACTCACATCAACCATATTTGTTGTAGTTTATGTGAGTACAATTGATTTTGATATGCGGTAGTTGCTTTGTGTTACTTGACCATATCAAATACAACCTCTTGTATGCAATTTATTCCCGGATAAGTTGCATATTAGTTTCTATCATTCATTATATAAACCCTCTTGTTGAGATTGTCATCAATTACCAAAATGGGGGAGATTGTAAGGGTCAATTGCCCCTAAGTGTGTTTTTGGTAATTAATGACAATCCCTATGGACTAATATTTTCATTAAGATTTTTATGAAGGAATTGTTCATAGGAATTTCTTGAAGTCCATGTGTTGGATTCAAGGCTTGGATGCCATGAAGATAAAGATATATCTTAAGTATTGGCATCAAGATCATTGAATAGAAGAGATGAATCCAATATGATCAAAAAGAAGAAATAAAGATGTTGTTCTTGTGTAGAACTCAAGTATTCCATGCTCTAGCTTATGTGCTAAGCCAAGGAGTCTCAAGATCTTGAGAGTTTGGTTACATGAGAAGAATTCAAGTTATGGCTCTATGTCGAGGTCACGATGGTCTCATGGGTTGAGCCATGGTTGACCAAGACTTAGAGCATGCAATCAAATGAAGAATTCCCTATGCATCTTAAGAGAGATTCGATAGAGCATGAGTAGATACAAGGTTGACCAAGATGAAGAGAGAATAGTGGAATCAAGTATCTTCCCATGGGCTTACATCAAAAGAAGGATTCAATATGGCCCATGGGAGAATGAAATCAAATGAAGCTTCATCATCAAGATCAAGCGGGATGCTCAAGGCAAAGGTATGTCCTTGCTAGGTTTTCCTTTTACCGGTCTCAAGGTGTTTGTTGGGAGACCGGGTTATAGGATAGATAGCCGCACTATCAAGAGGGGCTTTCGGTTGGGTAACTTGATCACATCGTCATAGGGAGCTCAATCCTTTGCATACTTTGCATCTTCCTAGTTTGTTGCTTCTTGGTGTTTCTCCATGTGAGGTTCTTGAGCTTGTTGCTAGCTTTCCAACAAGCCCAAGTTCATCGAAAACGGAATCCAAATGCATCGTCTATTGCGTTTTCGAGTTGAAGAGTTTTACCGGTTCTTCACTTTGGGAGGTTTCACACCTCTCCACATTTGGTATTTTTCCTCTTGACTTTTCTTAGTGTTTCTCTGCATAAGGTTGTAGTACTTTTTCTAAGCTTTTCAAAAAGTCCAAGTTTGCTAAAAACGGAGTTCGGATGCAAAAGTTATCGCGTTTTTCGTATGAGTGGTTTTGCTGTTTTGCAAATCCGGAGTGACGTCCGGAGCTGCTCCGGGCTGCTCCGGGCTGAGCAGTGGCCGGGTACTCGCTCCGGAGTACCGGCCGGAGCTGCTCCGGGCGCTGCTCCGGGCTGCTCCGGAATGACCGAAAAATCTCCCTAACGGGCAGTTTTCTTGCCCTATAAAAGGGGGCTTCTTCCCCAACGGTTTTCTAAGTGTTCTAGGGTGTTCTTGAGCCTTTCTCTCACCTCCATTGTTGAACCTCTTGAGCTTGCTCCCTCTCTCTTCCCTCCAATGATTCTTGCATATTTTTGAGGGATTTGGAAGAGGGGATCTAGATCTACAATCTCCACCAACTCATTCCTCCTCTAAGTGAGGGGAACCTTTGGGATCTAGATCTTGGAGTCATTGGTTGACCTCCACCCTTGTTCTTCCTCTCTAACTCCTCCATAGCATTTGTTGCTTTGGTGGGATTTGAGAGAGAAGGATTTGAGCACTTTCCCTTGTGTTCTTGCTTTGCATCCTTGCATAGTGTTGAGCTCTCCATTACGATTAGTTCGAGTGAGAGACCGTGAGCTTGTTACTCTTGGAGTGTGACCTCCTAGTTGGCTCGGTGATTGTGCCACGGTGTCCTCTTCGTGGAAGATTGTGAAGAGGCCCGGGCTTCCCCTTCGTGGGAGTTGTGAAGTGGTTGTGGAGCTTGCCATCTCCGGAGTGGAGGAAAAGCTAACCATAAGAAGGGGTCCCTAGCTTCGTGGGGGACTCGGAGAAGAAGGTGAGCCTTCGTGGTGTTCGGGGGCCTTCGTGGTTACCCGCATCTCTCCAACGGTGATTAGCTTACTTTATGTAAGTGAACATCGGGATACATCTTCGTCTCCGCGTGCCTCGGTTATCTCTATACCCGAGTTTATTTCCTTGTGATAGCCATCATGCTTGAAGTACTTATATCTTGCTTATCACTTGTGAATTATATCTTGTGCTATCTTGCTTATATCTAGTTGTTGTTGTTGCACTTAGTTGAGCCTAGCATTTTTAGGTCTTGTGCTTGAAGAAAATAAACGTTAGTTTAATTCCGCATTCCTTCAAGCCAATTCCGTAATTGTTTTTAAAACGCCTATTCACCCCCCCTCTAGGCGACATCTCGTCCTTTCAATATCGCCGCCTCTCTTGCATGGAAGGACTAGCGAACGATGAGCATCAATGAGCAAGAGGTTTGAAGATTTCTGAGAGGGAGAGGGAAGAGGAAGGAGTGTTGGGACGCGATATGTGAGAGAAACATAAGACAAAGTGTTATTGAGTGATCGCATAAATCGTGCGTGCACGTGCACTCTTACTAGTTTGACAAAAACAAGACAAGACGGTGGCTTCAGGATTCGAAGCCAAAACAACGTCAGATAGAACCCATACGTTCAAACCACTGGAGCTAAATACGACTTGTGCTTAATTTGAGACCGCTATTCTTTTATGCCTGACCTCTTGGAGTAGACGGTGGATTGCAAGTTGGAGCATCGCTTAAATGTTCACTGTCACCACTAATAATACATGGATGTACATGTTAGCATCTAGGACGTTATATTTTTATGTATCAAACTATCACGCACTCGTGTAGATATGTAATAGTATACTAGTAAAAAAAGGAATTTCATACGTCCTCTTTAGTTTCCAAACAATTCGGTCCACAATTAATATGAGCATTAGTCCTGATTCAAATTAAAATGTGAGCCAAAATGCATTAGTATCGGTTAAAACAGGGCCTTTAGTCCTAATTGGAGCCACCAACCAAGACTAAAGGGTAGGGACCTTTAGTCCCCGGAACTAAAGCCTACCCTTTAGTCCCGATTGATGACTCCAACCGGGACTAAAGGCACAAGCTCATTTTTCCTCTCATGCCTACCCCCCCCTCCCCCCCCGCCGCGTGCAGAAAAAGCGTCTAAAATTTTCTTGCTTCTCAAAATTCCAAAGGGAAATATGAAAAGCAGGAAGATTTTAGATTTTCTCAAAAAATAAGAAAAATTGATTTTTTTTGAAATTTTTGAATTTATTTTGTAGTTTATTTCAGTTCTTAATTATTTTGAATGTTTTGCATTACTTTGGAATTTTTTGAGTTTTTTTGAATTTTTAATTGTTTTTCTGAAATATTTTGAGTTTTCATTAATAATTGAATTATGCATAAAGATTATTTGAAATTCACTATTGCTTATTAGTACTTAATCATTATTGCTTATTTTTAAAATTATTTGGAATTGAAAAAATAAAATTATTTCTTATCAAGTCTAAGGGTTAATACAATTCATATCATAGTATTATCAAGAAGTCGTGAGCGCCGTCTTAGAAGCTAGTATGGAAGGAATGGTGAAGTTAAGCATGCTAAGGGTGGAGCAGTGTGAGGATGGATGACCGATCGGGAAATGAGGACCACGAGTATGTAATTTGACATGAGATTAGGGGTGATTAGAGATTAGAGTTGAAACTGTCAAACAATTCAAAAATTCAAAAATAAAGAAATTCAAAAAAATATGAATAATAAATTCAAAATAATTCAATTTTTTAAGAATTTACATCAAAAATTCTAAAAGGACCTTTAGTCCCGATTGGTGTTACAAACCGGGACTAAAGGGTCCTCCAGTCACAGCACATGACATGGGGCCATGTGGAGCAACCGGGACTAAAGGTGGGGGGCTTTAGTCCCGCTTTGCTAGCTCCGTGCACAACCGGGACTAAAGCCCGTTACGGGCTGGGACTAAAGCCCCTTTTGGAGTCACTCTCCCAGGTTACTAGAGGCGTGAACCCACTATCAAGCATAAATACTTCCTCGTGGAGTCACTAGCATATACTCGGCCAAGATATCTACTAGCAACGGAGAGCATGCAAGATCATAAACAACATAGAGATGATAAATCATAAATCAATTTGACATAGTACTCAATATTCATCGGATCCCAACAAACACAATATGTAGAATTACATAACGATGATCTTGATCATGATAGGAAGCCCACAAGATCTAAACATGAAGCACATGGAGGAGAAGACATCCATCTAGCTACTGCTATGGACCCATAGTCCAAGGTAGACTACTCACACATCACTCCAGAGGCAGGCATGGTGATGAAGAAGGCCTCCGATGGTGATTCCCCTCTCCGGCATGGTGCCAGGAAGAGCTTCTAGATCCTCCCGATCTTGCATCGATGACGTTGGCGGCTTGCAGTATGTTTTCTGGAAAAGAGTTCGGGCCCCTAGGGTTTTCTCGATGAGGAGAATATATAGGCGGAAGGGCGATGTCAGGGGGTGGACCAGGCGGTCACACCCCCTGGTGGCGCGGCCTGGCCTTGGCCCATGCCACCCATGGGTGTGGCTGGCCCCTGGTCCATCTCATGCTCTTCTTTGGACTCCGTCTTCGTGTCAGGTAATTAGGGACTTCAGCTTTTGTTTCGTCCAATTCTGAAAATATTTTCGGTGTAACTTTTCTAAAACACAAAAACAGCAGAAAACAGGGAACTGGCACTGTAGCATCTTGTTAATAGGTTAGTTCCAGAAAATCGATAAAAACGCCATAAAGTGTAAACAAAACACAAAGCAAATGGTGCATAAATAAGCATGGAGCATCAAAAATTATAGATACGTTTGAGACGTATCAAACGACTCAGACTAGACCGAGGCAGCGATTTAGGGTATTCGTTCGTGACGTTGGGCCTGGTCCACGTCGGGAGAGGGCAAATGCCGCGCGAAGGGCCAAAATTTTCGCTTCCTTTGCGCGCACACGACTCGCGTAGCAACCAGAAAGGAAAAATTCTAAAATAAACCTTGAACTTGTGGATGAAAGCTCAAATAAACTCCAAACTTTGAATCCCTAAAATTGGCACTCTAAATTATGAATCATGGTCTATTTTAAACCCTAGATCTGTTTTTTATGCTAGAAAAAAATAATTATAGTAAGATAGTTCAATACTGTCGCTTATGACTAAATTGGCCCACGGGTCATATGTATCTTCAACCCATAGTCATTCTATCCTCGATATTTCTCCCTTTTCTTAATCATGTAGCTGTATAGGCATCGGTAGGAATTGCAGAACGTGCATCGACACGAGTCGTTGGCGATGAGCAGCCACGACACAACATATTTTTTCTGCACGAGCCTGGCTAACTGAGCCACAAGGACAACTACGACGAGGACGGAGCCAAAGATCCCATCCCCCTGGCGAGGACGCAACAGAGCTCCCATCCCCCCATCTCCCATCATCTCCCCCACCTTCGGTCACCACCAAAATCTGGACGTGGCAGTGGGTAGCTAGAAATTAGCCAACGGAGGGCGCCACACCCACGTCGGCCATACCGTTCCCCGCTATGTTGCTTCAGGTTCTACCTACACACTCGCGCGCGGTCCATGGACTCCCGTGTGGATTGCCACTGGACTTCCGGCGATCCGTGCTGGATCCCCGCAGGCCATCCTTCTTCGCCACATGCGGCGACCGTCGGATCCACCGTGCGTGTGGACTACAGCTCCGTCGTGCCTCGACAGCAGCCTCGGCCGGCGAGGCCCTTCCCTGCCTGTCTCATGCAGTGGCCAATGCAGTGGTTGCATAGAGACGAAGCCTCCTGAGCTGATGTCTCCCTCCCATCCTCTCCATCTGGCGGCAGACTTAGCGCGGCGTGTCAATTGTACCATTTAGGGAAGAAAGCTACTGGATGTTGGGGAAAAGAAAAAATTAGATTAAATAAAGAATATGACATGTGGACCCCATTGTCAATAAGAGTAGCTTGCAATCCTGGTCGGGATTATTGCTTTCTCGGTGTGCCAAACAGGTCTTGGGTTTGAAATAGACCGGGATTGATAAATATAGAGTGCCAATTTCCGGGATTCAAATTTTAAGGTTTGATTTAGCTTTTATCTACAAGTTTAGGGTTTATTTTAGACTTTTTCCAGCCAAAAAGCAACCGCGACAGCACGACAATCTTCTTTCGTGATACACGCTTCGTGACCGTCACGAGATGTCCATGCTGTCAGGATTATCTCGATTTGGGGTAGTGTAAACAATTTACAATGATGGACTGCCTACTCATCTCTCATCCCGCATCCCTCATAGGGAAAAAAATTGAAAATACCACTGGCGCAATCAGGGGCACGACCTCAATAATAAATGCAAAAAAGCAAAACATCTTTCCACCCACAATCAGGGGCATGATTAACATCCCTGCCTTAACACGTCGCCCTATATGCCTTCCTCGACGCCTTCCTGACAGGTGACAAAGCCGCCCTCACCAACTTGAGGAAGCCCTCACAGTGGACGCCGCCCTGACTGCCCGGCAGCATGTCCGTCACTGGACGGCGCCCTTTCAACTCAGCAACACCGTCGCCTTCCTCATCAACATCTTTGGGTGGGAGGCCGCTCCTGCATCACCTCCTCAATGCAGTCACACCCATCACCATCCTGTAGAAATTGAATACAGTCAAGTAAGTTCCAGAAATTTTTCTCACCTTAACTTTTTACCATAAATTGATAGATCTAATCTTTAGCTACATATGCTTATTATAAACTATTGATTCATAACTCTTCAATTTTGGAGTACCAATCAACTATTGGTTTCAGTAGAAGCATAGCGTTCAGATTGTAAAACGTTATGCTGGGAACGATACCCTTTGTCTCGGGCTTGGTTACGTGTTATATCTCGGTAGGAAGAGCCCCTACCGTAGCCTTTACAGAGTCCGGGACATATTACACATATTACATCTAATACCCCCCCTTAATCGAAACCTGGGAGAGGTTGAGATTACGTTTAAACTCAACTAGTTTTTTATTACATAAAGTCTTGGTGAAGCCATCTGTAACCTGATCCGTGCTAGAGATGAACCTAACATCAAGTTGTCTAGCAGCAACCCTTTCTCGAATGAAGAAGAAATCAATCTCAATATGCCTGGTTCGAGCATGAAAAACTGGATTAGTAGACAGGAAAGTAGCACAAAGATTGTCACACCATAGACATGGTTTTTCCTTGAGGGAAATTCCAAGTTCACGAGCAAGAGCCTCAACCCAGATAAGTTCTGCAGTAGCATTAGCTATAGCTTTGTATTCAACCTCTGTACTGGAGCGAGAGACTGTTGCCTGTTTCCTAGCACTCCAAGAAATAAGATTAGGACCAAAAAATATAGCAAAACCACCTGTAGATCGTCTATCATCAAGATCACCTGCCCAATCAGCATCAGAATATGCACTGAGAAGAGTGGAGTATGACGGCTGAAAGGTGATGCCAATCTGTGTAGTGCCATTTATGTACCTCAAGATCCTTTTTACAACAGTCCAGTGAGCAATAGTAGGAGCATGAAGATATTGGCAAAGTTTATTGACAGAGAAACATAAGTCTGGTCCTTGTCAAAGTAAGATATTGAAGAGCTCCAACAACACTTCTGTACTGAGTACTATCCTCAGGACCAAGTAGAGTACCCTCAGACAATGATAACTTGTCATTTACTGCAAGAGGTGTAGGACATGGCGAACAATATTTCATACCAACACGCTGAATTATGTCATTAGCATATTTTCCTGATTCAACAATAATCCATTGGAGTGCTTATGCACCTCAATACCCAAGAAATAATGCAAGTCTCCAAGATCTTTAAGAACAAAGTCTGTACTAAGAGTGCGTAGCAAAGCTGACATGGCAGAATCAGAAGAGCTTGCCACAATAATGTCATCAACATATATGAGAAGAAACATAGTAATACCTTCCTTTTTGAAAACAAATAAGGATGTATCAGCCTTTGATGGAGTGAAACCCATAGTGTAGAGCTTGGAACTAAGACGAGAGTACCATGCTCGTGGTGCCTGTTTCAATCCATATAGAGCCTTATCAAGTTGGCATATGTAATTTGGAGTAGCGAAAGACTGGAACCCTGGTGGTTGTTTCATATAAACCTCCTCTTCCAGAATACCATGTAAGAACGCATTCTTTACATCTAGCTGCCTTAAAATCCATCCTCTTGACACTGCAACAGAGAGAACAAGTCTGATAGTAGCAATTTTAACAACAGGACTGAAAGTGTCTTCATAGTCAATACCATATCGTTGTTTAAAACCTTTTGCAACTAGCCGTGCCTTATACCTGTCAATACTACCATCAGCATGCTTTTTGATACGGTAAACCCACTTACAGTCAATAACATTCTTCTTGGAGCTTGGTGGAACAAGATGCCAAGTTTTATTTGCAATGAGAGCATCATATTCCTCCTGCATTGCTTGCTTCCAATTTTTATCAGAAAGAGCATCCTTTAAATTTTGTGGTTCTCCTATAGATGGCAATAAGGCATACCAAACTGTGCCGTCGGTATATTTTTTAGGCTATCGAATACCCTTCTGCAGATGGGTCTAAACACCAACATGCAGATCCTGGGCGGGAGAATCGTTGCCACCTGCAGCGCTGTCCGTGGCATCAGCAGAACTGCTGCTGATTTCCGCGTCGCTGATGTCCATGTCATGCATTAAATGCGACGAGAGAGACGACGGCTCGTTGTCCGTGTCGCGTTGCGACGAGGCAGGCGACGGGGGGCGTGAGGACTGCGGAGTCTCCGTGTCGTGTTTGTGTTGGCGTGGAGACGAGGTGGGGGACCGGTCGTGTTGGCGTGGAGACGAGGCGGGGGACCGGGCGTGTCGGGCGGAAGAATCCCGCTGCAACACGTCATCCACAGATGCGCTGGCACGCGTGGGCCTAGGTGATGATGGCGGGGACAAGTCGGACGCGGTAGTCTACGCGTCAGACGAGGCAGGCGGCGAATCCGAGTAAGATTGTTGATGAGAATCTGCCTCGGGATCAGGCTGGTCGGCACCTGAGGATGTTGCAGCTCCTGTATCATTATTTGATGTGCAGTTTTCACTATTCTTAGCAGATTTTTGCACAGAACCTGAAGATGATCTTGACACATCCGCCAAAGGGACTTGTAAAGGAGGAATAACAGGAACAACTGGCAAATAATGGTCATTAGAATGCGCACCCCCATCATGTGGTTCTGAGATAGATGTGTCAGATGGGAGAAGAAGAATTTCTTCACGGAGGCGACGACCAGCATTTGGATGTAACTCAGAAAACAGAAAGATATTTTCATCAAAAACAACATCCCAAGAAATATAGACACGGCCAGTTGTAACATCTAGGCATTTTACTCCTTTATGACGAAAACTGTAACCAAGAAACACACATCTTTTGGAGCAAAAAGAAAGTTTATGTTTATTGTAGGGACGAAAATTAGGCCAACATGCACAACCAAACACGCGAAGAGACTCATAATTTGGTTTGACATGAAGAAGCTTTTCAGTGAGAGACTCAAGATTGAGAACTTTTGTAGGCAATAGGTTTATGAGAAAAGTGGCTATGATAAAGGCATCATCCCAATACTTGAGAGGCATGGAGGCGTTGGAAAGTAAAGCAAGCCCAACTTCGACAGTATGATGATGTTTACGTTCTGCAGAACCATTTTGTTGGTGAGCATGAGGACATGAAACATGATGAACAATGCCTACTCGTTGAAAAAAGGTATTCAATTTTGGGATTTCTATTTTCGTGCCCTCGGGTCCTTAGTTGTGCTCAGTTTTCTCCAGCCACTTAGTTTTTCCTCAGTTTTGCCCAAGCCCTTATCTGAAACTCTCACAAGGAGCTCGGACGGGAGGAATCCCGTTTAGTTGACCGTTGGTTGATGCTGGCAAGTGGGGCCGCTGTTGGTGCCCCGCAGTGGACACGCCTCCACTTATCCAGATCATCGTGGGACCCACAACTTGTCCACATTAGCGCGCCGGACCCACAGCTTACCCAGGTGCCCGTTGCAAAATGGGAGCCCGAGCCAGCCCCGCGCCCGTGCCCGTGCCATTGCTTCCCCTTTCTTTCCCCACGCCCCATTGTTCTTCTTCTCCGCCAGCGGCAGCCCTTCTCCGGCAGGCGGGTGATGTCTAGTTTCTCTTCGACCTCCCGTTCTTCATGACCACAGTATGGACCCGTGCCTTTGACAAGATGCCCTGACTGCCCACGCCAGGGGCCTCTGAAGCGGTCGATCTGTAAGACGAACGACAACGGCAACTGTGGACGTGAGTTCCTTACATGCGAGAGCTTGCCATATAGAGAGGGGGATAAGGTTAGATCGCGCTCCAATTGCTCTGTTTTCTCTCGATTTTCTTGTTATTCCCTCAAATTTGGGATTTAGGGTTCACGTTGTTATTTTCAGATCCTGAAGAAATGCAGGTATTTCGAGTGGATCGATGTGTACGTTCAGAGGCTTAAATTGCAGGAATCTTTGGGGAGCGCAATTTGGGAGGGGGGGACTTGCTGTAGAGAATGCGGCGGAGAGAGGGGCCGTTCCGATTATGCCTAATGCTCCCAATGTAGAACTGGTGGAAGTGAAGGGAGAACTGAAGAAAATGAACAAGCAGTTAAAGCAGCTGATCGAGTTGAAGAAGCAAGCTAATCTGATGGCTGGTTGTTTTTTTTGTTGTATAATTGCGATCGGATTCTTATCATTGCTCATCAAGCGCTAGAAGTTGTTACAAGGGATCCCTTGTTACAAATCCATTATTCAGTAACATGTACTTGTAGATGTTTTCAAAGTTAGTGTGTGCATTCACCGAAATTACCAAAAAAAAAATAAGTGTTGGGGAATATAGGAATGCTAAAGATAGTTGATAATTGTTAGAGGGATGACAAATAATGCATTCACCGAAATCCCACAAATATGTATGTCTCATGTTTATACCAAAATTATACCACTTTTGGGACGTTTCAAATAACCAAAACTATATCCCAAACTATATTCCCTAAAAGAAAAGGAATGCTAAAAAAAGTTGATAATTGTTAGAGGGGTGATAAATAATCCATTCACCGAAATCCACCAAATATGCCAAATATGTATGTCTCATGTTTCTACCAAAATTATACCACTTTTGGGCCGTTTCAAATTGCCAAAACTATATTCCCTAAAAGAAAAGGAATGCTAAAGATAGTTGATAATTGTTAGAGGGGTGATAAATAATCCATTCACCGAAATCCCCCAAATATACCAAATATGTATGTCTCATGTTTCTACCAAAATTATACCACTTTTGGGCCGTTTCAAATTACCAAAACTATATTCCTTAAAAGAAAAGGAATGCTAAAGATAGTTGATAATTGTTAGAGGGGTGATAAATAATCCATTCACCGAAATCCCCAAATATGCCAAATATGTATGTCTCATGTTTCTACCAAAATTATACCACTTTTGGGCCGTTTCAAATTACCAAAACTATATTCCCTAAAAGAAAAGGAATGCTAAAGATAGCTGATAATTGTTAGAGGGGTGATAAATAATTCATTCACCGAAATCCCCCAAATATGCCAAATATGTATGTCTCATGTTTCTACCAAAATTATACCACTTTTGGGCCGTTTCAAATTACCAAAACTATATTCCCTAAAAGAAAAGGAATGCTAAAGATAGTTGATAATTGTTAGAGGGGTGATAAATAATCCATTCACCGAAATCCGCAAATATGTATGTCTCTTGTTTACACCAAAATCATGGAAAATAATGCATAAATAGAGGGAATATAGTTACGTGGCAAAATAATCCATAAATGTATGTCTCTTGTCACACGGATCGACTCCACCAACCGTTGATCCACCGACAGAGAGAGAGGTGGCCACGAAGAGAGAGAGAGAGGGGTGGCCACGAAGAGACGGAGAGGGGTATACTGCCCGTTAGATCAGTGGATCAACGGTTGGTGGAGTCGATCCGTGTGACAACGGCTCAACCAATCAGGATAAGTTTGGGCTTCTGTGAGCATTTGTGACAGTACTTGAGGGCAAAACTGAGTAGTACTAAGAAACCAATGGCACGTAAATAGTAAATAGACTAAGGGATTCAAACAAAAGAATTACAAAATGAAAAATACGTGTTTTGTACAATATAATTTATATTGGGCTACATCAAATTATTTGCAATTCAAATATATATGAGTGTGACAATTATGCCCTCATTTAGACAAACTATGTTTTGGGGAAGATGTTTTGCAAAGGGGTTTGAGTGGAAAACCATGCATCTTCATAGCTACTAGTGATTCTGAGAAATGGCAATTTGTGGTAAAACTTGATTTATCTATGTTTGTTAAGGTTTCCTAGGTGGCAGGTTGCGTAGGAAGACTCCATGAGTAGGTGCCACGATGTTTTTATTTTTTTTTTGGATTTTTTTGCGCATGAAATGACTCAATTAGCTATGTTAATCTCATTTGTTGACTCTCTGTTGACCAGCTACTTGAGGGTATAACTGAGTATATTGCACTTGCCAGTCTAAGTACTCGAGGGGAAAACTGAGTACAGATAAAATTTCTGTATAAGGCCCGAGATTAGAACTGAGTACACCAAACGTCGAAGGGTTAGCCTCGTGTCGCGGTGCACGCTGCAGCCGTGCATAGCGGACGCGTGTTGCGGTACATGCCACCTTCGTCTTTATAGAGCCCCTCTTTCTCTCCCTCGACGCTCGCCCACTCTCTCATTCTCACTGCAACCGCCTCTCCTGTCCCATCATCTTCTCCACTTCGCGTCGAAAAAACCCCAAAGAAAAAACCCCGGCGATGGAGAAGAATGAGATGCCCATTGTCGGCGCTTCCGACGTAGCCGCCGGCGCATCAGCCGCCGGCGCATCGGCCGCCGCCCCCGTCCAGGCCCCCGTCGCATCGGCCGCCGCCACCGTCCAGGCCCCCGTCGCTGCTTCGAACGTAGCCACCGGCGCATCGGCCGCCGCCCCCGTCCAGGCCCCCATCGCTGCTTCCAACATAGCCGCCGGCGCATCGGCCGCCGCCCCTGTCCAGGCCCCCGTCCAGGCCCCCGTCGATTGGGACCCGTACGAACAAGAGCCGTACGTCGCCCCGGAGAACCCCTACGACACCAGCATTGTCGACGATGAGGAGGTAACCCTTTGTTCCCTTGTTCTTATCCCATTTCAATCCTTTTTGTGTTAGATCTTGCGTTATTAGGGTTCGTCTGTTCCTAGTTCTATCCTTTTGTGTTAGATCTTGCGTTATTAGGGTTCGTCTGTTCCTAGTTCAATCCTTTTGTGTTAGATCTTGCGTTATTAGGGTTCGTCTGTTCCTAGTTCTAGATCTTGCGTGTTAGATCTTGCGTTATTAGGGTTCGTCTGTTCCTAGTTCTAGATCTTGCATTATTAGTGTTTGTGATTTGCTTTTGTTTAAGATTCGGTTAACTTATGTGAGTAATCAATCCCATCTGGTTAATTTGTGCCGATGATGATGAATATTTGGGCACAAATTGATTCAGGGTTTGGTCAGTGAACAATTGGTGTGTACAAATTTATTGTGTATGATCTTTGGTTCACTGACTCAAATCCTGGATATAAGTGTGTCCAATGTAACTGAGGCTACCTCTTTTTTTGTGCCCATATTATCATGCATGATCTTTTGTTTACTCTCTGTTCCATCATCGCTGTAATTGACTCCGTGTTTTTCGATCTTTGGTGCTACGTGATAGGTGCAGAGCAGCGACGTCGACAGCGACGACGAGTCCTTCCACACCAAGACTCGTCATGTCCTCTGGAGGCTGCAGTCCAGCCATTACGATCGCCACTTTGCTCGAGGCGTTTATAGGTGCCCCTTCTGCAATAGGAGGTTCCGCGCCACCGACTTCAACTGCCTGGTGAACCATGCCGAATCCATTGGCAGAGCCATTGGCAGCGCTACAGTTAGAACGACCGTGAACGTGCATGCGTTCATGGCCAAACACAAAGCACTTGGGATTCACCTGCGTAGCCTCCAAGCTTAATCCCATTCATGTAAAATGTAGGTTATGTTGGATCTCGGTCGGTAGTACTATTATGGGTCTCTACTGTTATCTATGCTATGTTGGCTGCTGTATGCAGCTTATCGTCCCTATATTTTTTCTAGATTTATGCCCTAGATTTCCTACTCCCTCCGATCCATATTACTCTTCGCTAATGTGGTTGTATCTAAACAAATTTTAATGGTTGATACATCCGTATTAGTGAAGAGTAATATGGATCGGAGGGAGTATCTGATTGGATAAAAACGAAGGCATAAAAAATGAATGGCGTTAAAAAACAGAAGGAGAAGCTGCTCTAGATTTGCTACCAATTTGGGCAATCAAGAATGAATGATATCGAGCGAGAGAGAGGAAAAATGTGCATTGAAAACTGCTAATCTGGGCGAAAGAGACAGAAACCACTCGTGCCCACGTCCCAGACCCACACGGCTCCACACGCTACGGCCCCAGCTCCGCTCGTATGACCAAACACGGTCTCGTCCTGTCCCACGCGGTCCCTTTCTACCAGCCCCACACGACGCGGTCCCACTCGTCAGCACGGAACGGTCAACTGAACGGGATTCCTCCCGTCCGAGCTCCTTGTGAGGGTTTCAGACAAGAGCTTGGACAAAACTGAGAAAAAACTAAGGAGCTGGGGAAAACTGAGTACAACTAAGGACCCGAGGGCACGAAAATAGAAATCCCTTCAATTTTACATACTCACCACCCCAATCAGTTTGCATAGTGAGAATTTTTGTACCAAACTGTCGTTCAACATATTGTTGAAAATCAAGAAAAACTTTATAAACATCAGAACGTTTCTTAAGCAAATAAATCTAAGTATACTTGCTAAAATCATCGATGAAGCTTACATAATATGCATGTTTGCCTACAGAAAGAGGAGCTGGACCCCATACATCAGAAAAAACTTGTTCCAAAGGAACTGTAGAAACACTAGTGGATACAGGATAGGGTAGCTGGTGACTCTTAGCCTGTTGGCATGGATCACATATGTAATAAAAGATGACGGATGTCCTAGACGACGATGCCACGTGGATGATGAAGGCTTGACAGTGACAAGAGCATGTTTGGAAGATGACCCCATGGAAACGGGAACAAGGGGATAGAGACCACCTTCACACGAACCTCTAAACATGGTTTGCTGCGTGGCCTTGTCCTTAATCAAGAAAAAGAAAGGGTGAATTTCAATGTAGGCATTGTTGTCTAGAGTGATTTTATGGGCAGAAAGCAAGCTCATAGTAGCATCAGGAACATGAAGAATATTTTTTAGTGTGAGAGAACATTGGAGGGTTTGCAATACTGAATGACCAATATTAGCAATGTCCATACCTTGTCCACTAGCATTGTGAACTTGATCGCGACCATTGTAGGGCTCATGGATTTGAAGCTTGTTGAGTTGTCATGTGGTGTGATTGGTGGCTCCTATGTCAATCACCCAGTTGGAGTCGACACCATAGGCACCCTTGACGTCCTTGGAAGTATCATCCTCATCATCATCTCCATAGCGCCACCAACAGTCACCAGCCGCATGCCCCTCCTTTTTGCAGATTTGACAGAACACACCTTCCTGCCATGGTGTAGCAACACGGCCACGATCCTTGCGCCCCCTTTGTTGCGACGTTGATTGTTGTTACGTGGGGGGTCCTGGCGCGGCTGCTGGGGAGGTGGGCGTGGTGGCTGTGGTGGGGGACGGTAGAACTGCTGGGGAGGGGTTTGCATATAGGGTTGTTGGACGGGTGGGAAGGAAAACAGTGGTGGCTGATATTGCATGACAGGAGGTTGTGGTTGTGGGAAGGGTGATTGGTATGGGGCATACTATGGCTGCGGTGTAGGTGGAGGGTAGGGCGCAGGTTGGGGTTGTGGCGCAGGATATATATATGGTGCAGGCGGTGGTAGTGGGGGTGGGCAAGCATAGACATCAGGGGGGCGGCGAGATGCAGCATTGACAGATGAAGTAAAGGAGCCCGTAGCCTCTCCTGTAGACTGAAGCATGTTGTCGCGATTTTCACATGCCAGAAGTTGAGAACACATGTCGGTGAGAGTCGTCGAAGGGACAACATTGATGGCCGACACGAGGTGGTTGAAGGAGCGATCCAAGCCATTGAGAATGTAGTCCTTGAGCTCATCATCATCAACAGCCTTGCCCGCAACAGCAAGTTCAGAAGCAAAGCCCTTCATCTTAGTAATGTATTGTTGAGCCGTGAGATCAAGCTTTTTGGTGTTGGTGAGAGCAGCGCGGAGGCTAGAGACCTTGGACTTTGATTGCGAGGAAAACAGGGAGACCAAAGCCTTCCACACATCGGCAACATGATGGAGGCCATCGACATGGGGGAGAACATCTTCAGACAGGGGGTTAACGAGGAAACTGACGACCTCCTGATCTCTGGTGATCCACACATCATAATTGGGATTGGGCACGGTGCTCTTCTTCTTGTTCTCATCTTCAACTTCAATTGTTTGTGGCGGTTCCTTGTCGGTGCCCTCGAGGAACCCCATAACACGGGCACCACGGAGTGTGGGCATTGCTTGAGTCTGCCAGGAGAGGAAGTTGTCGCGGGTGAGCTTCATGGCCGGAGGAGTGCCGACCGAGCTTGCAGCAGAGGAGGATGAAGACGATGGAGACATTGTTCCTGTAGAGACGATCTAGGGTTTTTGGAGAGGTTGTCAAGATCGGTAGGTGTTTTGTAGGTTTTTGGATGGGATTTGTGGGGGAATTGGTAGAGGAGAGGGAGAGGATCGTTGTGGTGTAGTCCTTGAAGGTTTTTGTTGGAGAGGATGCAGCGGCGGTGGGGAAGTTCACCGGCGGCAGCAGCAGGAGCTAGGCGGAAGAGGTTGGCGTGATACCATGTAAAACGTTATGCTGGGAACGATACCCTTTGTGTCGGGCTCGGTTACGCGTTATATCTCGGTAGGAAGAGCCCCTACCGTGGCCTTTACAGAGTCCGGGACATATTACACATATTACATCTAATACAGATGTCCTTTTTGCCCATTCTTTGTTACTTGTGACGCTCCACCACAGCTATATGAAACCGAAACAAATATGGCATTGTGCCGAGGGATAACACAAGGATGACAAGATTTATACTTGAAAATATTAAGTTTTCTAACTTATGACTACCTACATTGCCCTGATCTTGAATACCTTGACAATTCGGCCTCTTCAGTGGCACGTTCCTTGCACCATCGTCCAATGATGAACTCCATATATCTGACAATAGAATGTCACTTATTTGTCTGCTTGTCAAAGCGGGTAATCTGGTTTGAATCTTTAGCCATTGTGTTGTATGGTTGCTGATTGTTGTTCTCTGTTCACTGTGTAGTATGCAGTCCTATCCTAATGGTGACAAACCTTTTAACATTGACACAAACTATGAGGATCCACAACTGTGTGCAACTCTTTCGTGATGTTTACAAGCACTTGCGAGAAGTTGAGGTGAATGATTCTTGTTCATAACTTCATACTGCAATTCTTCTATACACCAGCAAAGTAAATGCATACTGTTGTGTACCAGAACTCCACAAAGATGTTTCTCATTACGTGTAAAGTCTCAAGTGCATGCATAGCCTGTGAGTTGGAAAGAACATAATTTTGCATCTAATGCACGAAACCAATAGCACTCCCATCTTATAGAACATTGCACTTCTCCATTATCCTTTTCTCCATGTGTTCTCTTTCTACCTAAAGCAGTTCTACTGTGATGTTGTTTTTGCGTTTTAACAGACCAAGAAAAGACTTTCACTAAATTTTGTTCAAACCACTCAGAATTATAGACACGAGCATGAGGGCAGTACTCAAAGATTGGTTTGTGAAAGTAAGCATATCTTCTACTTACAGAAATCCAGGATGCTAAAGGTACAAAACCGATTCTTCTAAACGATTGACTTCTTTCCCTTTTTCAATTAGGTCACATAAAAATATCATCATTCTTGAAACCTTGTACCTCACACTTACTTTGACCATTAGCTAGATAAGCAATTGCAGAAAAAAAAGACAAAAGTGAAGTGGCGATGATGGAGATCACTTACAAAAGACTGCATCATTTTTCTGCGCACTTCATCAGCACCATCTTTCCTTTTATACTGCTATCCTATATTGATTAGCAGCAATAAAACAAGCGTACTGATAACCTAAAGGTAAGAACCTCACTTCTTTTCTTCGGAACAATCAGTTAGGACGCATTCAGTTACGATTTTTTTATACCTTAATGTGAGAAATCATTATCTAGAAAAAATATAATATGTCTTAATTTTGCAAACATCATTGCAGAACCTTTACGAGTACAGAGTAGTCTTGAGTATTTAACCTACATACTCGCATGAGTTTTGACTGGTGTTCAACAATTGGAGCAGAAGAAATCTGAGGAACAGAAGGACAGATTACCCGCTGACGGCTGATCCCATAGGTCGGGACTGAAATAGCTTGGTTTGCTTGTGCTTTTATTGCTCCCCTTCTTTTTAATTACCAGTGTGCTGTGTATTTTATTTCTTTAGGCTGCAAAACTGGGGTTTCACTTGCTAGAGTTGCATATTGAGAGTAGTGGAGACATATCATGAACATAGGAAGTCAAACCTCAGTTCTGCAGCCTAGAGACTTGATAGTTGATACCCGGCAGTGTATCATTATCGTACTCAAATAATTTATAGTCACGACTCACGACTAAATGCTCTAAGTTTGAGCAAGTACTGAACTTGAGGTGCTTAAAGAATAATTCATATACCCAAATGTGCTTATTCAAGTTCAATGGTTTTCTAAACCTGTAACTCAAGCATCACATTGTTCTGTTTGTGCTCGCTATTTAAAGAATAACTTTACATTGACCAAAATCCGTCGATCTTAAACTTGACCAAATTTATTTAGATTATCTCAACCATTACATGGTGGGACTTTAGAATACACCGCATTTTACCTCAGCTTATCACAAACCGAGAACAAGCAAGAAATTGATATCTAAGACCAAATTCAAACCTTAATAAGAAAATATGTACTGCTAAGTAAATAGACCAAAGAATTCTCATAGAAGCGGTCCTCGCCACGGGTCAATGAGGGGTTGCCAAGGAGGAGCTCCTGGCTGAAGGGCAGTTTCACAAACAGTGTAACAGTGTATGAAACTGCGAACCCCCCTAATTCGAACAATCAAATTCATACCATTGAACTAATGGTCTATTGGTCTAATAAATACCAACAGAGAATGGAGTTAGCAGTTTAGCGCAGATGCAGTCATCAAGCTGGAGCCACTGACGAATCTGGCAAACGGCTACATGTCCTTAACTAATAGTACCAAATCTCTGATTGGGAGGTCGAAGAGGGAAGAGACACAAAAAGGGGGAAACATACCTTGTCAGGGAAGTTCCCTTTGATATCAGCGTCGAATCGCGCGGCCAGAACGATGAGTACCGCGATGGCCACCACCAAGATGTGGATAGGGAAGCGACAGCGACACCAAACAGCCGGATCCATGGGCTCGGACGGAGGACGGCCACTATGACGACGGGCGAGAACAGCTGAACAGGAAAAGGTTGATACGCGAGTGGTGAGGTCTCCAGTGTCCTCCGATGATCCTTCAAGGTAGGGTCTGCCAAGGAGCTGGGCGACATGCTCCCATGTGGCCGAACACGGCGGCGATGCGACCGGGAAATGGCGGCAACAGAGTGGAGGAAGAGGAGCGGAAGGTCCCGAGACGGCGGCGGCGGTGAGGCAGGGAGGGGGCCGAGTGGAACTCGCGGTAGCAGCGGGAAGGTGGAGTGCTGGCGGTGGGGCGGAGCTTCACGAGCAGAGTGGGGGAGCTTGAGAGAGAGAGACTAGGGACTAGAGAGTAGAGAGTGAGGAATTGAGTGCGGTCGGCTTTACAATGTTTTCTTTTCTTTTCGTATACAGGCAGACATGAGCATAGTCTAGCACTCTAGCGCTTCCAGAAAATAATATCTTATGATCATATTATGATTGACCAAAATCCTATTTATTTAATTTTTATTCATAATGCAGTTTTTATAATTGTTCTCAATTGGTTATACTAGAAAATGTTTCATCAAATTGTACAATTAAGTAAGTCACCATGTGGTTTGTGGATGTTTACTTTATGAAGTACTCCCTCAGTTCCGAATTAATCGATGCAATTGGTGGTGACTTGTACGTATGAGTCCGTTCCGCGCGAGTCGATTTAATAGGAACGGAGGCAGTACTCGATAGGAGATATTTGGTTCACATTCCGTACTTCCTCCGATCGGAAATAACTGTCGAAGACTTAGTATAAATTTTATACTAAGTTAGTATAAAATTACCGACAGTTATTTCCGACCGGAGGGAGTAGTTATTACATGATACTTGTTCAACATTATATTATTATTTGAAAATTCAAACTTACTCATCTTAGGACCAATTGTTATTTTAGCTCTCAGTAGCTATTTTAAATTTTTTGCTTCAAACTGTTAACTTACAATATTTTTGCAACTAATTAAAATACTTTTTCTGACCTATATTACTCTTCGCTAATATGAATGTATCTAGACACATTTTGATGGTAGAGTATTAGCAAAGAGTAATATAGATCAGAAGGAGTATAGTTTTATGCTTTATGGATTTTTTTAATGTATGTATGTATCTAATGTTGCCCCTGCGCATTTGCACGGTTAGGTCATCAGATTAAGAACATGTGTTTTTTAGAGCCTGCATACTTACTACTCCCTCTGAATCAGTTTAATAGCCACGTACGCAGTTTAAAAACAACATTACTCATTAATTTTGATTAATAAAATATGCATAATATTTTTAAAAAATAATATCATCAGATTTATCTTGAAAAGAATTTTCGATGGTATATTTTAGTTGACTTGGAAATGAATGACGAGGAATGAGAAGGCAAAACTTTTATGTTTTAAGTACTACTCCCTCCGATTGGAAATAAGTGTTGGTGATTTTATACTAGCTTAGTATAAAGTTTATACTAACTCCCCGACACTTATTTCCGATCGGAGGGAGTACTATTTTTCTCCATATTATAAGACATTCTCGGTATACTTCACAATAGGGTTGAGCTGCTTTTTTTTGCAATGAATCATTATATATTTTTGTGCTTGGGAAATTTGAATGTTCCATGGACATCTTTATATAGTCTGGCCATGAAGCCTATTTGCTCTATGAAAAACGTGTTATCGTTTAGAGACGTGCGTTGTACGTGAACGCTTACTAGTAAAATTATAAGTAGTGATAATGATGATGATGATGATAATAATGATAATGATTATTATTATATAAGTAGTGGTGAAGATGAAGATGAAAATATTTTTTATCCGAAAGAATCTCTCCCTCTCCAATATCTCCCCTTTTCTGCACCTCCGTACGGTTTCCAACAGAAAAGTGCTATATGACAGAATCGTTAGTGTTGCGGAGTTTGATTACTTTTAGGAATGCTTTAATTGATTAAATCCACAACAAGAAGAGCTACGCCAAGCCAAGATTTTTCCTGCCTAAATCAGTTAGCTGCAGCACGATTGCCTGATTAGTGATATTAGGATGAACTACGTACATCTGAATTGTAAATTTTTAAGAGGTACTCGATTCTGTACTTGTCGTGCACCAGTTTAGGCGTGGGACAGGCTGAAGTAGTCGCTAAAGCAGCGTGGGAATGTGGGATGAATCGGGAGTCCTAATTCAGGAAACAAGAGAAATCATACTGTGGCCACAACTCTAGCAAAGTACAGATTGATGAAATACCGCAATTACCAATCATTATTATTCGCTAGGGCACGTACGACTTTCACTCATGGGTTAACTGGGACATTTGCAAGTGTCAAGGCACTCCTGGTGGGTGTCGTAGCATGGTCCGTCCCAACATTCACCATCACAGCACCACTTGTGATAGTTTGGCGGAAATCCGGCATAGCGACAACTATAGCTTACATCCGCTATGCTGCTCCTCTTGTTGTCGATGTTCCGGCCTACAGAGAAAATGAAGTAAGGATATATCCTCTCGACACGAATAGGAACTGCAAAATCTACACGAAAAAACACTCCGGAAGTTTTCACGGGGTGGATACTCATGGTTGATGAAACAACTTCAAAGATGAACATTCGAATCCGTAAAATAATTGCATATGATTGTTAACTTACAGTGTACGGGTGAAGGAATAGACAGACAAATCAGAAGAGCCAACGAAAGTAGAAGAACACCCTGGCCGTGCTTGACGTTCTTCACCATAGTGGCAGGAGATAAACTAGGTTTTTTTTCTGGCAAAGAGATTCACTGTCTTTCGGTTGTATATCCTCTAGGTGCTCTCTCATTCATATACTTATAATATAATATGTAGCACAATCGTAATTAATAACATGCCTCAAATTAATAAATATGATTGATATCATACCTCAAAAGACTAATTGTGCGGACTACTAGTACCAAAAATAGCTAATGATTTTATTGCCACTACCAAATATAGCTAATCTTTATTACTCCCTCTATACCGAATTATTGAGCAATTACATATTTTAAAGAAAAACTTTGACCATTAATTTTGGTTAAGAAAATATGAGATATGGGATATAAAAATTATATCATTAGATATATCACATATTTTCTTGGCCAAAATTAACTGTCAAAGTTTGTCTCAAAATATTTAATTGCCCAATAATCTGGTATGGAGGGAGTACTAAATTGTAATCGAACTAGTCCGTGGCGATACGAAAGATGTTTTCAATCAACAAAAAGTACGTTTCCATCCTTTTTTTGCGGGTTTTGCCCTTCCACCAAACCCGATAATACAACAAAAAACCATGATACTGATTTGGTGTTTTTTCCTCCTCTTCCCGAAGCTTATGCACCCCCACCTCGCCCTCCTCGGCTCCTCTGGGGAGAATTGATTTTAGCCCCCCAGTTGGCTTGCCTTGGATAATATACCCCTTTGTTTGCACACCTCACTATGAGCCCCCCACGACAGTGTAATTCTGACTAATGTGCCCACCTTGCCTTGTTGTCTGTTTAATTAGCTACTAACTAGTTAAATGACTGTGCATTGCATGGAGCGAAGATGCAGATAAATGAATCCAATGAATGATATATCGACCCCACTATGTCGCAACATCAAGAAGGACACAAAAGGTAGATTGGCAACAAAGACATCAACACCCGCAACAAAATATCATGCTTTACTCGTGTGAAACATCTAAGCATAGATGATCTCGCTCTGGTACCACTAATGAGTTTCGCAACATAGAAAATAAAAAAAGAGTCCTATAAATACGAGCAAAAGAGGAGCCAAGATCTAATCTACGAGATGTAAAATAACAAGAGAGAGATCATCTTCATACCCTTGAAGAGCGCACAACGGTAACATTCAAAGAACGTGGGTGATGTACGACAGTCGTACAATGTTTCCCGCGGTCTGATCCCTATGCAAGCGCAACAATGAATAGCGTCTCCGAGCGATGAACACGTGCAGCACAACGACGTCTCCTCCTCCTTGGTTCAGCAATAGTTGGTGGAGAGGAAGATAGGATTCAAAGAAGGACGACATGATGCTTATGGTGGATAATTTCTTCAGCACAGCTTTGCCTACGCGCATTGCTCAGGGAGGAAGAAGAGGGGTAGCAGGGTGCCAGCTAGGGTTTGGTGTAGCCGACCCCTTGACTTTGCACCTTCTTTTATAGGTGGTCACAGGAGGTGAGGCTAGGGCTACCCCTCCTTCAAGGAGATGGCTGACAAGGGTGGGGCCAGGGAGAAGATTTCACCCCCAAGTTCTTATCCTATATCGTTTAAATAGAAAGAGATCTTATCTGTTTAATTTAAATGAGATTCGATCTTATATCTATCCCATTCGCATGGGGCCACCAATGCTGGCTGCAGGGACCATCATGGGCCCATGTGGTCCCTCCTGACAAGCGGGCTGCACTCTGGAACCTTTCAGAACCTCTCGATACGATACAGAAAAATCTGGAACTTTTTCCAAAACCCTAAAATTGACTTCCCATGTATGAATCATATTCTCCGTACAATTCCAAGACTCCGCGTGATGTCCTGGAACCCATCAGAGACTTCGAACAAAAATTTGTCCACCAAAATCCATTTCTACCCTAGTGTCTAAGAGCACTAATTGTGTGACCCTAGGGGTTTGAGAATGTATGGACATGATCACCATCAACAATCAATAATGGGATCTAGAACTCCATATTGAATCCCACACATTCAATGTAGATCATTATTGGTTGATCGAGTTGATCATCGATAGCACCATACCTGGTTCAATGTTGTTCACAGCATGTACTCTATACTAGTTTGTATAATCTAATATTACCTTGTGGTTAAACTCATTAACCACGAGCTTGCAAGCGGTGTAGGATATTGATTACCGAGTGGGTCCGGAGTATATCTCTCCATCATGAGGAGGGACAAATCCGAATCTCAATACATGCAATTCAACAAGTACTTTCAGATTTCCTGAGAGAAACCTTTACGATCACCCTGTTATGGTGTCACATTTGATGACCTCAAAGCAGTCCTCCGGTACTAGGGAGAGGCGTTATCACATGGTCTAAGGAATAAGATACATAACATTGGAAGGCTACGGAATTGTGAACACAGTGACATGATCTTCTGCGCACCTGACAAAAAGCGTGCACGTGGTAGAGCACCAGTGTGGCCCCGTTGACATCGAGGCTTGGGAAGGGAAGTCGGTTCATGAGTTCGCTTACTTGGCTTATGGGTGTCGGGGATATAACCCCGGGTATACCAAAGTACCCTTGTCTGTATGACTTATATATGTTATATGACTGATTTATATGTGCAGGATATTAAAAATCAATTCAACAGCAAGGCTAGGCCGGAATATATCTTCCTGGGCCGGCATAAAGAAGCCCAGGCCAGATTATAACCTTGCTGGGCCGGCATACTGTAGGCCTGGCTGGAATAAGCAGCTAACCCGGCTGGGCTAGGACAGTTATTCCCGGGTGGGCCGGCTTTGGCTAAGTCCCGGGTGGGCCGGTCGCCCTTTTTTCCCCGGCTGGGCCTCCGCGCCCCGGCCTCCCTCCGTCCCGGCAGGGCCGGCACCAGCGAGCCCCGGCATGGGCCAGTGCTCCCCTTCCCTAGCTGGGCC
This sequence comes from Dactylis glomerata, assembly GCA_007115705.1. Classification (NCBI taxonomy): domain Eukaryota; kingdom Viridiplantae; phylum Streptophyta; class Magnoliopsida; order Poales; family Poaceae; genus Dactylis; species Dactylis glomerata. The sequence goes on along the minus strand of QXEO01001649.1, from coordinate 198,985 downwards.
GGTAGGCAGCTAGGCCCCGGCTGGACCGGCGTCCCCTTCTCCCTCCAGGCCGCCCATGCCCCGGCGGGCCTGCCTCTCCACAGCGCCCGGCTGGGCCGGATCAGGAGGATCCGGCCTGGCCAAGATTCTTCTCCAGGCCGCCACCTGCCAGCCCCAGTTGGGCCAGGTTTGTGTATTCCGGCTGGTCCATGCCGGGATTCCCCTGGCCCAGGCCGGATTAGCCCTCTCTGGGCCGAGATTTACCTCCTCTGGGACATATTCTTCATCCGGCATCGACTCCATCGCCTGGTGCCAGTCTTGGGATGCCTCTAGGCTCAGACTGGCACATCCTCCATTGTTATATGCTGGTCTTGGGATGCCCCTTGGCTTAGACCAGCATACTTTACATCTCCTAGTCAGCCTTATCCTCAGGAGGAGGATAAGACTGATGACATGGAGGTCCAGAAGACAACAGCTAGAAGACGAAGGCAAGGACTTCAAGGACAGTCAAGATGGGACATGCCCATGACCATGACACCAGCCACAGTACCAAGGATAGTACTATGATGATGTAGGCTACAGTGTGACAAGACCCCAGTAGTCAACTCAACAATAGTGTACCTACATAGTGTTTAGTGGGGCATCCCTTGTCCCCTGGGCACCCTATATAAGGAGCACCAGGGGGATCGATCACCCCAGCCTCCAGAGGAGGCTCATTTCTCTCTCGCTCCATGGGAGCTCTCCTTCCTCAGTAGCACTAGCTCTTTAGCTCCTGCCCAGTGCAGCCTTAGATAGGCAAGATGAACAGCTCAAGGAGAACCATTGTAGCTCTCATGTGTAGCTCATATAGATCAGACATGCAGGAGTAGGGGTGTTACCTCCTCACGAGGGCCCCGAACCTGGTTAGCTCGGTGTGTTAGCAGTGTGTTCTGTGTGCGGTCTTCACCGCACCTTCCCTCCTCCGGATCCGCCAGTGTACAGTCGGCCCCAACTTAAGCCATCCTGTGGCATATGCTCGTTCACCACGATGACATTTGGTGCCCACTGTGGGGCTGATCAAGGCGCTGGTAGGAGTATATCCGGCTGAAATCTTCATCGTCTGCTCGGGGGCTCGACATCAGCATCGCCTCTGAGCACTTCAGGTCTTCTTCAGCTTCCCGGGCTGACATCAACTCGCCCGGGCCGGCATTCGGTTGTCCCGGATCTACATCAACATTTCCGGGCCAGCATATTCTTCCCCGGGCCGGCACTCGGCTTCCTCGGGCCAGCATATTTATGTCCTCGCCGGCATAATTATGTCCCGGCCGACATATGTGGGCCCGAGGTCGACTCCGGCATTTCCCTGGCCGGCATATAAGTTTTCCGGCCGGAATTCACGCCTACAGGCCGGCGTGCATCATATTCGGCCTCTCCTGGCCGGCATAAACAGTTTCTGGGCCATTTTAGGCCAATCCCGGCCGGCAGACGCGGCAGCTGGGCCAATCCCCCTGGGCCGTCGCCCTGAAACCCGGCTTGGGCGGCAGCCATCAGTCTTGGTGGGTCGGTCTTCCCCAGATCCCGGCTGGGCCGGCCTGCTGCAAATCCCGGCCTGGGCCGTCGCCCTGAAACCCGGCTTGGGCCGGCAGCCATCAGTCTTGGTGGGTCGGTCTTCCCCAGATCCCGGCTGGGCCGGCCTGCTGCAAATCCCGGCTGGGCCGGCGTCTTCTCTTTCCCGGCTGGGCCTGGATTCCGACGCCGCAGCTCATTAGGCCGGCCTCCCCACCAGCTGGGCCGGGCCACGGCAGGCCGACCCGGCTCCTCCTTCTCTCGCCTGGGCCGATGTGGGCAGGCAGCGCCGGCCTCATTCAAAATCCGGCTGGGCTGCGCCCTCTCCCGGGCCACGCTGGAGCAGGCCGCCCCGGCCTCATCCGGCATTCCCCTGGGCTACGCCAAGGCAGGGCACGCCGGCTTCTGCTGGGCAAGTGATTGCTGGTAGATGGCGCCAGAAAAGAGTTGGTGCCTAGTTGAATGACCAGCCCATTGGGAACCCCAAGAGGAAGGTGTGATGAATATAGCAGCAAGATATTCCCTCAGTTAAGAAACCAAGGTATGTCGATCAGGAGAGGAGCAAATAAACGACTGAAGGTGATGCTGACTGGCCTAATAACACTCCAACAAGGGCGCCGTTTATGACACTTGTTAACTCGTCATCAACCAGTAGCAACGCGGAACCTGCACACAACACAACCAAATACTTTGTTCCCAACTTACGATGAGGTTGTCAATCTCACCGGTTTGCTTGAAACAAAGGGTATGAGCGTATCGAGTGGAAAGTGATAATAGTATGCGAGTAAAGTAAACAGTGCGAGTAAAGTAAACAGGTGATTGCAATATAAAGGAAATAGGACCGGGGTCCACAGTTCACTAACGGTGTCTCTCCATAAGATAAAATAACACATGCTGGGTAAACAAATTACAGTTGGGCAATTGATAGAATAAAGACAACGTGCATATGATGAGAGGATCACTATGAGATTTACTCTGGGCATTACAAAAAAATACGTAGACCGCCATCCAACTGCATCTATGACTAATAATCCACTCACGGGGATATCATCTGAACATCCCATGAGTATTAAGTTGCAAACAACAGATAATTGCATTAAGCAAAGTGTATAATGTAAACAAAGCATATACCCTCGAGCATATGAATGTTGTTTTCCCCCTAGTAGCAATAGCACATCTACAACCTTAGAGGTTTCTGTCACTCCCCCAGATTAAATAGAGGCATGAACCCACTATCGAGCATAAATACCCCCTCTTGGAGTCACTAGCAACTACTCGGCCAAGATAGCTACTAACAACGGAGAGCATGCAAGATCATAAACAACATAGAGATAACAAAAGATAAATTTCAGTACTTCAACTCAAGCATAACACCAATATTCATCGGATCCCAACAAACCAAACATGTAGAATTACATAACGGTGATCTCAATCATGTAGGGCAGCTCATGAGATCTAAACATGAAGCACATGGTGGAGAAGACAACCATCTAGCTACTGCTATGGACCCATAGTCCAAGGTAGACTACTCACTCATCGCTCCGGAGGCAAGCATGACGATGAAGAAGACCTCCGGTGGCGATTCCCCTCTCCGGCAGGGTGCCGGGAAGAGCTTTTGGATCCTCCCAATCTTTGGATCGACGGCAGTGGCGGATCACGATGTGTTCTGGAAAACTGATCGGGTCCTTAGGTTTTTCCCATCGGGGGGGTCTTTATAGGCGAAGGGGCCTCGTCAGAAGTGGACCGAGGCGGCTTCACACATAGGGGGCGCGACCAGGGGCCCCTCGTGGCCCCACTCCAACTCCTCTTCGGTTCTCTAGAAGCTTCGGTAAATTTCTGGGCGACTGGCTTTGGTTTTGTCTAATTCCGAGAATATTTCCTATGTAGCTTTTCTTAAACACAAAAACAGCAGAAAACAGGGAACTGGCACTGTGGCGACTTGTTAATAGGTTAGTTCCAGAAAATGCATAAAAGTGCCACGAAGTGTAACGAAACATTAGGCAAATGGTGTAAAAACAAGCATGGAGCATCAAAAATTATAGATACGTTTGAGACGTATCAGCATCCCCAAGCTTAACTCCTGCTCGTCCTCAAGTAGGTAAGTGATAACAAAAGAAATAAATTTTGAGGTGACATGCACCTACACAATCTTGATCACATATGTAAGCATTGTGAGCTGGGATCAAAAGAACTTAAAACATGGGCATGAAAGACATAATCTTGATAGAAGAAACTTAGCAACCATGTTATAAACATGCAAATGAACACAAACAAAAGATCATGAAAATGAAACAATGAAAGTCAAACGTGTGTTCAAATCATAAGGAAAAACATACAAATGGTTTTCAGCCTGTCCTTCATAGAGAGCAAAACATAAATGCATAGGACACCTTCAAGTTTAAGAGGGCGACTAGATACAAATAATTTGAGAACAAGTGAAACCAACAATATGAATCAATCAATGAAAACTTTGGGACAATGCACATTATACTAAGAATGACAACTATGCTCTCTTAATGGTGCATAAAGATAGAAGGTGGTGACTCAACATAAAAGTAAAAGAAAGGCCCTTCACAGAGGGAAGCAGTGATTAAACATGTGCTAGAGCTTTTCATTTGTAAAACAGAGAGATAAAACTTGGGTTTTGAGAGGTGGTTGCTTTTGTCAACGACTGGCAATGGGGTTCTTACTATCTTCCATACAAAAATGAAGCAAGTTTTTTGAGAGAGAGATTGGCACTTTTTATGCTCTTTTATAAAGCTTGGCACTCCTCCCCACCTTTTTTTCCTTTCACAAACCATGCCTAACCGATTCCATCGGGTGCCCACCAACATTCACATTCCATGGAGGAGTGCCTTTCTTTTCTTTTCTTTTTTTTTTCCTTTTTTTCTTTTTGGAATAAGCAATATGGAAGATAGCAAATCCGACCACTACATCCCCATGAGCTGAAAACAGTGTCACAAAACAAGAAGTGTTTTGAAGGTTTTTTCAAAGGTAGCACATGAAAATTTACTTGGAATGGCTTACAAATACCATGCATAGTAATTTATAGTGGACACTTTGGCAAAACTTGGTTTTTAGGAGTTGGATGCACGAGTAGAGCTCATACTCAGTACAAGGCGAGGGCTAGCAAAAGACTGGGAGCGACCAACTAAGAGAGCAATAATGACCATAATCATGCAAAGCGACAAAGCAACATTAAAAGAAGCATAAGATGGCATCAAAAGTCAAAAAATTAATGATTATAGAGGCTATTGGCGAATTTGTAAGAGTCTAACATGTGTGAGCATGCGCCAAGTCAACCCAAATAAAGTATCAAGGAGAAAACCAAAATAATGCTTCCAAACGATAAAAACAACGCATGTGTGGTGACCCAGCATACCACTGCATGTGTAGTATGCAAGTCGTTGACATAACACTAATGAAACACTGTCTCACTAGTATTACATCCATCAGAGTGGTACAACAGAAACATCGTAGGTCCACGGTATGTTTATAGGATTACAATTTTCAGCATACAGAAGATCTTCAGAACCTCCTCAACAGGTAGAGGTTTAGTCCCGGCGATTATAAACGAGAAAGAAACAAGGAAGTCTAAGTTAAACTACAACTAATGCATTTGGCTTACTACTCAAATATAGAGTTCCTCTAACTACAAGGTTCTAGGATTAGGAAACTGGTTCCTTTCTAACCCTATTCTAGTTTTTCTCCAAGCTTCACGCAATTGTAGGCTCCGCTGATAAACATGGCGTTGGTAGAATGCTTCATCTTCAACTTTAATGTCTTGAGGTTGCCTCCTTGAGTTGCCTTCTATCTAATTCTTCATGGTCTAGCAAGGGTTTAAGAGATTAGGGTGAGTAACGAGCGTTACCCAGCAAGTTTCTATAGAAAGAAGTTGTGTGATATGCACTAACTACAGCCACAGACCCAAAAGAGTCGTAGGCCTATGCAAAGTTTTAACAAGGGTTTCTTGAAAGATTGCTTTTACTTTAGAAAACAATGCCCAACAGCCAACACAGGTATAGTGCCTTGAGAGCACCTTTCCTGCCGCGTTCGCAGCTCCTTCCCGGAACAAGGGGTAACATGTCACATCCTTTTACACTCTACAGAGGTGTGTCCTTCCAAAAGAGATCAAAGCCTTGCTGCACAACCGGGCGATCTTTCCTGTCCACATTTCCTTGGTGTGGGGCCCAGTCATTGATCCAAGCCAATCACTGCCTTCTCCGCACAACGCATGCCCACCCAATTCACGCAAGCAGGTTGTGCCCCTGATATTCACCCCCAACGATGAAGTACCTAGGCGTCCCTTGCGGACCATCATAGACACCAGTGCCGTGAGAACTGAGGTGTCCCACTCATATGCAAGTAGTCTCGCAAGATCTACTGCGACCGGGAATTGGCTGCCCGTTGACATGCGAACGAGAGAAGATACAGCTGACTTCCCCGTCCCATTCCAAGTCTCTTGGATGACACGGTTTTTACGGCGCCGGAATAACTGTGGCATTGGTAATTAGTCCTAGGTTAACTTTCCCGTGCAAGTGGAACCTCCACCACCACAATCTTACCGTGGTTCCACCTGCCAGCCCTCCTAGGTTATCACCACTGGTCGATAACCACTAGTCATATTACTTATGAAAATAGGTTTTCCATCCTTTTTGAAATGTTAGAGTTTGAAGTCAACACTTTGCAAGTAGTTTCAAAACCAGTGCAATCAAGAGATATGAGCAAGATAAACTTGCCTTTTTGACTGCAAGATTATGCAAGTCAAGGTCTTCGATACGATGGAAATCCAAATACTGAAATAGCTCCATCATCTGGTAAAGATGATGTTAAAAGAACTACAGCATGATATGCAAATTATATGCTATGCATCGCTCTAAGCGTATCCTAACCCCGATGATTTGTTAATATTGAGTTGTGATGATTTCTTTATGGTGAGTTGCACTTTTAGATTCACTCCACAACAAGGTTGTTAAGGATTTTTGATTGACTGGCTAACTTTCAAAGTAATAGAATAAAGCTTAAAACAGGAGTTAATTCAAAAGACTAGTATAGCAATGAGTGAAAACTTGAAAGTAACACTTTTAAGTGATATTATATTATTAGCAAACAAGTAGTTGGGTATTGACAAGCAAAGCTGAAGTAATTCTTATTTGCTAAGAATACCTAGTTAAATTTAGGGTTGACAACAATCTTAAGATACAAATATAGTTATTTATGTTGAAGCTAAATGGAAGGGTTTGGTATGTACTTTAAATGTCTCTTGAAAGAATAACATTTGAAGAACATGTTTGTTAATGATTAGAAGCACTACACCTAAGGTTTAGTGTTCTAGGGTTTAGCATAATTGGCCATTACTCAGGGAGTATATTATAGTTGAGCATACCAAGGTAACAAGCTAGGTTTCATTCACTGTTAAGAGGGTTTTAGTGAAGCATGGAAATGTTATTCATCTAGGATGGTGAAGCATAACAATGTGGTAGCACATATTTGCTTAACATGGGCACACTCAAGAATAATTACTTACTTTTAAAGCTTACAAGAGGCATTGTAATGTTACTTGTTATATAACCTAAAAGAATAACTTTTAAAGAACATGTTTCTTAATGACTAGAAGTACTACAAATAGGAGTTAGTGTTCTAGGATTGATAATACTTATCTATTACTCACAAAGTAGTTAATAGTTGGAACATAACAAGTTATCTATTTAAGATTCATTTGTTACTTATGTGGTATTCGTTGGACATGGTTATACAAAGCAACTTTCATTGCTACTACTATATATAGTTCTCTCTATAGTTGGTAACATTCTTTATATGCAAAGGTCATTACGTGTGTCTAGACAAGAATGGGTGTGATGCTTATATAGTATGTTCTTAAAAAGAATTACTTTTGAAGAACACAAGCCTTAATGGACATATTGTTATTACTTAAAGGAATGGTAATTAGGTGATGTTCGGAAGATAACAGTTTTTAAGTTGCAACAAAGGTGTTGCAAATAGTTGGTGAACTAAGGTATACCATGTTGAATAGAATGTCAAACTAACCACTCAGGGTTGAATTAAGAAGTATGGCTTGACTGACACACTAAGGTAGTTATTCATTTTAGCACTAAAAAGCAATGGTAGGTAATGAAGTTATATGTACTTCAAAAGAATAACTTTTGAAGAACATATACCTTAATGAGTTTTAGTATTAGAATTTCATTTTAGGTTTCAAGTCTTGTTCAGATATAATTAAGGAAGCTGGGTTATTTAAGTTCCTAGATCATCTGGGTTGGAATCCAAATTTTAAGTGATAATGATTTTGAAATGGGTTTTAGATTTTTATCTTAATGAAACAATTATTAAAAAAGAAATATTAGAGTTAGGAAATAATTCTTATTCAATTTTATAATTTTCCCAAATTTTACAATTTTAAATTTGTTTTTAGGAAAATCATTTTAGAGATTAAAATCCTAATAACAGAGTTTTAGAATTAATATGTAATAATAACAAAATGTTAATTGGAAATACATTACATAATTTGTCACATTTTTATTTGGTTTTTGAAATTTTTATTCAAATTATTTTAGTTGGATTTAAATTCAAAGTTCAAATACTACTTAATCAAGTTTTTAAACTTGGTTCAAAATTATCTCACACAAGTATGCAATATTATAAGTTAAACAGATAGATTTTGTTTTTATGAACATTTTGATATCTTATTTGTATTTTTCTGAGCTAAAATGAAATAGTTATGATTTTTCAAAGATTCAAACTTATTCTGGAATTTCATTCGCAGAGATCTACCTTTTCATACCCGCAGCTAATCTACCCCAATAGGCTGACATGTGGGGTCCCGAGCCAGGTCAGCTGCCACACAGGCACTGACCGAGTCATACAGTTTGACTGGGTGCAGCTCGATGCCGGCGATCGCCGGAGTCGGCGTTTCAAACCGTCCCCGGATGATTGTGTTAGTGCTCTAGAACGAGAACTCGACGAGCAACACTTAGGTTGAAGCGCTGCTAGTTTTTGGACACCGGAGCATCGCCGGAGACTGCAACCCGCGGCGGTGAACTCCGGCCGATTTGCTACTGGGAGCTATGGATCACGATAAGATGCAATAATGATCTATGTAGAAGCGCAAACTCACCAGGAGTTTGAAGGTGTGCTCAGCTACGTTGATGGTGGTCTGCATAGAGTGCTTAGTGATGTTCCCCGGTGACTTGCTGCAAAAAGGAACGGTAAAATTCGCTATCTCCGAGCTCCACTCCACGATTACTTGCAGATGGATGATCTCCTAAACATGGCGCTCATCCCGGTCCGCTCCATGGAGCTCGGGAATGGCTCGCAGCGACGGCGCTGAAGATCGCCGGAGTTAGGGTTCCGGTGCCTTCAGAGAAGAAACAAGAGTCTGCGGGAAAAGGAAAAACTAGAGGACCACGATCTTATCACTGCGGAGGGGCTCCTTATACTCTGCAGAAGGTGGTGGCGTCAATCTTGTGCGTCGACGGCGAGTGGTCGATCTGGTGGCCTCGGTCTGGCCACCGAGCTGCTTCCAGGCGAGAGGAAAACGATGACGAAGGGTATGCTGGGCTGGCTGGTGTTGGGCTGCGCCAGCTGCTGGGCTGCGACCTACTGACGGCGGCCAGGTAAGTCCTTCTTTCATTTTTTTTTCTGTTTCATTCCTTTTCTATTATCTGTTTTGCAGTTTTTGCTTTTCTAACTTAAGTTCTAATCTGTTTATGCAGATTTTGAACAAGGACTCACTTTTAAACTACCTAGTGTCCTATACAAGGTATTTTGTGGTATGAATACAATTTTAGGTGCATACACACAATAAAATATGTAATATCACTAGGATTTGGATAGAGATCATAATAGGCATGATCTTAGTATCTTCCCCGTTTAAAGTGTAAACTATTTTACTAGGACTTGAAGGATTTGCTTAGTGATTAAACAGAAACTATAATTTTGATTAGGGTGAAAACATAATTATTATAGATGATTACTCTTACCATTAAATTCCTAACTTAAGCATATGAACATGATTTCATGCTTCCACCAATTTTCTTACTAGAATGATCTTACCCCATGGCCATGCCAAGGCTTTAATGGTTCTAGATTATTTACTTTTATTATTTGGGAATAGATCATGATGTATCATAGGAAACACTTTAGTGTCTTGAGACCATGACCAAAGTGCACCTTTGTATGGATTTGATCTCTAGGTAAAAGACTTGGTTGTTTTACCTTCTAATCATTGTGGTTGGAGCATAATTCTTGAATTTAAGGTTATGGCAGGAAATAGATATATCTTATGCTCACATAGTGATGCATAAGTTGGAATGATACTTGGAATGAATTCCTAAGAAACTGAATAAGAGATTATGGAATTAGATGGAATGCTATTACACTTATCAAGGAAATAGTGTTCCCTCTAAGATGTGGTTAATGCAACAAAGGCTCCATAGACTAAACAAGTTTCTAGGTCAAGGCTTAAGATCTGCTCAACCTATATTAGATGATTCACTCAGTAACAACTTGTACACAGATCAAGGTATCTCCTAGAATTCAACAAGATGGGTATCTCCTAATTGAGATGTGCTTAAGTTGGACTTCTACTCCACACTTGGTTTTAGGATGATATCTGCTTATCAGACTAGGTCTCATAACTAACCTAATTATCTTCATCAGCTATCATAATCATGAGCTTGACATGATCATACTATCTCCTTCATCAACTCCCATAACTAATCCATTTTATTTCCTTCATCAACTCCCTCTACTAAGGGTTTATTCTTGGTTGTATCTACCTTCTGAGATTAAAGATATAATCTCCCTCTTGGTGTTATTCCCACAGGATCTGCTCTTCTTCAAAACTCTATAAGTCTAGGTATTGGCTACTTCCTAAAGATGGTTCTAGTCTAGACCAGAATTAGGGTTTATGATGTGATCACCCCTATATCAAATGACTTGTCCTAACTATAATTTGAGTAATGTATAAAGTCTCCTATTTGGCCTTTATAGGAATAGCTCTTATGTTCTTAGGTTATCTCACCTATAGATAAAGCAAATCTAATAACCAAACTGGTATTGAGCTAACCTCTCAACTTCTCTTATTTGGACTCACTAGATTAGGACATAAGAATGTAGAATAGATTATGATTTAAGAAATAGACTTGTATTGACTTCTTTAACATGAAAGAAGTAGGTTTAAAGAATACCATGATGATCTTGGTGTGAGTAGATATCTGGTCCTAAAATGGTGTGTCAAGCATTTTAGTTTTACCTCACTTATCTCTTTTAGTTGGTATGACTATCACTACCCAAAACAAGGTTTTAACAAAGGTCATATTTAAGTTTATCGCGCTCTAGTTGATGAGGTACTTCAATTCCATCAACTCAAGTGAAACTCCAATCACTTTGATATGTTTTATTTTAAATGCGTGAAAATTACCTGGATTTTCTATGCATGAAATGCAATGCACACATCTGTTGTCTCTATTTTATGACCACTAATCCTGGGATATTACAGTCATCCCCCCTTAAACTAAACTTCGTCCCGAAGTTTTCGCTCTCGTACGTTGTGGAACGATCTTGTTGTTGGTATCATATATCTGGATGTTCCTTTACCAACTAATTGGGATTTAGATGGTATACTTTGTCCAGAGTGTTCCTCGAATCTTCTGTTGTCTAACTCCGAATAATAATCACTTGAATTCCACCCATCTTGGTCTATTCTTGGTCATTCTCTTGGATTATTCAAGTTTTCAACACTTTCTATGCCTTATAGGGTCCTACTAATTGTTCCAACGAATCTTCCTAATTGGCTCTTAGTTTTTTTTTACCACCTAAGAACGGATTAAACACATGTAGTGTGTCCATTCAAGTTTTCTGATCCATCTCTATAGGTCTTATTTGGTCTTCTAGGTTCAAGATTATGGTTAACTCTAATCTCAAACTTCTCCAGCTGCGGTTCATGATATACCAGCTGTGGCTCATAAACCAGCTGCAGCTCATACTTGGTGTGATTATGGTCAAAATCATCCCACTCGTTTGCCGAACTCCATACGGTTACGACAAAACTTGGAAATATTTTACTTCTGACCTACTTTATCCAACTTTCAACACTTATAAGTTTCTTGGACTCTCCCCTTATACTTTTCTAATGGTCTTTGAACATAATGATCTTTAACCATTTGAACTCCATGGTTAGACTATAAGTCTTGGTCAGTCTACTACAACATCTTCCTGATGGTTTCTCGAAGAAATCTGTGGTGTATCCACACAATTGTGGATATCCGGTACGAATTCTTCGATTGTGCCTTTAGGTAGGGTGTTCTATTCCACTTTTGGACATATGTTTTTACCCAAAAGTTATAAAGGTTGATGAGAATTGGGTTTTCCCATTGTTATCTACCATAATTCAGATGGTAAGATATATACAATACCACAGGAGAAATCCGGCAGAGTTTCTCTTGAACCGGAGGACATCCACGACAGGCAATTGTATAAGTTGACCGAAATATGAAGTAACAGAGCTATAAATGAACCAATGGTCTCAACAGATCATTGTTGACATGAATCCTCACAAATCTTGGTTCGTAGACAAAGACTACATCTCTAGAGTAAGGAAATGCATTGCTAACGTCTTAACCACCAATCAACAATTCAAGATTTTGGGACTAGGGATCAAAGTTATACAGAGATGTTATGTGTCTTAGTCACGCTATCAACGAGGGTTACTGGGGTTACCACTCCCAGGCTGAATAAAGCAGCAGGCAATACCAGAATGGATCATCGGTATCACAACACCTCAATCGACCCGTGATGTACTAAGCATAACCAAGGCTGCATAACAACAAGCTCAGGTACCTTAAACTCAACTGCGGTTACCTAATTAGTGGTTCCACTCCATAACCTAGAGTTACCTCTAGTGTTATAAGTACTAGAGTGTTATTAATTTTCCAACTTTTTTGTTGTTTTACTAAACTAGCTGTGGATCCTTCTAATCATCCTTCAAAGTGTCACTGAAGCTTTCCTTTATTTGGTGATTCTTCATCTTCTGGCTTGATTGCCTTTGGAATTCGTCTCTCCCTCACACGAATCCCTTAACCCTTTAGAACTATAACATCAAGTGAAGACTTGATAATGCAACATGCACTTGCACATCAAAGTCCAACTTCATGTATAGATCTATTCACACAATAAAATCCAAGAAAATCCAAAATTGTGCTGGCAACATACATCATCATAAGCCTGTGAGATAATAATAAGCAAAACATCTCAAGATTTCAGACTTAGATGTGTACCTTATAGCACCAAATAATATAGGTTTATATTGTGCTATATTGCATGTAGTGGTGGACTACTACTCTTTGTCTCAATACTTATCTCAATTGCCCATTTGCAATCGAATAAATTTGAGCAAAGGGGTTTGGAAACCATTCTAAAGGATTCATATTCCTTTAGGATTGCCACTTCTAGCTTACCTTCCATCCTGTTGAAGACGAATCTCACATGATCTCTCAAAACTTCTGTATTCCTATACCTTATATATACTTCACTAAGCATGGTTCATAGAACTCCATAACTTTTATAGGGCTTCTTCATTGTGCTTTGGTCAAACTTCTCCGACTAAAGACTATGGTCCTGTCATACTTGGCCAAGTTACCATGATTTGGAACACTTCATTCACCATTCTACTTGAGCATCTTCCTCCTCAGCTTGAAATTGCTGGTTACTACAAAGTTCTACTCCTTCATGTGCAGATTCTCAAGTGAATCCAACATGATTAAGGTTTTTATACTGCCAGTACATCTTACTTGTATATGGCATTCTTGAGTATCCATATACAGGACTAAAACCTGAGGTCCTACTACCTCATATAGACTCACTTCACCACTTAACATCACCCTACTACAGTTTCGGATGACTTAAGTTTAACAAATTGCCTTTGGTATACTTCTTCCAATAGGATAGTTTCCATTCCGGTTGTATCCTCTCTTTGGACTACCATGTATTGTATACCAAATATAATCCATTTCCATCCTTTATGTAAGGCTGTAATGATGTCATAATTCTATGGTATGGAATAAGATATCTAACTTCACTTAAGAATAACAGGTAAGAACAGTTGACTCGAGTGTGTCAAGATTATTCTTTTGTTGAATATCCATCCCAAGTCATCAGAAGAATTGATTTAGATAAGAAAGCTTCCTATAGTCTCTACCAAACCTACAGGTCTCCTATTAAAGGGTTTTAATCCTAGGGTCAAAGCGTTTGCTCTGATACCAGCTGTGGTGACCCAGCATACCACTGCATGTGTAGTATGCAAGTCGTTGACATAACACTAATGAAACACTGTCTCACTAGTATTACATCCACCAGAGTGGTACAACAGAAACATCGCAGGTCCACGGTATGTTTATAGGATTACAATTTTCAGCATACAGAAGATCTTCAGAACCTCCTCAACAGGTAGAGGTTTAGTCCCGGCGACTATAAACGAGAAAGAAACAAGGAAGTCTAAGCTAAACTACAACTAATGCATTTGGCTTACTACTCAAATATAGAGTTCCTCTAACTACTAGGTTCTAGGATTAGGAAACTGGTTCCTTTCTAACCCTATTCTAGTTTTTCTCCAAGCTTCACGCAATTGTAGGCTCCGCTGATAAACATGGCGTTGGTAGAATGCTTCATCTTCAACTTTAATGTCTTGAGGTTGCCTCCTTGAGTTGCCTTCTATCTAATTCTTCATGGTCTAGCAAGGGTTTAAGAGATTGGGGTGAGTAACGAGCGTTACCCAGCAAGTTTCTATAGAAAGAAGTTGTGTGATATGCACTAACTACAGCCACAGACCCAAAAGAGTCGTAGGCCTATGCAAAGTTTTAACAAGGGTTTCTTGAAAGATTGCTTTTACTTTAGAAAACAATGCCCAACAACCAACACAGGTATAGTGCCTTGAGAGCACCTTTCCTGCCGCGTTCGCAGCTCCTTCCCAGAACAAGGGGTAACATGTCACATCCTTTTACACTCTGCAGAGGTGTGTCCTTCCAAAAGAGATCAAAGCCTTGCTGCACAACCGGGCGATCTTTCCCGTCCACACTTCCTTGGTGTGGGGCCCAGTCATTGATCCAAGCCAATCACTGCCTTCTCCGCACAACGCATGCCCACCCAATTCACGCAAGCAGGTTGTGCCCTGATGCGTGGTGAATATGGCAACAGACAGTCCTTATGCGTGGTGAATGACCAGCCCGTTGAGAACCCCAAGAGGAAGGTATGATGAGTGCAGCGGCTAGTTTTCCCTCAGTTAAGAAACCAAGGTTTATCGATCAGGAGAAGAGAGACGGTGACGACTGAAGGTGTTTGTGGAACCTGCACACACACAAACAAATACTTTGTTCCCAACTTGCGATGAGGTTGTCAATCTCACCGGTTTGCTTGAAACAAAGGTTATGAGTGTATCGAGTGGAAAACAGTAGTAATATGCGAGTAAAGTAAACAGTGCGGGAAAAGTAAATAGGTGATTGCAATATGATTAAAATAGGACCGGGGTCCACAGTTCACTAGTGGTGTCTCTCCATAGATAAATAACATGCTGGGTAAACAAATTACAGTTGGGCAATTGATAGAATAAAGATAACGTGATATGTCAAGAAGATCACTATGAGATTTACTCTGGGCATTACAACAAAATACATAGACCGCCATCCAACTGCATCTATGACTAATAATCCACCCTCGGGGATATCAATCCGAACACCCCAAAAGTATTAAGTTGCGAACAACAGATAATTGCATTAAGCAAAGTGTGTAATGTAAACAAAGCATATGCCCTTGAGCATATGAATGTTGTTTTCTCCCTAGTAGCAACAGCACATCTACCACCTTAGAGGTTTCTGTCACTCCCCCAGGTGAAATAGAGACATGAACCCACTATCGAGCATAAATACCCCCTCTTGGAGTCACTAGCAACTACTCGGCCAAGATAGCTACTAACAACGGAGAGCATGCAAGATCATAAACAACATAGAGATAACAAAAGATATAATTCAGTACAGCAACTTAATCATAAACACCAATATTCATCAGATCCCAACAAACCAACATCATAGAATTACATAACGGTGATCTCAATCATGTAGGGCAGCTCATGAGATCTAAACATGAAGCACATGGTGGAGAAGACAACCATCTAGCTACTGCTATGGACCCATAGTCCAAGGTAGACTACTCACTCATCGCTCCGGAGGCAAGCATGGCGATGAAGAAGACCTCCGGTGGCGATTCCCCTCTCCGGCAGGGTGCCGGGAAGAGCTTCTGGACCCTCCCGATCTTCGGGTCGACGGCGGCGGCGGATCGCGATGTATTCTGGAAAACTGATCGGGCCCTTAGGTTTTTCTCGTCAGGGGGTATATATAGGCGAAAGGACGATGTCAGAGGAGGGACCACGCCCCCTCACACGGGGCTGGCGCGGCCAGGGGGGTGGCCGCGCCGCCCCTGTGTCTGGGGCCCACATGGCCCCCCTCCGTCAGGTCTTCGGATGTTTGGGAGCTTCCCCGTGAAATATGACTTCATGAACTTGTTTCGTCCAATTCCGAGAATATTGCCTGTGTATCACTTCTGAAACACAAAAATAGCAGAAAACAGGAAACTGGCACTGTGGCACTTCGTTAATAGGTTAGTTCCGGAAAATGTATAAAAGTACCACTAAGTGTAACGAAACAATAGGCAAATGGTGTAAAAACAAGCATGGAGCATCAAAAATTATAGATACGTTTGAGACGTATCATGCCCCTGATATTCACCCCCAACGATGAAGTACCTAGGCGTCCCTTGCGGACCATCATAGACACCAGTGCCGTGAGAACTGAGGTGTCCCACTCATATGCAAGTAGTCTCGCAAGATCTACTGCGACCGGGAACTGGCTGCCCATTGACATGCGAACGAGAGAAGATACAGCTGAATTCCCCATCCCATTCCAAGTCTCTTGGATGACACGGTTTTTACGGCGCCGGAATAACTGTGGCATTGGTAATTAGTCCTAGGTTAACTTTCCCGTGCAAGTGGAACCTCCACCACCACAATCTTACCGTGGTTCCACCTGCCAGCCCTCCTAGGTTATCACCACTAGTCGAAAACCACTAGTCATATTACTTATGAAAATAGGTTTTCCATCCTTTTTGAAATGTTAGAGTTTGAAGTCAACACTTTGCAAGTAGTTTCAAAACCAGTGCAATCAAGAGATATGAGCAAGATAAACTTGCCTTTTTTACTGCAAGATTATGCAAGTCAAGGTCTTCGATACAAAGGAAATCCAAATACTGAAATAGCTCCATCATCTGGTAAAGATGATGTTAAAAGAACTGCAGCATGATATGCAAATTATATGCTATGCATCGCTCTAAGCGTATCCTAACCCCGATGATTTGTTAATATTGAGTTGTGATGATTTCTTTATGGTGAGTTGCACTTTTAGATTCACTCCACAACAAGGTTGTTAAGGATTTTTGATTGACTGGCTAACTTTCAAAGTAATAGAATAAAGCTTAAAACAGGAGTTAATTCAAAAGACTAGTATAGCAATGAGTGAAAACTTGAAAGTAACACTTTTAAGTGATATTATATTATTAGCAAACAAGTAGTTGGGTATTGACAAGCAAAGCTGAAGTAATTCTTATTTGCTAAGAATACCTAGTTAAATTTAGGGTTGACAACAATCTTAAGATACAAATATAGTTATTTATGTTGAAGCTAAATGGAAGGGTTTGGTATGTACTTTAAATGTCTCTTGAAAGAATAACATTTGAAGAACATGTTTGTTAATGATTAGAAGCACTACACCTAAGGTTTAGTGTTCTAGGGTTTAGCATAATTGGCCATTACTCAGGGAGTAGATAATAGTTGAGCATACCAAGGTTACAAGCTAGGTTTCATTCACTGTTAAGAGGGTTTTAGTGAAGCATGGAAATGTTATTCATCTAGGATGGTGAAGCATAACAATGTGGTAGCACATATTTGCTTAACATGGGCACATTCAAGAATAATTACTTACCTTTAAAGCTTACAAGAGGCATTGTAATGTTTACTTGTTATATAACCTAAAAGAATAAGTTTTAAAGAACATGTTTCTTAATGACTAGAAGTACTACAAATAGGAGTTAGTGTTCTAGGATTGATAATACTTATCTATTACTCACAAAGTAGTTAATAGTTGGAACATAACAAGTTATCTATTTAAGATTCATTTGTTACTTATGTGGTATTCGTTGGACATGGTTATACAAAGCAACTTTCATTGCTACTACTATATATAGTTCTTTCTATAGTTGGTAACATTCTTTATATGCAAAGGTCATTACGTGTGTCTAGACAAGAATGGGTGTGATGCTTATATAGTATGTTCTTAAAAAGAATTACTTTTGAAGAACACAAGCCTTAATGGACGTATTGTTATTACTTAAAGGAATGGTAATTAGGTGATGTTCAGAAGATAACAGTTTTTAAGTTGCAACAAAGGTGTTGCAAATAGTTGGTGAACTAAGGTATACCATGTTGAATAGAATGTCAAACTAACCACTCAGGGTTGAATTAAGAAGTATGGCTTGACTGACACACTAAGGTAGTTATTCGTTTTAGCACTAAAAAGCAATGGTAGGTAATGAAGTTATATGTACTTCAAAAGAATAACTTTTGAAGAACATATACCTTAATGAGTTTTAGTATTAGAATTTCATTTTAGGTTTCAAGTCTTGTTCAGATATAATTAAGGAAGCTGGGTTATTTAAGTTCCTAGATCATCTGGGTTGGAATCCAAATTTTAAGTGATAATGATTTTTAAATGGGTTTTAGATTTTTATCTTAATGAAACAATTATTGAAAAAGAAATATTAGAGTTAGGAAATAATTCTTATTCAATTTTATAATTTTCCCAAATTTTACAATTTTAAATTTGTTTTTAGGAAAATCATTTTAGAGATTAAAATCCTAATAACAGAGTTTTAGAATTAATATGTAATAATAACAAAATGTTAATTGGAAATACATTACATAAGTTGTCACATTTTTATTTGGTTTTTGAAATTTTTATTCAAATTATTTTAGTTGGATTTAAATTCAAAGTTCAAATACTACTTAATCAAGTTTTTAAACTTGGTTCAAAATTATCTCACACAAGTATGCAATATTATAAGTTAAACAGATAGATTTTGTTTTTATGAACATTTTGATATCTTATTTGTATTTTTCTGAGCTAAAATGAAATAGTTATGATTTTTCAAAGATTCAAACTTATTCTGGAATTTCATTCGCAGAGATCTACCTTTTCATACCCGCAGCTAATCTACCCCAATAGGCTGACATGTGGGGTCCCGAGCCAGGTCAGCTGCCACACATGCACTGACCGAGTCAAACAGTTCGACTGGGTGCAGCTCAACGCCGGCGATCGCCGGAGTCGGCGTTTCAAACCCTCCCCGGATGATTGTGTTAGTGCTCTAGAACGAGAACTCGACGAGCAACACTTAGGTTGAAGCGCTGCTAGTTTTTGGACACCGGAGCATCGCCGGAGACTGCAACCCGCGGCGGTGAACTCCGGCCGATTTGCTACTGGGAGCTATGGATCACGATAAGATGCAATAATGATCTCTGTAGAAGCGCAAACTCACCAGGAGTTTGAAGGTGTGCTCAGCTATGTTGATGGTGGTCTGCATAGAGTGCTTAGTGAAGTTCCCCGGTGACTTGCTGCAAAAAGGAACGGTAAAATTCGCTAATCTCCGAGCTCCACTCCACGATTACTTGCAGATGGATGATCTCCTAAACATGGCGCTCATCCCGGTCCACTCCATGGAGCTCGGGAATGGCTCGCAGTGACGGCGCTGAAGATCGCCGGAGTTAGGGTTCCGGTGCCTTCAGAGAAGAAACAAGAGTCTGCGGGAAAAGGAAAAACTGGAGGACCACGATCTTATCACTGCGGAGGGGCTCCTTATACTCTGCAGAAGGCGGTGGTGTCAATCTTGTGCGTCGATGGTGAGCGGTCGATCTGGTGGCCTCGGTCTGGCCACCGAGCTGCTTCCAGGCGAGAGGAAAACGATGACGAAGGGTACGTTGGGCTGGCTGGTGTTGGGCTGCGCCAGCTGCTGGGCTGCGACCTACTGACGGCGGCCAGGTAAGTCCTTCTTTCATTTTTTTTCTGTTTCATTCCTTTTCTATTATCTGTTTTGCAGTTTTTGCTTTTCTAACTTAAGTTCTAATCTGTTTATGCAGATTTTGAACAAGGACTCACTTTTAAACTACCTAGTGTCCTATACAAGGTATTTTGTGGTATGAATACAATTTTAGGTGCATACACACAATAAAATATTTAATATCACTAGAATTTGGATAGAGATCATAATAGGCATGATCTTAGTATCTTCCCCGTTTAAAGTGTAAACTATTTTACTAGGACTTGAAGGATTTGCTTAGTGATTAAACAGAAACTATAATTTTGATTAGGGTGAAAACATAATTATTATAGATGATTACTCTTACCATTAAATTCCTAACTTAAGCATATGAACATGATTTCATGTTTCCACCAATTTTCTTACTAGAATGATCTTGCCCCATGGCCATGCCAAGGCTTTAATGGTTCTAGATTATTTACTTTTATTATTTGGGAATAGATCATGATGTATCATAGGAAACACTTTAGTGTCTTGAGACCATGCCCAAAGTGCACCTTTGTATGGATTTGATCTCTAGGTAAAAGACTTGGTTGTTTTACCTTCTAATCATTGTGGTTGGAACATAATTCTTGAATTTAAGGTTATGGCAGGAAATAGATATATCTTATGCTCACATAGTGATGCATAAGTTGGAATGATACTTGGAATGAATTCCCAAGAAACTGAATAAGAGGTTATGGAATTAGATGGAATGCTATTACACTTATCAAGGAAATAGTGTTCCCTCTAAGATGTGGTTAATGCAACAAAGGCTCCATAGACTAAACAAGTTTCTAGGTCAAGGCTTAAGATCTACTCAACCTATATTAGATGATTCACTCAGTAACAACTTGTACACAGATCAAGGTATCTCCTATAATTCAACAAGATGGGTATCTCCTAATTGAGATGTGCTTAAGTTGGACTTCTACTCCACACTTGGTTTTAGGATGATATCTGCTTATCAGACTAGGTCTCATAACTAACCTAATTATCTTCATCAGCTAGCATAATCATGAGCTTGACATGATCATACTATCTCCTTCATCAACTCCCATAACTAATCCATTTTATTTCCTTCATCAACTCCCTCTACTGAGGGTTTATTCTTGGTTGTATCTACCTTCTGAGATTAAAGATATAATCTCCCTCTTGGTGTTATTCCCACAGGATCTGCTCTTCTTCAAAACTCTATAAGTCTAGGTATTGGCTACTTCCTAAAGATGGTTCTAGTCTAGACCAGAATTAGGGTTTATGATGTGATCACCCCTATATCAAATGAATTGTCCTAACTATAATTTGAGTAATGTATAAAGTCTCCTATTTGGCCTTTATAGGAATAGCTCTTATGTTCTTAGGTTATCTCACCTATAGCTAAAGCAAATCTAATAATCAAACTCGTATTGAGCTAACCTCTCAACTTCTCTTATTTGGACTCACTAGATTAGGACATAAGAATGTAGAATAGATCATGATTTAAGAAATAGACTTGTGATGCGTGGTGAATGACCAGCCCGTTGGGAACCCCAAGAGGAAGGTGTGATGAGTATAGCAGCTAGTTTTCCCTCAGTTAAGAAACCAAGGTTTAATATCGTTCTTGAAGTAGAGAGACGGTGACGACTGAAGGTGATGCTTGCTAGTTTGCGACAGCAGCGGACAATTTATATATGGCGCCTCGTCCAAGCTTTGCTTGCTAGCTGCAACGTGGAACCTGCACACACACAAACAAATACTTTGCTCCCAACTTGCGATGAGGTTGTCAATCTCACCGGTTTGCTTGAAACAAAGGTTATGAGTGTATCGAGTGGAAAACAGTAGTAATATGCGAGTAAAGTAAACAGTGCGGGAAAAGTAAACAGGTGATTGCAATATGATTAAAATAGGACCGGGGTCCACAGTTCACTAGTGGTGTCTCTCCATAGATAAAATAACATGCTGGGTAAACAAATTACAGTTGGGCAATTGATAGAATAAAGATAACGTGATATGTCAAGAAGATCACTATGAGATTTACTCTGGGCATTACAACAAAATACATAGACCGCCATCCAACTGCATCTATGACTAATAATCCACCCTCGGGGATATCATCCGAACACCCCAAAAGTATTAAGTTGCGAACAACAGATAATTGCATTAAGCAAAGTGTGTAATGTAAACAAAGCATATGCCCTTGAGCATATGAATGTTGTTTTCTCCCTAGTAGCAACAGCACATCTACCACCTTAGAGGTTTCTGTCACTCCCCCAGGTGAAATAGAGACATGAACCCACTATCGAGCATAAATACCCCCTCTTGGAGTCACTAGCAACTACTCGGCCAAGATAGCTACTAACAATGGAGAGCATGCAAGATCATAAACAACATAGAGATAACAAAAGATATAATTCAGTACAGCAACTTAATCATAAACACCAATATTCATCGGATCCCAACAAACCAACATCATAGAATTACATAACGGTGATCTCAATCATGTAGGGCAGCTCATGAGATCTAAACATGAAGCACATGGTGGAGAAGACAACCATCTAGCTACTGCTATGGACCCATAGTCCAAGGTAGACTACTCACTCATCGCTCCGGAGGCAAGCATGGCGATGAAGAAGACCTCCGGTGGCGATTCCCCTCTCCGGCAGGGTGCCGGGAAGAGCTTCTGGACCCTCCCGATCTTCGGGTCGACGGCGGCGGCGGATCGCGATGTATTCTGGAAAACTGATCGGGCCTTAGGTTTTTCTCGTCAGGGGGTATATGTAGGCGAAGGGGGGCTGTCAGAGGTGGAGCCACGCGGCCTCACACGGGGCTGGCGCGGCCAGGGGCCAGGCCGCGCCGCCCCTGTGTGTGGGGGCCACGTGGCCCCCCTCCGTCAGGTCTTCAGATGTTTGGGAGCTCCCTGGTGAAATATGACTTCAGGAACTTGTTTCGTCCAATTCCGAGAATATTTCCTGTGTATCACTTCTGAAACACAAAAACAGCAGAAAACAGGAAACTGGCACTGTGGCACTTCGTTAATAGGTTAGTTCCGGAAAATGTATAAAAGTACCACTAAGTGTAACAAAACAATAGGCAAATGGTGTAAAAACAAGCATGGAGCATCAAAAATTATAGATACGTTTGAGACGTATCAACTTGTATTGACTTCTTTAACATGAAAGAAGTAGGTTTAAAGAATACCATGATGATCTTGGTGTGAGTAGATATCTGGTCCTAAAATGGTGTGTCAAGCATTTTAGTTTTACCTCACTTATCTCTTTTAGTTGGTATGACTATCACTACCCAAAACAAGGTTTTAACAAAGGTCATATTGAAGTTTATCGCGCTCTAGTTGATGAGGTACTTCAATTCCATCAACTCAAGTGAAACTCCAATCACTTTGATATGTTTTATTTTAAATGCGTGAAAATTACCTAGATTTTCTATGCATGAAATGCAATGCACACATCTATTGTCTCTATTTTATGACCACTAATCCTGGGATATTACAGCATGATTCTTTCAAAGGCTCATTAAGCAATCTCAGTTATTTGAGACAAGTCATGCTACAGCAAAACCACTAAGCATACTATCAAAAAGACATCAAGCACGAAATGCAAAAGCCTAAGCCGCAGTCTACACAAGCTCCTTCTTGTACCACTTTTTTTTTGCATAAAGCTTTTTCTCTTTTCCAACACCATTCAAACTTTTTATAAACACCTCTTTTGATGAAAACCAATAAAGATCAGAGGCAAAAATACACCTTGATGAAAAGATATAACAAGATCTGAACACAAATCAAGGCAAAAATTGAAAGCTAAACGTAGTTCTAGAAAAAGAGAACACTCGTTGAAACGAATAGAGTGAAAAACGGAGTGTTCTTGGCAAATGAAAAGCAAGGCAACTTCTCCAAAAGAAATTTGTTGGGGTCCAACCATTTATTGCAGCAAACAAAACTAAACTAAACTGAAAACTAAAAACAACTGACGCTCCAAGAAAAACGCATAATGCATGAAGCAATAAAAATATAGTGTCTTGAAAGGTGACCTAATTTTTGCCGATGAAGAAGGGGTGCCTCGGGGGCATCCCCAAGCTTTGACGCTTGTACTTCTTGGATATTTCTTGGGGTGATGCATGGGCATCCCCAAGCTTGTTTTTTTTTTCATTCTTCAACTCATCTCATCACTCTCCGATCCCTACACTTGAAAACTTCCTTCATACAAAACTAAACACAAATCTATTAGCAACATTAGTGTAAGCATAATATATAATCAACCCTTTTTGCTTCAGGTTTCAACCCAAAACCACCACACATTAAGCATATACTACTGTAGCAACTTCCCCAAAAGTTTCGTGATCAAAAGAACTCAAAAAGAAAGCGATAAAGCAGCAAACACAAACATTGGCAGAAATCTGTCAAAACAGAACAGCTGATAAAGGTCGAATTTTTAAGGTGTTTTCTGTTGCTCAAATCAAAAAGTGTTCAACTAATGAAAGTTTGGATATAACCTGGGTCATATGCACAAGAAATCGCAGGTCGAAAAGATATACATATAATTTTTACGAATTTTTATGGTGCAGCACCGAAAACAGTTTCAGGACAGCAACATCCCTAATTCTTACCTCGCTCAAATTAGAGGCTTCTCTTGGCACAACAATGAAATAAAAAGGATAAGGAGAGGTCATTACAGTAGTAATAACTTCCAAGACTCAAATAAAAGAAAAAGAACTGAAAGTAAAAACATTGGGTTATCTCCCAAGAGTGCTTTTCTTTAACGCCTTTGAGCTAGGCGCAGAAAATCGCGAATCAAGTAACATCAAGTGATGAAGTGCTAGGATCAGCGGGTGCGTTACGTCTTCCTTTCTTACCTTTGCTCTTGACTCTAGGAAAGACGTAGCTATTGCAAGGTGGAGAGATAAACCTTATATTGCCTTTTCCCACATCAATGACGGCGCCCAGGAGCTTCAGTAGGGATCTTCCAAGTGTGATTTGTCCTTTTCCTACACATTCAATAATAAGATAATCAGTAGATATCATTCTTCTTAGGACTTTTGTAAAAACTCCTTCAGCTATTCCAATGGGAAATATAGTGGCATTGTTAGTAAGAGAAATTCCTTCTCCCCCCTCAGAAAGCTTCCAAAGACTCAAAGATTCATAAACATCCTTTGGCATAAGACAAAATTCAGACATAATATCACATCGAGCATGAAAAGTTTTACCATCAATAGTGATTTTTACCGTAGGATACCAACTCGAAGGTTCAGAATTTGTTGGCACATAATCAAAATGCTGGCGCAAAGTATTGTAGCAAGTATTCAAACTAGCAGTGCGAGTCTCAAGAGTATCAAGTCTATTAAAAATGCACACAAGAGAGGAATCAAAATAGGTTGGCATGCTATAAATTGTAATCAACTTTTTTATAATATTGAAGGCTTGATCTCCATCACAATGAAGGAAATCTCCTTCTGCAGTAGCATCCAAAGCATATCTATAACGAAGAGCAAGTCCAAAGTAAAAGCAACTAAGAAGCAAACTCAAGGTCATTTTTGGTTCAGTTTTTCCATGCCAATCATAAATTCTAGACCAAGCTTCTTTAAAACTTTCCCCATCCTTTTGTTTAAAAGTGAAAATCATATCCTCGGGCGACATAGTAGTAGCAACTGAACTAGACATAATAAACAACTACAAAGGATTCTAATTTTTTTTTGGGTTTTTGATAAAACGATGCAAGTAAAAATAAATAAGTAAATCAAAACTTAAAACAAAGTAAAGGATGTGCGTGCAAAAACTCCCTTCGGAGAAGTCTTCTACTTCCTCCCCGGCAACGGCGCCAGAAAAGAGCTTGATTGCTGGTAGATGGTGCCAGAAAAGAGTTGGTGCCTAGTTGAATGACCAACCCATTGGGAACCCCAAGAGGAAGGTGTGATGAATATAGCAGCAAGATTTTCCCTCAGTTAAGAAACCAAGGTATGTCGATCAGGAGAGGAGGAAACAAACGACTGAAGGTGATGCTGACTGGCCTAATAACACTCCAACAAGGGCGCCGTTTACGACACTTGTTGACTCGTCTTCAACTAGTAGCAACGCGGAACCTGCACACAACACAACCAAATACTTTATTCCCAACTTACGATGAGGTTGTCAATCTCACCGGTTTACTTGAAACAAAGGGTATGAGCGTATCGAGTGGAAAGTGATAATAGTGTGCGAGTAAAGTAAACAGTGCGAGTAAAGTAAACAGGTGATTGCAATATAAAGGAAATAGGACCGGGGTCCACAGTTCACTAGCGGTGTCTCTCCATCTTATATTTACTAATTGGAGGCACCAAAGGAGCCTCCACGTTAATCCTAGAGATTAGCAAATATAAGCCATCCGATCAACCTTAGATTCATCGGTAGCCATAAGATTAAGTAGCCCTTATTCCATCGGCCTCCACCAAACGTGCCGAGGCGTGACTCTTCAATAAAAAATGAAAAGGAGCGACAGCTTTCATCATAGATTCCTAATGGCCTGCTCGAGTCCGAACGAAAGAACGCATGTTTCCCTGATCACGATGGTGCTCTGTATCATGGCCAAAAGTATTACGCCATCTTCATTCTAAGTTCGACCTGGTATCCGCCGCAGCTTTGACGATGCCTTTCCTCTGCTACGATACAGGGTATGCTGCTCTCATCTTCCCAACATCGCCAAGACATGCACGTCAGTAGATCTATTTAGGTTGAGGGGATGAGAATAATATAGGAAGGAGCTCTTCCTAAGGGAAGTCAAAACCGATCAGTTAGCTATACGGAATCATCAGCCACGCATCTATATTAGGGATACGGGAGCATTAGCCATGCAGCGATTGATGTTTTGCTGGATCACCGTTTTCAGGATTTTGATCGGAGGTAGGTTGCATTGCTTCTCCCTACTATAGGCCGCTCGCATTGTTCAATTTATTAAACGGATGCAAAGCAATCTGGTGTGTCATCGCTTTTTCATGCAAGACCTGCAAGTAGATGCGTTCTGTAGCTTCAGCCTCAAACGTACTACATGATTGGCTTTGTTGCAACCACTTTTGAACTTCAGGGTTAACGTAGATGATTTATCCTACAAAGGTCTGCAATGCCTTGCCGTTAGCTATACTCAATTAAAAGATGACAACGTGGGTGTGAATTTTTTTGCACCCAATATAATCAGCAGAGAAATATGAGTATTATGAGAGGTTATTAATATTGTAGGTTTAAGATGCAATGTCAGAATTTTCTTTCAGAAGTTATTCTCCAACAGCGTGCTGCTTAATTACGTTTCTGCAACGTAGATGATTTATCCTACAAAGGTCTGCAATGCCTTGCCGTTAGCTATACTCAATTGAAAGGATGACAACGTGAATGTGAATTTTTTTGCAGCCAATATAATCAGCTGAGAAATATGAGTATCATGAGAGGTTATTAATATTGTAGGTTTAAGATGCAATGTCAGAATTTTCTTTCAGAAGTTATTCTCCAACAGCGTGCTGCTTAATTACGTTTCTGCAATTTTGACTTGATATATGTTTGTTAGTAGCTAGCTTCCTCTGTGTTGAAACTCTTTCTCTCACTCTTACTAGCCACATCTTCAACCCCTGTCCTAACGCAATTCTCGCTGAGCCCTCTACTGCAGCATTGTCTGACACCCTATGCTTAGCTCTGCCAATAGTCCCTGCAAGTGACAAGTTTCCGTGCCTCTATCACATTTAGTCTACAAATACTTCTGGATAGCACTGATATCCTTTTGTATCCTATCTACGGCATGGATTGATTTGAAAAGGTAGACACTTTTCACTCTAAATGATATGGTACAGACTTCGAGCTCACCCAGGTATTTTTGCCTCTTTCGTGTCTAAATTAGAAATATGTTGCATAGGCAGAGCTAATCCTTTTGTTTTTTAATTTACAAATTACATAGACCGGTGAGTACATCTAATGACCATGGATACCGCAAGAGAATTATCTACTTCTAGGCTAAAATCTATAACTGGAAAGTTCATTAAGATATACAATCTCAATGCCATGGTCTCTTCCGTTGTTGCATAGTCTTTCTTGCCTAATTTTTTATGCAACCAACTCAGGTTTGCAAAGGTAATAGTTTTTATAGACTATCGCATAGTAAAAAATCAGCGTTTAATTGTTGTTTGGTGTTTGTGGCTCACAGCCAATTTCTGGAGATTAAAACATACTGCAGGCATTGTAAGTATGCACTATTTATGGTGTTCGAAATAAACATTGACACACGTATTGAAATTAACTGTTCTTACATAGAAGCCATACATTTATATAGGAAATCCATGCAAATAGGATTTGGTCAGATTTGATTCACCAAATTACCAACATCACAATATCTCTCATCAATGTATGAAAACTTTGACCGCATGTTTCTCGAGAACTCACTTATTTACAAATGAAATGAGTATATCCTTAACTATTAGCACATACATGCAACTTAAAGACCATAATTTTAGCCCAACTTGATGATATGAGAATTACAATTCCATCAGTCCTTTGCAAAACATGCATTCTGTATTGTCCGACCTACATCACTCAATACGGTCTAACCAGAAAAATGAATGTACCTCCATATGGCACACAAAACTACTATAGCTTGCAATTTATTCATTTGAAAACATACTCTATAATTTTTTTCAATATTTATATTGTTTGACGTAATATCATTAAATTTCAATTTTTTAAAATCACATCTAAGATTTGCTAGCCTGTGCAGGCGCACGGGTTGATGACTAGTAAGATAAAATAACACATGCTGGGTAAACAAATTACAGTTGGGCAATTGATAGAATAAAGATAACATGCATATGATGAGAGGATCACTATGAGATTTACTCTGGGCATTACAACAAAATACATAGACCGCCATCCAACTGCATCTATGACTAATAATTCACTCACGGGGATATTATCCGAACACCCCATGAGTATTAAGTTGCGAACAACTGATAATTGCATTAAGCAAACTGTGTAATGTAAACAAAGCATATACCCTCGAGCATATGAATGTTGTTTTCCCCCTAGTAGCAACAGCACATCTACAACCTTAGAGGTTTCTGTCACTCCCCCAGATTAAATAGAGGCATGAACCCACTATCAAGCATAAATACCCCCTCTTGGAGTCACTAGCAACTACTCGGCCAAGATAGCTACTAACAACGGAGAGCATGCAAGATCATAAACAACATAGACATAACAAAAGATAAATTTCAGTACTTCAACCCAAGCATAACACCAATATTCATCGGATCCCAACAAACCAAACATGTAGAATTACATAACGGTGATCTCAATCATGTAGGGCAGCTCATGAGATCTAAACATGAAGCACATGGTGGAGAAGACAACCATCTAGCTACTGCTATGGACCCATAGTCCAAGGTAGACTACTCATTCATCGCTCCGGAGGCAAGCATGGCGATGAAGAAGACCTCCGGTGGCGATTCCCCTCTCCGGTAGGGTGCCGGGAAGAGCTTCTGGACCCTTCCGTTCTTCGGGTCGACGGCGGCGGCGGATCGCGATGTGTTCTAGAAAACTGATCGGGTCCTTAGGTTTTTCCCGTCGGGGGGTCTTTATAGGCGAAGGGGCCTCGTCAGAAGTGGACCGAGGCGGCCTCACACATAGGGGGCGCGGCCAGGGGCCAGGCCGCGCCGCCCTAGTGTGTGGGCCCCTCGTGGCCCCACTCCAACTCCTCTTCGGTTCTCTAAAAGCTTTGGTAAATTTCTGGGCGACTGGCTTTGGTTTCGTCCAATTCCGAGAATATTTCCTGTGTATCTTTTCTGAAACACAAAAACAGCAGAAAACAGGGAACTGACACTGTGGCGACTTGTTAATAGGTTAGTTCCGGAAAATACATAAATGTGCCACGAAGTGTAACGAAACATTAGGCAAATGGTGTAAAAACAAGCATGGAGCATCAAAAATTATAGATATGTTTGAGACGTATCAGCAAGCCGCAGGTGTTCCAGCTAGGCCAGCTGGTGCTCCGGCCACTTCCGCATAAGCAAAAATCAGCTAAGTGCTAATAACTTATCCTTCTAGAATATCAGTAAAAAGTTAGTTTTTACTAAGTATTTATCAGCTAGTACTCTAGTAAGTAGTGTACTGTTCCCTCGAGATTGAGTGTGTCAACCCGGGGGCTAGTCAGTTTAGTCAAGTTTGTAGTCTCCTTAGTAGAAAAAATAACTCGGGGGCTAGGCATGAGCCTAGCCAGCCAGTGCTATAGTACTTCTCTAGTTTAAATTGGTTTGCATGCTTGCATGCTAGCTTCTCAGTTTTCTCCTGTATGTCTGTTTTTATACCAAGTGCTACATATGCCTGCTGCAATAGTATTATCAGTATCAGTTTATATATCTACAGTCTTGTGCAAAGTTTTATCTTGTCTCATTATATGCCGGTTTTATATGCCAACAGTAGCATGTCAAATTCTATGCCTTAGATAAAATCTCATATCTTAGACTTAGTGTCTATTACAGTAAGCAAGTTGGTGTGACAAGTTGTATGTCTTTGCATGTGTTAGCCTTTATGTCTGTTACAATGCTAGAGTCAGTATGACAGTTGTTATATTAAGTTCAGTATATCTGCTACTGTGCTAAATACTATGAGTACCACCTTGCATAAAGACTACTGTTGCTATATGCTATGTCAAGTTTAATGTCTGTTTTGGCTATTTGCTATGTGTTATATGCCGTCTGTTATATGCTAAGTGTCATATGCCAGCTTTTTATATGTCGAAGTACCATATGCTAGCTACTGTGAGTTTTATAGTCATATCAGTTTACATACCAATCTCAGTACCAGTTGCTATATGCACTATGTCAAATCTCGCATGCCAGTTATAGTATACCTGCATTTATATGCCGGCACATGAGTGCCAAATACTTCCTGTGAGTTGCCAAGATTAGCTTATATGTCAATCTCAGTTGCTATATGTCAAACTGCTATATCTTAGTCTATATGCTAAGTGTTCTATTTTATGTGCTATATGCCAAGTGCTTTATTACAAATATTATATGCCGAATGCTATGTGCTATATGCCAAACTCCATATGCTAGATTGCAATAAGCCAAATACTATAACCATTGCTATGTCTTTTAGTATGACTACAGAACAGGTTGGACATCTCATTATATATATCTATTACCCGGCTATGACTCTCCATATTGTCGTTACAAAGAAGAGATCACTATTATACCAATAGGGCATCAACTTAAATCTCAGGCCACATGTATTTCAGTTTGATTAGCATATCATGGCATCAATCAAAATCTCTGTTTGCCGACATATCACGGCATCGATCAAGATCTCCAATCACCGATTATTTCGGCTTGCCAGCATATCAAGGCATCAGTCAGTAACTCATATCGCTGTTTATTTCGGTATGCCAGCATATCACGGCATCATATAATCACTTCAGTCATCGCTAATTCTGGCTCAGTAATATATCAAGATAGCGATCTCAAAGCTAACAAATATCATATCTCTTATCATATCCAGTCTTACAGAGTATCGCGATTTGGCATATTAACATAACTTATCATTTTAACATACTAACGAGTGCCCAGTGATGGCACAGCCCAAGAGGCATATCAGTATTCCGGCATTGTCAAAGTAGACAATGTCGATGAGACATAGCCCAAGTGGCAACATGGCAAAGTAGCCCAAGAGGCAAAGCAGCCCAAGAGGCAAAGTAGCCCAAGAGGCAAAGCAGCCCAAGAGGCAAAGTAGCCCAAGAGGCAAAGCAGCCCAAGAGGCAAGCCCAAGAGGCAGAGCAGCCCAAGAGGCAAATAGCTCAAGAGGCAAAGTGTCAATATAGCCAAAGAGGGCACAATAGTATTTTGAGATAGCCCAGGAAGGCTAGCATATCACGTATATGAGTTCATGTCAAAGAAAGACATTGCCTATGATGGCATGAGATAAAATTGGCCTGTGCAGGCCAGCATATCAGTTTTATGAGTATATGAGTTTGGGACTTCGGTATATTTTGTTGAAGCCTGTGCACGACTCTGCGAGTCCCCCAGAGCCTCGGGGGCTAATGTCAGGGATATAACCCCGGGTATACCAAAGTACCCTTGTCTGTATGACTTATATATGTTATACGAGTGATTTATATGTGCAGGATATTAAAAAGCAATTCAACAGCAAGGCTAGGCCATAATATATCTTCCCAGGCCGGCATAAAGAAGCCCAGGCCGGATTATAACCTTGCTGGGCCGGCATACTGCAGGCCTGGCCGTAATAAGCAGCTAACCCGGCTGGGCTGGGATAGTTATTCCCGGCAGGGCCGGCTTTGGTTGAGTCCCGGGTGGGCCGGTCGCTCTTTTTTCCCCGGCTGGGCCTCCGCACCCCGGCCTCCCTCTGTCCCGGCTAGGCCGGCACCAACGAGCCCCGGCGTGGGTCGGTGCTCCCCTTCCTCGACTGGGCCGGTCGGCAGCCAGGCCCCGGCTGGGCCGGTGTCCCCTTCTCCCTCCAGGCCGCCCACGCCCCGGTGGGCATGCCTCTCCACAGTGCCCGGCAGGGCCGGATCAGGAGGATCCGACCTGGCCGGGAGTCTTCTCCAGGCCGCCACCTGCCAGCCCCGGTTGGGCCGGGTTTGTGTATTCCGGCTGGGCCAGGCCAGGATTCCCCTGGCAAAGGCTGGATTATCTATCCCCTAGCCGGATTAGCCCTCTCTGGGCCGAGATTTACCTCCTCTGGGACATATTCTTCATCCGGCGTCGACTCCATCGCCTGGTGCCAGTCTTGGGATGCCTCTAGGCTCAGACTGGCACATCCTCCATTGTTATATGCTGGTCTTGGGACGCCCCTTGGCTCAGACCAGCATACTTTACATCTCCTAGTCAGCCTTATCCTCAGGAGGAGGATAAGACTGATGACATGGAGGTCCAGAAGACAACAGCTATAAGACGAAGGCAAGGACTTCAAGGACAGTCAAGATGGGACATGCCCATGACCATGACACCAGCCACAGTACCAAGGACAGTACTATGATGATGCAGGCTACAGTGTGACAAGACCCTAGTAGTCAACTCAGCAATAGTGTACCTGCATAGTGTTTAGTGGGGCATCCCTTGTCCCCTGGGCACCCTATATAAGGAACACTAGGGGGATCGATCACCCCAGCCTCCAGAGGAGGCTCATTTCTCTCTCGCTCCATGGGAACTCTCCTTCCTCAGTAGCACTAGCTCTTTAGCTCCTGCCCAGTGCAGCCTTAGGTAGGCAAGATGAACAGCTCAAGGAGCACCATTGTAGCTCTCATGTGTAGCTCATATAGATCAGACATGCAGGAGTAGGGGTGTTACCTCCTCACGAGGGCCCCGAACCTGGGTAGCTCGGTGTGTTAGCAGTGTGTTCTGTGCGCGGTCTTCACCGCGCCTTCCCTCCTCCGGATCTGCCAGTGTACAGTCGGCCCCAACTTAAGCCACCCTGTGGCATATGCTCGTTCACCACGACGACAATGGGTGCACGCCAAGGTCGGCTCGCTGGGATGAACTAGGGAGCACGAAGGTGTTTGACACGCGATCCCTTCACACTGACATGGCCCAGATTATCATATACACACAGAACGGCCGTGAACGGCCGCTACTCCTCTAAGGCACTCTTGCAGCACGGCCAGTGCATGCACGCAGCACGCTCGATTTAGGAGACGAGCATCTTGCTTTTGGCATCTCGAGGAGGTATGCGTTCTTATTTGGGTGCTCATCGACGCAGAGGTGTTCTGTTACATTGCGGCGAGGCGAGGGAGGTCTAGGTTATCGCGGTGCGGTTGGCCTGCTGTGGCGACTTCACGGTTCTTATGTCGTGCCCCCTCGCAACCTGGGAAAGCTTTCCCTAAAATGCTAAAAAGTGCACGGGGGCTCGTTGGCTCGTCTGAGCCCTCGATCCTGGTCCGTCCGATGGAGCATGAGGCGTGATGATCCTTCCGATAATGACAAAAAGCTACAGCAATGGTCTGGACCGCTTTCTTCTCTCCCGATCCTCTCCCTCTCTCCTAATCGAAACGTCTGCCCCAACTAGCCCTCCACCACCGACCTTCTGCTATGCCGCCGCTGGCCCGTCTCCCCCAACTCCAGCATGTCCTCCCTCCACCTCAGGCCCTCCACCCTAGCTGGAGCTCCCCAACTCTCGCGAACCCTCTCCTTGACGCCTCCCACCCATCCGCAGCCGATTTTCTTTCTCTTCCCCTTGATCTCCTCCATCCCCGTGCCGCCACCCCAGCATCGCCGGCCATCCCTTCCGCCGGAGTCATTCCTCCCTTCCATCGGAGCTTCCACCCCTCTGCGGCCCCTCCTCCCTCCACCGGCCATTCATCCCCTCCACTGCGTCAGCAACACAAGTGAGTATGACCACTCCGGATCTCCGGCGTGCTGCCCAGGCATCACTAGCACCACCGGGAATCAGTTCATCCACGTCACGTATGCGCTGCAGCTCTCGGGCTAGCTAGCGCCACGATTTTGGTATTCATTTCGACAGTTTGTCTGTTGGTTGTCTTCATGTGCTGGTATAGCGGTAGGAAACGAGTTGGTCGTGCTACTGATGCTACTACTAGTTTACTACTACAGCATAGCTGAACTGATCGATGTGGAGAAATATGTACTTGTAGGTCGTCGTTTGCTCGTATGTACGGCTAGTAGTACATCATGCACTAGCAAGAGTTGCTAGATCAATCATATTTGTTGGACTAGTATACCAGGTAGTAGTACATCGTGAATGATTGTTGCCTCCGTCGCTAAGAACTTTGAACTGCACCTCTCCGTGTAATGCCGCTGGTTCAACTACATGTGCATTGAGGTTTTTCGCATTCATCGACTCCACACATTTTCTTTCGCCCCATTCTGGGAGTTTTATGTGCTTGTTGAGTGCAGCTACTAACCAGAAATAGTTGTTCGGTTCTCGATATGGAGGACTACACATAATGTCAACTCATAAGTGTTCATTTGGTTACATATTAGCAACCATTCAGTATTTTGACGTAACATGCTTCAAACTTCTTGTGACTGCAGCAGAGCGGTGGCAAGGATGCACGGCGGTAGGTTCAGGACCGACGTTCGGACAATGTTGGGGACAAGAACAGCTACAGCTGACTGTTCGGTGCATCTTGCCACCTTCTCTTCTGTTAAATAGCTTCAACTCTCTTTAGTAGTGTTTCTGGTCGGTCGATTATCCCGGGTAATTATTACTTGTACCCTTAAGTAAGTTGTTTACTGTTCATTTTTTATAATTTTTTGCTTTGCTGCAATATCCATGTTATAGTTCACTTTAGTAGAGTTGCTAGTCACTTTAGTTAAGTTGTTATCCCCAGTAATTAAGTTGCTCATACTCTTAAGCAAGTTGTTTACTGCTCATTTTTATCAAGCGTCGAGCTTCCTAAATCCCCCCACTGAGCCGCCGACTTCGTAATAAGGATTATACATGCATTTTCATTTCCAATACTTCCTAAATCCCCCCACTGAGCCGCCGACTTGGAATAATGACTACATTGTAGGTTACTTTGTTGCGAGTTGTTTTGCTTCTTCCTTCCCTTTTAACTAAGTTGCTTTTATCAAAATGTTTAAGTTGGTTCAACCATCTAACTAAGTTGTTTTTATAACCTAACCAACTTCTTTTCAAAGCAATGTTCTGAGGTTGCATAGTGATTTAAATGAGTTGCTTTTATCAAAATGCTTAAGTTGGTTCCACCATCTAATTAAGTTCTTTCTATAAATTGACCAACTTGTTTTCAAAGTAATATCCTAAATTTGCATAGTGATTTAATTAAGTTACTTTTTATCTTTCTTTTTTGCGGGTAATGTTGCATTTTATCAAAATGCTTAAGTTGGTTCTACCATCTAATTAAGTTGTTTCTATAAATTGACCAACTTGTTTTCAAAGTAACTAAATTTGCATAGTGATTTAATTAAGTTACTTTTTATCAAAATGCTTAAGTTGTTTCCACCATCTAATTAAGTTGTTTCTATAAATTAACCAAATTGTTTTCAAATTAATATCCTAAATTTGCATAGTGATTTAATTAAGTTGTTTTTATCAAAATGCTTAAGTTGGTTCCACCATCTAATGAAGTTGTTTCTATAACCCAACGTCCCAACCAAGTTGTTTTACAAGCAATATCCTAAGTCACATAGTGATTAAATTAAGTTGGTTTTCTCAAAATGCTTGAGTTGGTTCCACCATCTAACTAAGAGCCTTTTTGTTTGGGCTTCTAGGTGCTTTCCACCAGAAAAAGCAGGTTGAACCAAACAAAGAGGTCAGCTGTGAGGTGGGCTTTTGCCGAAGCACGTCTCCCTCCCGCACATCAGGAAAAGCACGTAGGGGAGGTGCTTCCCGAGCTTTCTCCTTCATAGCCCGAAACGGTATTCTTGTTTGCCCATTTCGTTTCACCTATTTACAAGAAATTGCCACCGAGGGGGCTTGACCAGGAAAAGGATTACTCGGGGTCGAGCCAACACAATAGCGATAGCGAACCAAAAAAAAGAAAATAGGAAACACCTCCTCTCTCTCGAGAACAGAACAGGCGATGCCTTCTCGTTAGGGTTCCTCGCCGCCAGCCGCCGCCGGTCGTCGTCGGCCCCTACCCACCTCCTCCGCCGCCCCTCTCTCCCCTTACTCCAAGTCCACCACCCCGGATCTTTCCTCCCCCACCATTCCCGGGGCGCCGCGCATCTCATCGGCCCTTCAATATGCGCTTTGTTGTATGCATGTCTTACTTGTTTTTTATGTGTGCAGGTACATACTATCTTGTTGATTCTGGTTATCCCAATAAAAAGGGGTTTCTGGCTCCTTATAAAAACAATACATATCATTTACCGGATTTCCGTCGAGAAGGGCTACCAACAGAAAAGGAAGAAATTTTCAACTATGCACATGCTCAGATTCGGAACGCTATCGAGCGTATCTTTGGCATCTTGAAAAATAAGTGGCGCATGTTGAAGGGCATCCCTTCTTACGGCTTGGTAACACAGAAGAGAATTATCCTTGCATGCATTGCGCTTCACAATTTTATTAGAGATTCAAATTTACGTGACAAGCAGTTTGATCGATGTGATTCGGATGAGAATTACATTCCTAAGGTGCAAAGGCAAGCAGTAACCTTGGCTGGTGATACCGCTCCGGGTGGACAACACACTAGAAGCATGAACTCAACACGTGACGACATTGTTGATTCTTTGTTTAATGCTAGAGCAAACTAGAAGTATCTCTGCTAGCTAGTATTATGCCATGCATATGTATTTGTACCTACTATATTCACGATGGATATGTAACTAATGATGTATTTGTGTTAATGTTTGTGTCTATTCGTAGTATTATATAGTTATTTGTAGTAAATCAGCAAAAAAAAACCATCTTCACGACTCTCAGGGTATTTTAGACAATTCACTAGTTTACAGCCAGACAGCCAGCCAAATAACCAAAGGGTACAACTCAAAACAGCAGCTTTTCCTATACAGCAGCTTTCCCTGCACATCACCACAGCCAGCCACAGCCAGCCACAACCAGCCCAAACAAAAAGGCCCTAAGTTGGTTTTATAACCTAACCAAGTTGTTTTACAAGCAATGTCCTAATTCGCATAGTGTTTTGATTAAGTTGCTTCTTCAACTAGCTTAAGTTGACTCCATCATCTAGCAAAGTTGTTTTTATCACCTAACCAAGTTTTTTAGAAGCAATGTCGTAAGTTGCATAGTGATTTGATTAAGTTACTTGTGCTAACATGCTTAAGTTGCATTTATCAACATGATTAAGTTTTTTACAAGCAATGTCCTAACTTTAAATGCTAAGTTGCCTACTGGAAAAGTTGTTAACTATGAACTACATCACCAACTAAGTCACACTATAGTTAAGTTGCCTACTATAGTGTTAATTCTGTGTAATATTAATGTTACATTTGCCTACTGTAGTTGTTATGCATTGTATAAACTATGAAGCTCCAAACCAGATTAAAGTTAGCTGCATCATGCCAATTAAGTAGTACCCCATCTGATCGGAAATAAGTGTCGGTGATTTTGAACTAACTTAGTACAAAGTTTATACTAAGTCACCGACAGTTATTTCCGATCAGAGGGAGTATAATTTATCATAATTTAGCAACTTCTAATTTGCTACTTCTAATGATCCAATATTGTTTTTCTTGCAGAACATTAGCAACTATTGCAAAAATGAAGTATCTATATGTGGAAGCACCAATAGGACCCTCCTGATATGTATATTACCTCAAAATAAGTTAATTTTTAGTATGTCCTCGTGAAATTGGCATTAAAATTGCCTACTTATATCAATTCCATAATTTCTGTAGATTTGGGTCATTGTTGTGTTTCTATTCTTGTGGATATAATGCACCCATGGTGCATGGGTGCATGCACATGGTTGTGCTTTTGTTTGTTCCGGGATCTACCAAGTTCCTATAGGTTTGGATTATGGTGTATTTTTAGGCCTGGGTTTCTAATGCATCCAGGGTGTACAACTTTGTGCTTCTGTATATTCTAGGATCAACTAAGTCGCTACATGTTTGGGCTATATATGTATTCCTTTGTTCCGAGATCTACTAAGTTGCTTGGTCTGAGTCTCGAAGTGCATCCGGGTTGCAACAAGATTTGTGCTTCATGTGTTTCTAGGATGTACTAAGTTGCTAGCCAGATTCTGATGGATTTAAGTTAGGGAACCTATTTTTGGGGTTCACAAAGGAGTAAAAAAAGGCGTCTGAGTTGGTTTACCCTTCTTTCATGTAGTAGCAACTTCGATTGAAGTTTATTTGGAGGTGGAAGAATGTGTTGTGCAAATGAGACATGAAAAGGCAATCTGGGTCGGGGGCGACGGAACGTGGATGTGTGTTTTGGCGTGAGACAGGAGTAGGCATGGGTTTTATTTTTTTTCCCGAACTGCTTGCTGGGCTGACGTACGGAGGAAATTTCCTATTTCTAGTCGGAGGCTAGTTAAGTACTAACCAGCCCCCGAAAGCTAGCTAGCCGCGTCCAAATAGTAAAGTGTCCTTTTCTATTGGGGTGCCGCTGGGAGCACTCACCCAGTTTTGCCCAACATCCATTACTGACAGTCCCAATAACATATTAACATGTCCGACATGCAAATATCGGATACGTTATTTGAGCTACCGATGGAGAAGCTCTTTGCCCAAGACTGAAGAATAGGAGCTACAGGCCACTTTCACTAGTGGAAAAAACCCCTATCATCCCGATTCGTGCGGGCCATTGGTCCCGGTTGCCCAATCGGGATCAATTACTCGGGACCAATGCCGGTCCCGGTTCTAGCACAAACCGGGACCGATGGGTCTCCACGTGGAGGCACGCGCAGCGAGGGGGGGGTGGATCATTGGTCCCGGTTCGTGGCATGAACCGAGATCGTTGGTCTCTGCATTTCGTGCTATTTTTGTGTTTTTTTCCATTTATTTATTTGGTGTTTTATATTCAATTCAATGGTAGTACATATATACAACAATAATGAAGGAACCACACTATATATATATTACACATCATGGTCACGAATATATTATATACCGTCTCATTCATCGTGCTTGGTCAAAACATATTACAAACGGTACTCACACGAATTTGATCTAATTTACATCTTTCTTTTTACACTTCACCCTTCCAAATGAACCGGGTAATAGTATTCTCCTTTCGGATCTATGACATGTTCTAATAAGAATCCGGCAATTTCCTCTTGAATTGCTTGCACGCGTTCTTTTGGTAGAAGACCGTCCCGCATCCGTTCGATCTAATTTAAAGAAGGGGATCAATATATATGAATGAAACTAAACACAATTGATGGTAATAAAATAAAGTTGTGATTATTGTTTATCGTACTTCAATTTTTTTGAAGTTCCGGTCTGCGCCCTTCTCTTTGGTCGTCTGGCGAATGAACTCGCAGACATAGTATCCACATAAGTTATTCCCGGCTTCCTGCCTCAAGCACTTTACATGAACGGAGTTCAATCAAAATAATAATCAAGCATGATAATGCTATTGAAACTAGAATCAAAGAGATACGCGGATCTAGCAAGTAGTACTTACATTCAATGGTTGAAATGTAAGCTCTGGCTTCCAAATACCCCTAGTGTTGGCGGTGAACCATTTCCAAGCCTTCTAGAGGCATTCCTGCATGTTCGCCCACTTTTCTAAAGGTGTGTGTTTTGAGTCCATGACTTTGACTAATCCTTTGTTAACAATAATGATTAACAGAATAAAGTGGAAGCTGCACACATATAACGAGTCAATTATACGCTTAACATCGAGTAAGCGAAAACAGAATGTGTACAAGACAGTAACACTCACTCGAAGTTGTAAGGAAATAGTATTTCCCTTCTGTTGCTGAAAAACGTCAACGATTGTACCAAGTTATCCTCTGTGTCTTTGGGTTTTTTTAGAGTTGTTTCATGAACGAAATTGCAGTCAACGAACCCAAGGTCATAGATTCCTCCTTTGTTGCATTCGAGAATCTTCATTCTGCATATATAATTAGTATAGTGGTGAGTAAGATTATACAAGCAACGAATGAGCTGAGCTAGAAAGACTTAATAATAGTTACAGACAATAGGCACTGACGATAGTTTTGTCGAGGGCGTCTTGTTGGTAAAACTGAAATAATTCTTGAAATTCAATCAGTAAGAAGCCATCTCCATGACCATAATGGTGGTGTTTCTATCCAGCGTAGATCCAGTTTTTGGATTCAGCAGAGGCTTGCATGTACCACTTATGCAATCTCCACATTTTTGTTGGTGGATCTTTGACTAACTCGGGTTTGACGAGAGGAACCCCGTGCCGGTATATGTATGCTATTTGTTGGTACCCCTCGAACTCATCCAGACGGCTCATGTACTCAGCAATAGACAGTCCATATAATTTGGCCTTTTCTCCATAGAGTTGAATAAACTCCGGATCAATGTTCAGATCATGCCGCTCCTGGGCTCTCCACTCATTGGTATCGTACACTTTGAGCGGTTCGATCGATTGATTTTTCTGTTGTCCGAGCTGGGCAACTTCTTTCCCGACTCTCCGCTCTTTTGCCTCAGCCGCAGCAATTTCCTCATCTGTCTTCTCGCAAGGTAGCTTCTTCATATTCTTATGAGGTACTCTTGGGAGGGGCGATAGCTTATGTTTCGGTGATCGGAACGTGCTCTTGATGCTGCTGGTGGTGCTGCCCCTCTTAGTATACTTCTGCTTTAGTCTCTAAGGCTTAGGGGATGGAGACGGCTGAGGCGGTGGCGGAAACGGCTGAGGCGGTAGTGGAGACGGCTGCGCTGAGTGGTGAGGCGGTGAAGGCGACGGTTGCGCTGGAGAATGGTGAGGTGGCGGTGAAGGTGGATTGCTGCTCTGAGGAGTGGGTGGCCTTGGCGACTGATGACCCATAAGTATAGGGGGTGTATCGTAGTACTTTCGATAAATAAGAGTGTCGAACCCAACGAGGAGCAGAAGGTTTTGACTAGTGGTTTTGATCAAGGATTCACTGTAAATACTAGCAAACGCATTTTCAGGGGTATTTGGTAATGCAAATAAATAAAGTGCGAGTAAATAAAAGACAGTAGTAATAATTGCAGCAAGTGGCCCAATCCTTTCTGAAGCAAAGGACAAGCCGGTTGTGTAACTTATGATGACCAAACGTTCTCGAGGACACACGAGAGTTTCTGTCAAGAGCTTTCGCTTCATGCCGCTAAATAATCTTTATTGGTTTGATAAGTGTTATGAGGGTGAACCTGTACTAGCGCACTACCCTTACTAGGATAAATACACACTTGTGATTATACCCCTTTCAAGCATCCGCAAAATACAAGAAAGTAATTAAGATAAATCTAACCACAGCCTTAAACTCTAAGATCCTACGCTCCCTGGTGCAATGGTTTCCCAACAGAGGTTTAGGTTTCTGTCACTCCAGCAACCCCATAATTGGTAGCCAAATACACAATGCATCTCACTAGGCCCATAAATGGTGAAGTATCATGTAGTCGACGTTCATATGACACCACTAGCGAAATAACACCACAACAGATAAATATCAAACCATTAAATATTACTCAACAATAATTCACTACTAACATCTTGACTTCTCCCATGTCCTCAAGAACTAAACGAACTACTCACAAGACATCATATGATCATGATCAGAGGTGAAATAATGGTAAATAACAATCTGAACATAAACCTTAATTCAACGGTTCCACTCAATAGCATCAACCACAAGAGTAATCAACACCGGGAAAGTTTCCCCTAAGAATTTAACAAGATCCAACTCAAGATGTTACAGCGAGATGGCATGGTGATGGTGAAGATGAAGGTGCTGGTGATGGAGATGATGATCCCGATGAAGTCCGGTGCGATGGTGATGACGATGGCGACGATCTCCCCTCTCCGGGAAGGAATTTCCCCGGCAGATTTCTGCCTGCCGGAGAGCTTTTCTCTCTCTGGTGTTTTCCGCCCCACAGAGGCGGCAGCATCTATCTCTGAGTCCCCCCTGACTTAGGTTTTCGGGGACGATGAAATACGCGAAGGGGCGAGGGCAGAAGTGGGCCAGGGGGCTCTCACCACAGGGCGGCGTGGCCAGGGGTTGGGCCGCGCCCCCTGGTGGTGAGGCTGCCCTGTGGCCCCTCGCGCCTTCTTCCGGCTTCTTCAGTCTTCTGGTAAAATATAATTTTTTGGTATTTTTCTAGAATTTTCCTGATCTTCGAAATATGGTGCCTTGACGGTCCTTTTTCCAGCAGAATCCTGACTCCGGCAGCAATTCCTCCAATGATCATCAAACATGTAAAAATAGAGGAAATAACATAAGTATCATCTCTAAATATGAAATATATCAATGAATAACAGTAAATTATGATACAAAATAGTGATGCAAAATGGACGTATCAACCCCCCCCCAAGCTTAGACCTCGCTTGTCCCCAGGCGATAACTAAACTCGGTAAACATGACCACAAGTTTATGGAGTGAAGTGTCGATAATCAAAATACGGACAAGAAGCATCACATTTACCAAGGCACAAGGTATAATAGACAGCAACTTCCTTTTATATGATAAAGACTTGCAATAAGTAAAAGGGAATCACAAATAAGGATGCACAAGGTAAACTATAATTGGTGGTGGCAAACCTTAGTTCCTGGTCAGAGAATGATGAACAAGCTATTCTTTCTTTTGAACGGAGCCTTTTTAAAATAGAGCTAATATAGCAAAAACCATATGCTCAATGAAACAAACTTTTGCATTCATAGAAAGCTTTCAAAGATATATTCCTTCAGATAAAAGCATTGTACTAGCGAAAGAAATTAGTAAACATGATTAAACAGATCAACATATGGATGAGTGAAACATAACAACTCAAATACTTGCTTGAGATAGAAGGGAGTAGGTTGACTCAACATAAGAGTAAAAGATAGGCCCTTCGTAGAGGGAAGCAGGGATTAAACATGTGCTAGAGCTTTTTATTTGTAAAACAGAGGTAAAAAGTTATTTTGAGAGGTGGTTGCTTTTGTCAACGACTAGCAACGGAGTTCTTGATATCTTCCATACTAAACAAGTGAGAGCGGTTCCGAGATGTTTGATTAATTGGCACATTGGTGCTCTTTTATAGCTTTGCACTCCTCCCCACCTTTTCCTTTCTCAAACCATGGCTAACCGATTCCATCGGGTGCCAACCAACTTTCACATACCATGGAGGAGTGCTCTTTTTTATTTTCTTATTTAGATTACAATGGTCTGACCAGCTCCCTTGCAAAATTAATGACAAGCAGATGAAGCTGCCTAGTCGAGGGGTACTTAATTTAGTATGGAAGATAACAAACCCATCCACTACGTCCTCATGAGCTAAAAACAGTGGCACAAAATGAGAAGTATTTGAAGGTTTTTGAAAGGTAACACATGAAAATTTACTTGGAATGGCTTAAAATACCCTGCATAGGAATTTATAGTGGACTCTTTGGAAGTAACTTGGCTTTTAGGAATTGGATGCACGAGAAGTATTCCCTCTCAGTACAGGTTTTTTTGGCTAGCAAGGCTGGGTAGCAAGCATAAGAGTTGCATGAAACAAACAAACATACATATAACAGGAACAATCATGCAAACTTCCTTGAAGGTACAACGATTTTAACTTTGAGAATAATAATGCTTATAAGCCAAACATGAAGAAAAACTGAAGTGATGTAACTACAAGCACTTCTTTCTTCTTTTCTACACAAACCTCAAGGTAATGTTGCTACTGACCAAGCTAAGTTTGCCAAAACCAACTAAATTTACTCAAGCTCCCAAAGTGATGCCAATACTAATCAACAAGACTAGTCATATAAGAAAGATTGCATACTAAAATAGAGTGTGCGGAAAGTAAACGATAAAACTTCTCATTAATATTTCATTACCGCAACTCACACCAAGGGATACATAGATAACCAACTAAGGAGGATACTTCCACACTGCAAACTATTCTATAAGATAACTTCTCTATTCATGATATGACTCTACTTGAAAAGTAAATGAGCAAAAGGTAATGATGTGATACCGTGGCACTCCCCCAAGCTTGGAACAAGCCAAGGGAATGCCTATACTGATGACAAATTACTCCTTTGGTGGTGGTTGTGGGTCTTCATCGTTGTCATACTTCCAAGGCAGAGGTCCCCCATCAAGGAAGGATGTCTTGGTCTCCAATATTCTAAAACTTGCAGCAGCACTCATTTGTTTAAACCTAGCTTCATACTCATAGTTTTGTTTCTACAAGTCA
This sequence comes from Dactylis glomerata, assembly GCA_007115705.1. Taxonomy (NCBI): domain Eukaryota; kingdom Viridiplantae; phylum Streptophyta; class Magnoliopsida; order Poales; family Poaceae; genus Dactylis; species Dactylis glomerata. The sequence continues at coordinate 154,567 of QXEO01001649.1, read as the reverse complement.
TAGAGTTGTGCTTGCAACTGGTTAGTGGTCTCATGGAGCAAAAAGATGTCCTTCCAGAGTTCTGTAGTCTCTTTCTTGTACTTGGTGACAAGCTCTTGATTAATCCTATGGATGATGTCTACTTCGCACTCTGCCATCTTCTTATATTTAAAAACTTCTTGTTCCAATGCTTCCATCCTGGCTTCGAGACTCCCTTCTCCTTTAGGGCCTTGGGCATCATTAATCTGCAACTCCCCATCCTTGAGCGACAACTCCTTCGAATGCATCTTCAGCTCCCTCATGTACGGATTAATGATATCCGCAAAAGAGTTCTCCTCGGATGGACCGGTCGAAGACATTGTAACTCCAAAGCTGAGAACAATCCCTGACAGAAACAGCTCGAAACAAAAACAAGACGAGAAAATGATATACAGACCTCGGGTACTCCGGGGGGTGATATAGGCGAAAATTATACATCGAGAGGAAATCACAGGAGGAAACCAGGACGGAAACGAGCTCCGGGGTGGACTCACCACAGGGCGGCGTGGCCTAGGGTGGGCCCACGCCCCCTGGTGGTGAGGAGCCACCAGACTCCTTCTCCTGCCCATTTTCGTCTCGTGATTTTTCATATTTAGCAAAAACAATAAAAATATTAATGGAAATATCTTTCGCGAACCTTTTCTGACTAGAGCTGTTACCTATTCGAAAACGAACTCTGAAGGTTCCTGCATATTGTCTTGGATGAATTCTTCCGGAGAAACTATTTGAATAACATCTACATCTTCATTATAAGAATCTCCAACAATATAATGCTTGAGTCTTTGCCCATTCACCACTTGTGTAGTGTCATCTTTCAATGAAGCAATCTTTATAGCACCTGAGCGGTATACTTCCACAATAACATATGGTCCTTCCCATTTAGAGAGTAATTTTCCTGCAAAAAATCTGAGACGAGACCTATACAATAGAACTTTCTCACCAACATGAAACTCTCTCTTAAGAATTCTCTTATCATGCCATTGTTTGACTTTCTCTTTGAAAAGTCTGGCATTCTCGTAAGCTTCGTTTCTCCACTCATCTAGGGTACTCAAATCGAGCAACCTTTTCTTACCGGCTAGTTTGAAATCTCTATTAAGCTCTTGCACTACCTAAAAAGCTTTGTGTTCTAATGCTAAGGGCAAGTGACACGCTTTTCCGTAAACCATTTTATAAGGAGACATGCCCATAGGGTTCTTATAAGCAGTTCTATAAGCCCATAAAGCATCGTTTAACTTGCTAGCCCAGTTTTTCCTAGATCTATTGACAGTCTTCTGCAAGATAGACTTGATCTCTCTATTTGAAAGCTCTACCTGCCCACTAGTTTGGGGATGATAAGCAGAATCAATTCTATGATTAACGTCATATCTAGCAAGAGTTTTTCTAAAACCGCCATGAATAAAATGAGAACCTCCATCAGTCATAAGATATCTAGGCACAACAAACCTAGGAAAAATAATGTCCTTAAGCATTTTTAACGAGGTCTCACCATCGGCACTCTCTGTAGGTATGGCTTCTACCCACTTGGTAACATAATCAACAGCAACAAGTATGTGAGTATAGCCTTTTGAAGGAGGAAAAAGACCCATAAAGTCAAATCCCCAATAATCAAACGGTTCAATAACAAGAGTGTAACTCATAGGCATTTCATTTCGTCTAGAAATATTACCAACTCTTTGACATTCATCACAAGATAAAACATACCTTCTAGCATCTTTAAAGAGGGTTGGCCAATAAAAACCTGATTGTAGAACCTTTTGTGCAGTTCTATCTCAAGCATGATATCCTCCATAAGCACTGCCATGGTATTTTCTTAATATTTCTTGTTGCTCATATTCTGGAACACATCTTCGCATAATACCATCAACCCCTTCTTTATATAGGTGTGGGTCATCCCAAAAATAGTGCCTCAAATCATAAAAGAATTTTCTTCTTTGCTGAGCTGTAAAAGTTGGAGGCAAATACTTGGAAACAATAAAGTTAGCATAATCAGCATACCAAGGAAGGTCTCGTGAAGTTACATTTATTGAAGCCAACTGTTCATTTGGAAAACTATCATTAACAGGAATAGGATCAAAAGAAATGTTTTCCAATCTAGATAAATTGTCAGCAACAGGATTTTCAACACATTTCCTATCTACAATATGCAGATCAAACTCTTGTAAAAGCAACACCCATCTAATAAGCCTAGGCTTAGCATCCTTCTTGGACATAAGATATCTAATAGCAGCATGATTAGTATGAATAGTAACTTTAGAATCAATAATGTAAGGTCTAAACTTATCAGAAGCAAAAACAACAGCAAGAAACTCTTTCTCAGTAGTAGCATATTTCTTCTGAGCAGCATCAAGAGTCTTACTAGCATAATGAATAACATTCAACTTATTGTCTACGCGCTGTCCAAGAACAGCACCAACAACAAAATCACTAGCATCACACATAATTTCAAAGGGTAAATTCCAATCAGGTGGTTGAACAATAGGAGCAGTAGTTAAAGCCTTCTTAAGAGTTTCAAAAGCTTCCTTACAATCATCATCAAAGACAAATGGTACATCTTTTTGAAGAAGATTAGTAAGAGGCTTTGAAATCTTAGAGAAATCTTTAATAAACCTCCTATAGAAACCAGCATGACCAAGAATACTACGAATACCTTTAACATCTCTGGGACAGGGCATTTTCTCAATTGCTTCCACTTTTGCTCTATCAACTTCAATACCTCTTTCAGAAATTTTATGTCCAAGGACAATTCCTTCATTCACCATAAAGTGGCATTTCTCCCAATTAAGAACAAGATTAGTTTCTTCGCACCTCTGCAAAACTTTATCAAGATTGTGCAAACAATTATCAAAAGAAGTTCCATAGACGGAAAAATCGTCCATGAAAACCTCCACAATTTCTTCACAAAACCCATGAAAAATAGCAGACATGCATCTTTGAAAAGTAGCAGGAGCATTGCATAAACCAAACGGCATACGTCTATAAGCATAAGTTCCATAAGGGCAAGTAAAAGTGGTTTTCTCTTGATCTTCCGGCTTAACAGCAATCTGAGAAAAACCGGAATAACCATCAAGAAAACAAAAATGAGTCTTCTTAGATAACCTCTCTAACATCTGATCTATAAACGGTAAAGGATAATGATCTTTCTTAGTGACTTTGTTAACCTTTTCTATAGTCAATGCACATCCTATAACCAACTACTACCCTTTGAGGAATAAGCTCGTTATTCTCATTAGGCACGACAGTCATACCTCCTTTCTTAGGAACACAATGAACAGGACTAACCCATCTATTATCAGCAATAGGATAAATAATACCAGCATCAAGGAGCTTCAATACCTCATTTCTTACCACATCCTTCATCTTGGGAATTAAGCGGCGCTGATGTTCCACAACTGGTTTCGCGTCTTCCTCCATATTAATAGCATGCTGACATAAGGTGGGGCAAATCCCTTTTCAATCATCAAGAGTATATCCCGTAGCTCCTCGATGTTTCCTTAATATCTCCAATAACCTTTCCTCTTCCTTTCCAGAAAGTTTAGAACTGATAATAACAGGATATATTTTCTTATCATCTATATAAGCATATTTAAGATCATCAGGTAAAGGTTTTAATTCAAAAACAGGATCTTCTTTAGGTGGCAAAGTGGTACCAAGATCCTCCACAGGTAAATTGTGCTTAATCAGCGGTTGTTGACGAAGAAAAATATCGTCAATCTCTTCTCTTTCTTTCCTGAAAACAACACTTTCATGATCTTCCATGAATTGTTGCAAAGCATTATTAGGAGCAAGAGCAATAGAAGCAAGCTGTTCAACTCGAAAATTTTCGTTAGGCATTTCATTTTCATAAGAAGTTTTAGCAAACTTAGAAAAATTAAACTCATAAGATTCTCCATTAAACTTAGTAAAAAATTTCTCCTTCTTACAGTCTATCACAGCGCCACGGGTATTCAAAAAGGGTCTACCAAAAATAATAGGACAAGTTTTACTAGCTACCTTACCCAGTACTAGAAAATCAGTGGGATATTTAGTCTTACCGCATAGAACTTCCACATCTCGAACAATACCAAGAGGCCAAACAGTCTCTCTATTAGCAAGCTGAACAACCACATCAATATCTTCTAGTTCACAAGAGCCAATCTCATGCATAATTTCTTTGTAAAGCTCTAAAGGAATGGCACTTGAACTCGCACCAATGTCACATAAACCATAATAGCAGTGATCTCCAATCCTGACAGAAATAATAGGAACACTTGTTTTCCTATGCCTATTAGGATGTGAAATAATGTTAGTAGCATCTTCACAAAAGATAACGTGTTCATCCCCTACATCTTTAGTAACAAGGTCCTTCACTATAGCCACAGGGGATTTAATAGTAATTTGCTCATCAGGTTCTACAGCTTTCTTAGTACTTTTATTAGACACACTTACCAAAGTAGAATGCTCTTTTACCTTAGCAGGGAAAGGTGTCTTCTCAAAATAAGGTTGAGGCAAAATGTTATCAACAGTACAAACTTCAGTAGCTGCAGCAGGAATGTGACTAATGGAATCTTTATAAGGCGCATGATATTTGTTCCAATCTTTCTTTGGAACATCAAGATAAGAGTCAAAGGCCTTAAAGCAGTTAGCAAGTATTTTAGAATCAAGACCATAAGCGGTGCTAACATTCTGAAAGTCATCGGTTCCCATAAAAGTTTTAATGCATTCATTATCATAATTTATACCTGACTTCCTACCTTTGTCGTTTTCCCATCCTTCGGCATTCTCTTGGATACGGTCAAGAAGTTTCCACTTGGCATCTTCTTTCATATGAGTAAATGATCCAAAACAAGAAGCATCCAAATAATCCTTATTAGGAAGAGTAAGCCTCGCATAAAAGTTATCAATAACAATATTATTGGGGAGCTCATGAATGGGGCATTTGAGCATTAGTAACTTCAATCTCCCCCACGCTTGGGCAATACTTTCTCCATCATGAGGCCAAAAGTTATATATCCGGTTACGATCTTTATGAATTTCACTTGGAGGATAAAACTTGGAATAAAAGAGAGGTACAATTTCCTCCCATGCAATAGATGGACCATCTTTAAGCAGCCGATACCACTCCTCAGCCCTGCCTTTCAGTGATAATGAGAAGAGCTTCCTCTTAACCTGGCTTGGTGAAATACCTGCACACTTGAACAACTCGCATAATTCATGTATAAAAAGTAAGTGATCACCCGGATGGACAGTTTCATCTCCTGAATAGCAGTTATCCATAACACGTTCAACAATTTTCATAGGTATTTTAAAAGGATCTAATTGAGCAGGTTGTGGTGGTGGTGGTTCATCCACATGTGCAGTAGTAGTAGTAGTGTTCCCGAATAGGAAACCAAATGGAGAACTCTCCATAGCAAAATAAAATAAAAATAAAAGACAGAAATAAGAATAATACTCACAGCGACGGTTACCTTTAACAATTCCACTCTTCAATAGCGCTTCACTCCCCGGCAACGGCGCCAGAAAATAGTCTTGATGACCCACAAGTATAGGGGGTGTATCGTAGTACTTTCGATAAATCAGAGTGTCAAACCCAACGAGGAGCAGAAGGTGTTGACTAGTGGTTTTGATCAAGGATTCACTATAAATACTAGCAAACGGGTTTTTAGGGGTATTTGGTAATGCAAATAAATAAAGTGCGAGTAAATAAAAGACAGTAGTAATAATTGTAGCAAGTGGCCCAATCCTTTCTGAAGCAAAGGACAAGCCGGTTGTGTAACTTATGATGACCAAACGTTCTCGAGGACACACGGGAGTTTCTGTCAAGACCTTTCGCTTCATGCCGCTAAATAATCTTTATTGGTTTGATAAGTGTTATGAGGGTGAACCTGTGCTAGCGCACTACCCTTACTAGGATACATATACAATTGTGATTATACCCCTTGCAAGCATCCACAAATACAAGAAAGTAATTAAGATAAATCTAACCACGGCCTTAAACTCTAAGATCCTACGCTCCCTGGTGCAATGGTTTCCCAACGGAGGTTTAGGTTTCTATCACTCCAGCAACCCCACAATTGGTAGCCAAATACACAATGCATCTCACTAGGCCCATAAATGGTGAAGTATCATGTAGTCTATGTTCACATGACACCTCTAGCAAAATAACACCACAACAGATAAATATCAAACCATTAAATATTACTCAACAATAATTCACTACTAACATCTTGACTTCTCCCATGTCCTCAAGAACTAAACGAACTACTCACAAGACATCATATGGATCATGATCAGAGGTGAAATAATGGTAAATAACAATCTGAACATAAACCTTAATTCAACGGTTCCACTCAATAGCATCAACCACAAGAGTAATCAACACCGGGAAAGTTTCCCTTAAGAATTTAACAAGATCCAACTCAAGATGTTATAGTGAGATGGCGTGGTGATGGTGAAGATGAAGGTGCTGGTGATGGAGATGATGATGATGATGATCCTGATGAAGTCCGGTGCGATGGTGATGACAATGGCGACGATCTCCCCTCTCCAGGAAGGAATTTCCTCGGCAGATTTCTGCCTGCCGGAGAGCTTTTCTCTCTCTGGTGTTTTCCACCCCGCAGAGGCGGTGGTGTCTATCTCTGAGCCCCCCTGACTTAGGTTTTTAGGGACGATGAAATACACGAAGGGGCGATGGCAGAAGTAGGCCAGGGGGCTCTCACCACAGGGCGGTGCGGCTAGGGGCTAGGCCGCGCCCCCCGGTGGTGAGGCTACCCTGTGGCCCCTCTCGCCTTCTCCTTCCGGCTTCTTCAGTCTTCTGGTAAAATATAATTTTTTGGTATTTTTCTGGAATTTTCCTGATCTTCGAAATATGGTGCCTTGACGGTCCTTTTTCCAGCAGAATCCTGACTCCGGCAGCAATTCCTCCAATGATCATCAAACATGTAAAAACAGAGGAAATAACATAAGTATCATCTCTAAATATGAAATATATCAATGAATAACAGTAAATTATGATACAAAATAGTGATGCAAAATGGACGTATCAGCGACACATAATTTGGAAGCACGATGTGCTCCTTTGGCCATACAACAGTCCCCCCTTTGGCTTCTCCTAGTTCAGTTAGGTCCCTATCTTCCACTGCAGGGTGGTCCAGCTTCAGCTCCTCAAAATCTTGCTTCACATCATCCACCGTGACGACAGCGTACCCTTTTGGAATCGGTCTGCAATGCCAAGTTGGGTTAGGCGCAATTGGTACGGCCATGCCGACCGCCGCCGTCACCCTTAAGTTCATAACTTGCACCTTTAGCTCACAAGATGTGCTCTCCATGATATCATCCACTGGGTAGCGTTTAGGAGGAGCCGTCGTCAGTGCATCATCATCACCATCCTGGAGCTGGGTGGAAGCAACGCTGCTTTTCTTATTCGATAGGGCGTCGGTACCATCGAATGCAGCTTCTACCATGTGTTGCTGAGATTGGCCGCTAATACCTTGCTGGCTAAGTCTGTCGAGTTGATCCTGCTACCGCTTTAATGCTTCTTCTACATTACGCAGCCGGTCTGCAGCAGTCGCTTTCTCAGCTGCTTCCCTTTCCTTTCTCCTCTGATGACTTTTATCGGGATATCTCTTCATTTCCACGGGGAAGGCAACATTCCACGGCTTGGATCCTGGTGTGCCTCGTGCTCGTCCGGTGTGTTCATCATTTTTAAGGGTGCATGTGAGCTCATTATTCTCTCTATCGGGAACGAACCGTCATGCTGCAACATCATGTACTGCACTTCTAATATCTTCGATGGGCAGTAGGGGATGATCTTTGTGTTTCTGGTTATATATTGCCCTCCCTTCTTCATCCAACGTGCCCCCATGGCCGTAAAACCAGTTTCTCGCCCGTGGTGTCCATGTTGTGGGCTCTGGTCTGATCCCGGCAGCAATATACTTGACCTCAAGTGCATCCTACTTAGGCATGCAATCGGCGTAGCCAGCAGACCCCATATTATGGTGGTACACTTTCTTAGCAGCGTTCTCCTTATTTATTCTAGACCTTTCCAAAGCTTTCTCCGATGTTTTGTACTTCACAAAATCAGCCCACTGGTGTCTTAACTTAGCATAGCCGCCGTGATTGAAATCTGGAGTCTTGTCTAACTTGACAAAGTTAAGGTACAGTTTCTTCTTCCAGTTCTTGAATGCCTCGGCCATCTTGATGAGAGCAAACTTCTTGACTCTTTCCAGTAGCTCCTCTTTTGCTCTCTCCTCCTCATCTGGATTCACATCTGGCCTCGGCAGGAGGAAATTAATCATGAGCCTGTCAAAAAGCTTATCTTTGGCGACGTCGCCGACATACGGGACTCCACCGCCGCTTGGCCGATTCCATTCTTGAACGATGATCGGGATGTAGTCCCTCACAAGAACTCTGCATTGCTTGACAAAATTTTTTTGCGACATCATCGGGAGCTTGTGGTTCGCCGTCTAGACCGACCACTTCGATCCTATACCTCACAGTGTTATCCAACTTTTTTGTTGGGTCTCGTTTCGTTCTTACGGAAGAAGTGCTCGATCTGGAGGGCTAAAAGAAGAAAGAGTGTTAATATATGCATGTATATATATAGACAGCAGCATTACAAAAATACATATATACACCTCGCCAGAGTTTTCGAGATTTAAGGTTCCGCCGGAGCCATCGCCTTCTCCCTCGTTGGCTTCTCCCTTATCGGCTTCTCCCTCACTGGCTTCTCCCCCATCCCAGGCTTCGGCTTCTACCTCACCAGAGCCATCTCCTCGGTTGAGAGATTCATCTCCCTCACCGGAATCGTTCAGAAACATCCTGGTGACATCGATATCTTCATTTTTGCGGATCATTCCTTGGAGGAAGTATTCATCATTTTGGGTTGTGCCATGTGCTGGATCCATAGTATCTGCAAATTAAGAATTGCAAGTTATTATAATGCAAACAATCAAATGCAGGGATCCATAGTATGTGCTGGATCCATAGTATGTGCTGGATCCATAGTATGTGCTGGATCATGGATATATAGTTGACAATAGCAGGGCATGCATCAGAATAGGTTACTCTATGTTTCGGTAAAAGACAGTTGAACGCATGCAGATATGGTGGAGGCTCAAAACATTTGTAAACCATAGGATTAGAAATGCATCAAAAGGGATTACGCTTGCCTTGTTCTTTGATGTAGTTTTACTGATTAGTTTCGGCGTTGATCTCGGACGCGGTCTCAGATTCTACCAAGAGGAAGAAACACCAGAAAGGAAACAACACATTCAATACAAATGCATCGATGCACAATCAAGCATGATGATATGACATGTTTAGGTGTTCAAAAATAAACCCTAAGATACGAAGAATAGATTGAAAAGGGGTTCGGACGCTCCAGGGTTAGCGATCCGACAACCCTAATTTAAATTAAAGGGGGTACATTTGGTTCTTCTATTTTAGACAGTGGTTAAAGTTGTCTAAACATGCATGATTTTGATACTAAAATGTAGAGCATGTTTTTCTGAACATTTTGATAGGTCATACACATTTTTGCGACAAACAGATAATTAGATATGTATTTTACAAGGTTTGACTTTTCTCTGAAATTCCTGGAAATAAAAATAAACGGCACAAACTTTCTATACCGAGAGTCTTTTGACCCATTGAGGCTGACAGAGGGGGCCCCAGGCCACGCGGGCAGCCACGCTGGCCAGGTTGACCTAGTCGGCTGGGGCAATGCCCAGCCCGACCGGCACTTGTCACCGGCGATGGCCGGCCATGGCGAGCGCGGCGGCGCGGGAAGAGGAAGGGGGAGGGGTGCGGCCGGACCAGGTGCTCACCCTGGGTGCTCCGGTGAGGTCGGCTGGGCCGGAGGAGCGCCGGCAGTGAGGAATTTGGCCAGGCTCCTGGCAGGCGGCGCGACGGATCTACAGGGGAGGAACAGCGCAGTGAGCGACGGGCGGCAGTGGCGGAAAGATGGGCGGCGGTAGCGGTGGAACCTTCGGAGCGATGAGCAGGACGGCGGCGGTGGGACGGCGGCGTCAGGCAGCCTGCCGGCGTCAATCTGTTTCCGCGCAAATTTTCCTTAGCAGTTTTCGTGATTTGGGGGAGAAGAGGGGAGGAAGAAGGGCGCACTTATATATGTCGGGGTCATCGGTCTCGGTTCGTGCCACCAACCGGGACCGTTGGGTCATTGGTCCCGGTTGGTGGCATGAACCGGGACCGATGACCTCGGGTGGGGGGCGTTGCCGAGCTGCCACGTGCCCAGGGTCATTTGTCCCAGTTCATGCCACCAACCGGGACCAATGACCCGTTTTAAGGTTTTAACAGGAAGAGACTTTTTGTTTTCCATTTTAACTTTCTGTTTTCATTTTAACAGGAAAAAACTTTCTATTGACCAATGACCCATTTTTATTTGAAATTTGAAAAACTTTCAACAGGAAAAGTGCTTCAATTTAAATAACTAATCCAAAACCATTTTGTGTTTTCAAAAATATTTATTGTAACTAAACAATTTTAATATTTTTAATTAAAAATGCATTAACATATATTTATTGTATAATTTGGAATTTGAAAAAACTTTCAACAAGAAAAGTGCTTCAATTTAAATAACTAATCCAAAACCATTTTGTGTTTTCAAAAATATTTATTGTAACTAAACAATTTTACTATTTTGAATTAAAAATGCATAAACATATATTTATTCCATATCCTTAGATGGACAAATTCCCAACCGGTGTATCAGGAACCTTTCCGTCAATCCCTCATAAAAAAGACAAATTCCTGCCGAATCGGTAGGAGGGTGCGCAGATTTGAACTACAAGTACATGATATAATGCTTGTGAATTTTTTTTAAATCATTTATAGGTTCACAACATGCTATTTCATCAGAGATCCACTTCAAGTTTAGCGAGGTTCAGCCCCGGGCTAAGAAGCTTCATGCCCGGCGTTTTGAATATAGTTTGAAATGGGCATAAGAAATTCAAAAATGATCCAAACAATGTGAAACCTTCGCGTGGTGTCATATTATGTGTCATAGTTGCAAGGAAAATATTGAACTTGGAAAATTGCAAACATCATAAAACATCCTTCACAAAATGACCTATCATGTCATAGTTTTCATACATTACATAGATTTACATAGGGTTTAGGGTATGAATCCTTCGTCGCATATGTCGATCCCTGATGCTTGCGGTACGGTTAATGTGGATCACCATCCAGTTGGGAACCCCAAGAGGAAGGTATGATGAATATAGCAACAAGGTTTTCCCTCAGTAAGAAACCAAGGTTTATCGATCCGAAGAGGAAGAAGCCAAACGACTAAAGGTGATGCTTGCTAGCTTGCGACAGCTCCGGACAATTTATAAGGCGCCTCGTCCAAGCTTTGCTTTGCCAGCTGCAATACGGAACCTGCACACAACACAACCAAATACTTTGCTCCCAACTTACGATGAGGTTGTCAATCTCACCGGTTTGCTTGAAACAAAGGAATGAGCGTATCGAGTGGAAAATAGTAATAGTATGCGAGTAAAGTAACAGTGCGAGTAAAGTAAACAGGTGATAGCAATATAATAGAAATAGGACCGGGGTCCACAGTTCACTAGTGGTGTCTCTCCATAAGATAAAATAACATATGCTGGGTAAACAAATTACAGTTGGGCAATTGATAGAATAAAGACAACGTGCATATGATGAGAGGATCACTGTGAGATTTACTCTGGGCATTACAACAAGATACATAGACCTCCATCCAACTGCATCTATGACTAATAATCCACTTGTGGCGAATCAATCTGAGAACTCCACAAGTATTAAGTTGCGAACAACAGATAATTGCATTAAGCAAAGTGTGTAATGTAAACAAAGCATATGCCCTCGAGCATATGAATATTGTTTTCCCCCTAGTGGCAACAGCACATCTACAAACTTAGAGGTTTTTAGAGGGTTTTCTGTTGCTCAAATCAAAAAGTGTTCAACTAATGAAAGTTTGGATATAACCTGGGGCATATGCACAAGAAATCGCAGGTCCAAAAGATATACAGAGAATTTTCACAAATTTTTATGGTGCAGCACCAAAAACTGTTTTAGGACAGCAATATCCCCAAATCTTACCTCACTCAAATTAGAGGCTTCTCTTGGCACAAAAACGAAATAAAAAGGATAAGGAGAGGTCATTACAGTAGTAATAACTTCCAATACTCAAATAAAAGAAAAAGAACTGAATGTAAAAACATTGGGTTATCTCCCAAGAGTGCTTTTCTTTAACGCCTTTGAGCTAGGCGCAGAAAGTGCGAATCAAGTATTTTCAGAAGAAGCATTAAGATCAACTGCAGAAGTTTTGTCAATAAGGTATTGTATTTCATCCACATAAGTTTTTGAAGACCCTTTGTGATCATGCTTTGGTTCACTCAAATCACTGAAAAGATTTTTGGGACAAATCCAATCAAAATTATTTTCAAAAGCTTCATACAATCCCAAAAGCTTGCTAGGTATAGGTATTTCGGTTCCTTCGTTGTTTGTACTAATAACCTTTATAGGTGAACCGAGTTTATTAAAGCGCTTAAGAACTTTCCTAGCTTCAATGGCAACATCTCTAAATTCTATGCGCAAAGTTTCCAAGATAAAAGCTTTGTTTTCAGGATCTTCAATTTTATGAAGCTTAAGGAACATGTGTTGCATAAAAGGATTAAGGCTAGCAAACCTAGCTTCCAACATGTGAATTAAATAAGCAGAAGCAACTTCAATACTAGGAGGAAGCTCAGCCAAAGACTTTTCCTCAACATCTTTATGCATACTAATATGATTAAAGAACTCCTAAATGTTATTTTTCCCAATAATTGAACCACTACCTATTGAGAGGTCCTCCAAAACATACTTAGGGAACAACATAATGAACTAGAGTAAAGAAATAACAACTATAAAGGATACTAATTTTTTTGGGTTTTTGATAAAACGATGCAAGTAAAAATAAAGTAAAGCAAAACTTAAAACAAAGTAAAGGATGTACGTGCGAAACTCCCCTTGCAGAAGTCTTCTTTTTCCTCCTCGGCAACGGCACCAGAAAATTCCTGATGCTTGCGGTACGGTTAATGTGAATCACCGTCCAGTTGGGAACCCCAAGAGGAAGGTATGATGAATATAGCAACAAGGTTTTCCCTCAGTAAGAAACCAAGGTTTATCGATCTGAAGGGGAAGAAGCCAAACGACTGAAGGTGATGCTTGCTAGCTTGCAACAGCTCCGGACAATTTATAAGGTGCCTCGTCCAAGCTTTGCTTTGCCAGTTGCAACGCAGAACCTACACACAACACAACCAAATACTTTGCTCCCAACTTACGATGAGGTTGTCAATCTCACCGGTTTGCTTGAAACAAAGGAATGAGTGTATCGAGTGGAAAATAGTAATAGTATGCGAGTAAAGTAACAGTGCGAGTAAAGTAAACAGGTGATAGCAATATAATGGAAATAGGACCGAGGTCCACAGTTCACTAGTGGTGTCTCTCCATAAGATAAAATAACACATGCTGGGTAAACAAATTACAGTTGGGCAATTGATAGAATAAAGACAACGTGCATATGATGAGAGGATCACTATGAGATTTACTCTAGGCATTACAACAAGATACATAGACCGCCATCCAACTGCATCTATGACTAATAATCCACTTGTGGCGAATCAATCCGAGAACTCCACAAGTATTAAGTTGCGAACAACAGATAATTGCATTAAGCAAAGTGTGTAATGTAAACAAAGCATATGCCCTCGAGCATATGAATGTTGTTTTCCCCCTAGTAGCAACAGCACATCTACAACCTTAGAGGTTTCTGTCACTCCCCCAGATTAAATAGAGGCATGAACCACTATCGAGCATAAATACCCCCTCTTGGAGTCACTAGCAACTACTCGGCCAAGATAGCTACTAACAACGGAGAGCATGCAAGATCATAAACAACATAGAGATAACATAAGATAAATTTCAGTACATCAACTCAATCATAACACGAATATTCATCGGATCCCAACAAACACAACATGTAGAATTACATAACGGTGATCTCGATCATGCAAGGCAGCTCACAAGATCGAAACATGAAGCACATGGTGGAGAAGACAACCATCTAGCTACTGCTATGGACCCATAGTCCAAGGTAGACTACTCACTCATCGTGCCGGAGGCAAGCATGGCGATGAAGAAGACCTTCGGTGGCGATTCCCCTCTCCGGCAGGGTGCCAGGAAGAGCTTCTGGACCCTCCCGATCTCGGGTCGACGATGGCGGCGGATCGCGATGTGTTTTTGGAAAAGTGATAGGGCCTTTTAGGTTTTTCCCGTCGGGGGGTCCTTATAAGCAAAGGGACAGCGTCAGAGGTGGACCAGGGGGCCCACACCACCTGGGGGCGTGGGTCAGCCCTAGGCTGCGCCGCCCTATGGTGTGGCCGCCCTCTGGCTCGGCTCCGTCTCCTCTTCGGTCTTCTGGAAGCTCCGTGAAATATCCGGACGTCTGGCTTTTGTTTCGTCCAATTCCGAGAATATTTCCTGTGTAGAATTTCTGAAACACAAAAACAGTAGAAAACATGGAACTGGCACTGTGGCATCTCGTTAATAGGTTAGTTCCGTAAAATGCATAAAAATGCCACGAAGTGTAACGAAACACTAAACAAATGGTGTAAAAACAAGCATGGAGCATCAAAAATTATGGATACGTTTGAGACGTATCAGCATCCCCAAGCTTAACTCCTGCTCGTCCTCGAGTAGGTAAGTGATAACAAAAGAAATAATTTTTGAGGTGACATGCACCTACACAATCTTGATCATAAATGTAAGCGTTGTGCGCTGGGATCAAAAGAACTTAAAACATGGGCATGAAAGACATAATCTTGATAGAAGAAACGTAGCAACCATGTTATAACATGAAAATGAACACAAACAAAAGATCATGAAAATGAACACAAACAAAAGATCATGAAAATGAAACAATGAAAGTCAAACATTTGTTCAAATCATAAGGAAAAACATAAAATGGTTTTCAGCTTGTCCTTCATGAGAGAGCAAAACATAAATGCATAGGACACCTTCAAGTTTAAGAGGGCGACTAGATACAAGTAATTTAAGAACAAGTGAAACCAACAATATGAATCAATCAATGAAAACTTTGGGACAATGCACATTATACTCAGAATGACAACTATGCTCTCTTAATGGTGCATAAAGATAGAATGTGGAGACTCAACATAAAAGTAAAAGAAAGGCCCTTCGCGGAGGGAAGTAGTGATTGCAAGTTTTATAAACCTTCAAAAATTATGGTACTTACCGGCTTTGAGCTCTCATTGCCCCCATCATAAGCATCTTGAATGGTTAAAGTTAATGCGAGAACACTTATGCTGCATATGCTTGACAAATCATAAGTTGAAAACCTCGTGTCCCGTGAATACGAAAACCCAAACCTCATGCTACTCGACTTAGAGTCCCAAGCAAGCTCTTGTCATTGTAAATATATGTGTATCATCGAGAACTGCCAACGGGGTACCTCCGTGCCCGATGACATGGAACAAGCCCACATCAAAATGACAAGACAAGCAGACAATGAACTCCTCGATATCTCTTTTATTTACCATTTATATAGCTTTTTATTTTGAGATGCGTCGTTGAATGTCCACTATGGGCATGCTGCAAATTTCCACCATGAATTATGCATGGCTTAGATTGATGGCCCAGGCGTTTCCCTAACACATATAAAAACTCCATGATCCCGCAAGATTCCCAACTTATTTCACATCGCGAGTATCCATAAACAAAAGATCACGATATCAACACAAATGAAAGATAGTGCAATGTTGAAAGCTTGCCCCATGACGGCATGGATGGGCTAATCTCCAACTTACAACTTGCAAGCATAACAACTCAACATAAGAGACCACAATGTCAAAATTTTAAAATGAGAAAAGTAAAGTGTGCCATCTGGTTCGTGAGAGCTTTACTGACCAATTTTCGCATAACACCAAGAAGAGTTTAATTTGAAGGATAGATAAAAGCAAGTCAAATTTACTTTGAAATAGCAAATTGCTAGTAGGTATGTATGGTGGACACTTTGGAACAACTTGGTTTTTAGGAGTTGGATGCACGAGTAGAGCTCATACTCAGTACAAGGCGAGGGCTAGCAAACGACTGGGAGCGACCAACTAAGAGAGCAATAACGGCCATAATCATACAAAGCGACAAAGCAACATTAAAAGAAGCATAAGATGGCATCAAAAGTCAAAAACTAAATGATCATAGAGGCAATGGCGACTTTGTATGAGTCTAACATGTGTGAGCATGCGCCAAGTCAACCCAAATAAAGCATCAAGGAGAAAACCAAAATAATGCTTCCAAATAATTAAAACAACGCATGATTTTTTCAAAGGCTCACTAAGCAATCTCAGTTATTTGAGACAAGTTATGATAGAGCAAAACCACTAAGCATGCTATCAAAAATACATCAAGCACGACATGCAAAAGCCTAGGCCGCAGTCTACACAAGCTCCTTCTTGTACCACTTTTTTGCATAAAGCTTTTTCTCTTTTCCAACACCATTCGAACTTTTTATAACCAACTCTTTTGATGAAAACCAATATAGACCAGAGGCAAAAAATACACGTTGATGAAAAGACATAACAAGATCTGAACACAAATCAAGGAAAAAATCAAAAGCTAAACGCAGTTCTAGAAAAAGAGAACACTCGTTGAAATTATAAGAATGAAAAACGGAGTGTTCTTGGCAAATGAAAAGCAAGGCAACTTCTCCAAAAGAAATTTGTTAGGGTCCAACCATTTATTGCAGCAAACAAAACTAAACAAACTGAAAACTAAAACAACTGACGCTCCAAGAAAAACGCATAATGCATGAAGCAATAAAAATATAGCGTATTGAAAGGTGACGTGATTTTTGCCGATGAAGACGGGGTGCCTCGGGGGCATCCCCAAGCTTTGACGCTTGTACTTCTTGGATATTTCTTGGGGTGACATGGACATCCCCAAGGTTGAGCTTTTGTCCATTCTTTAACTCATCTCATCATTCTCCGATCCCTACACTTAAAAACTTCCTTCATACAAAACTAAACACAAATCTATTAGCAACATTAGTGTAAGCATAACATAGAATCAACCCCTTTTGCTTTAGGTTTCAACTCAAAACCACCACACATAAAGTATATACTACTGTAGCAACTTCCCCAAAAGTTCCGTGATCAAAAGAACTCAAAAAGAAAGCGATAAAGCGGCAAACAGAAATATTGGCAGAAATCTGTCAAAACAGAACAGCTGACAAAGGTCGAATTTTTAGAGGGTTTTATGTTGCTCAAATCAAAAAGTGTTCAACTAATGAAAGTTTGTATATAACCTGGGGCATATGAACAAGAAATCGCAGGTCCAAAAGATATACAGAGAATGTTCACGAATTTTTACGGTGCAGCACCGAAAACTGTTTTAGGACAGCAACATCCCCAAATCTTACCTCACTCAAATTAGAGGCTTCTCTTGGCACAAAAATGAAATAAACAGGATAAGGAGAGGTCATTACAGTAGTAATAACTTCCAATACTCAAATAAAAGAAAAATAACTGAATGTAAAAATATTGGGTTATCTCCCAAGAGTGCTTTTCTTTAACGCCTTTGAGCTAGGCGCAGAAAGTGTGAATCAAGTATTTTCAGAAGAAGCATTAAGATCAACTGCAGAAGTTTTGTCAATATGGTATTGTATTTCGTCCACATAAGTTTTTGAAGACCCTTTGTGATCACGCTTTGGTTCATTCAAATCACTGAAAAGATTTTTGGGACAAATCCAATCAAAATTATTTTCAAAAGCTTCATACAATCCCAAAAGCTTGCTAGGTATAGGTATTTCGGTTCCTTCGTTGTTTGTACTAATAACCTTTATAGGTGAACCGAGTTTATTAAAGCGCTTAAGAACTTTCCTAGCTTCAATGGCAACATCTCTAAATTCTATGCGCAAAGTTTCCAAGATAAAAGCTTTCTTTTCAGGATCTTCAGTTTTATGAAGCTTAAGGAACATGTGTTGCATAAAAGGATTAAGGCTAGCAAACCTAGCTTCCAACATGTGAATTAAATAAGCAGAAGCAACTTCAATACTAGGAGCAAGCTCAGCCAAAGACTTTTCCTCAACATCTTTATGCATACTAATATGATTAAAGAACTCCTCAATGTTATTTTTCCCAATAATTGAACCACTACCTATTGAGAGGTCCTCCAAAACGTACTTAGGGAACAACATAACGAACTAGAGTAAAGAAATAACAACTATAAAGGATACTAATTTTTTGGGTTTTTGATAAAATGATGCAAGTAAAAATAAAGTAAAGCAAAACTTAAAACAAAGTAAAGGATGTGCGTGCGAAACTCCCCTTGCAGAAGTCTTCTTTTTCCTCCCCGGCAACGGCGCCAGAAAATTCTTGATGCTTGCGGTACAGTTAATGTGAATCACCGTCCAGTTGGGAACCCCAAGAGGAAGGTATGATGAATATAGCAGCAATGTTTTCCCTCAGTAAGAAACCAAGGTTTATCGATCCGAAGGAGAAGAAGCCAAATGACTGAAGGTGATGCTTGCTAGCTTGCGACAGCTCCGGACAATTTATAAGGCGCCTCGTCCAAGCTTTGCTTTGCCAGCTGCAACGCAAAACCTGCACACAACACAACCAAATACTTTGCTTCCAACTTACGATGAGGTTGTCAATCTCACCGGTTTGCTTGAAACAAAGGAATGAGCGTATCGAGTGGAAAATAGTAATAGTATGCGAGTAAAGTAACAGTGCGAGTAAACTAAACAGGTGATAGCAATATAATGGAAATAGGACCGGGGTCCATAGTTCACTAGTGGTGTCTCTCCATAAAATAAAATAACACATGCTGGGTAAACAAATTACAGTTGGGCAATTGATAGATTAAAGACAACGTGTGTTGGGGATATACCAAATGGGTATACCAGCGACGTAGTCCTAAACCAGCAAGCCAGGGTGGCCCATCAAGGGTGGTATGGCGGATTGCCTACCGGGCGGCCCAGTTGCTGGAAGATTCCACGGTGGTACTGAACGCAGGCGCTTATGGCGGATCCGAAGACAGGCCCATGGCGGGTTGCCTTGTAGTACACACATAGGACTTAGTCTAGGACTCCAAGTTGTATCCGCTCCGGTACCAACATGTAGCCCACGCCAGGTGCCTTTATAAGCTCGGCGTGGAGCGGCCCTTGAGGCACCAGACAACTCAATAGCTAGGTTTATGGCCAATCGCATAGCGAAACAGCCAACCTCCTCATTGTAATCGAACACTTGTTACCATATAGTGAATTATAGCAGCACGTAGGGTCTCGCCACCATTGCGGGATCTGAAGCTGGGTAAACTCGTGCTACCACCGTCCCGGATCACTCCGCCGTGTTCACCCCCTTGCACAAACCGCCATACCCCTACCTCTATGGCAGATCTGTTGAGGAAACCATGACAGTAGGCGCCCACCGTGGGGCATAGCGCATCGGGAGCGCGGATCCAGGCGGGATCCGCCTTCGCAGGCATCGGCGACACCGTCGCCATCGGGCGCGTCCTCTATGATTCTGGCTTCCCCATCATCCCAGCGGATAACCTCTGGGTGCCGGCTAGAGAAGACCCCGCTCGATTCACTGTCGTTCCGATCGGAGATATCCATATCTTCATTGGAGAGACAAACCCTACCCCCGCTATGGAAACCAATTTCCGGCGGATTGGTATGGCTGAAACCCCCAAACGGACCGCTTTCAAGCTGGATATAGAGGAGGACTCATCTGATCTGGGACTTCCTAAGTTACCTAGATCGGATCTAAAAAACAACCCCACCCAACCCGCCCTAGAGGTAGAGGAAGTGGTGGAAGACCGTCGTGAATCCGCCATGAGCAATCTGGCGTTAGAGACACCGCGGTAATGCCTTGTTGCGTTCGCAGGTATCACTTTGGGATCTACCTCCAATGGAGAAGATAGCCCAGGTGAATCCATCCTAGAGGCACTTAACGAAAGTGGTGAATCGGATGACTGGGACAGTAAAGGCTATGATTCAGATCATTATGACGCCGCCATGAGAAGGATCGAGGCGGAATTAGCTCAGCAGGCACTTGAAGAGCAGAACGCAGCCGCCAAGCAGGTGTTCGTGACCAGCAAAGGAGATGACGCTGGGCAGACAACTGGTGATCCGCCATCTCAGGCAGCCCTTGACGGAGATGCCGGCAAAGAGCAGGGTAACCCGCCACAAGCCGCCGATCCCGCCACGGAACAGCTTCCTGAGATACAGGGCGGCCCTAGGCCTCTGCAACCCGCCATCAACGAGGTCCAGCACCCAGAAGACTTCACGACTCCGCTGGACAAAGTCGTCTACGGAACTCTAGCAGATCCAATCACCCCTGACTATGTCAGGGACGTGAACGATCTCGAGAAGAAAAGACGAGCACTCCTCAAGGAAGCAAAGCGAGTCGAGAAGATGGGCCAGCAGCTTGATGGCGACATTGCTAAAGCTCAAGACACGCTGAAGCGCGCAAGGAACATGGAGGAGAAGTACGTTACTCTCATCCAGAACCAGATGAACAAGGGAGGCGATCCGCAGCTGGTGTGAAACCTTGAGTTCACCGTACCAACCGCGGAAACTCTGGCCAAAATGTATATCAAGGATCCGCCATATGTGGACAAGAACCGCGATGAAGTCAGGGCTACGCCCATTGAAAACATCGTGGCTGCAAAGGAGCTATTGGAGCATAATAAGAGCCCAGCAGCCCTAGAGACGGCGGTGAAAATGATGACCAAAGCATTGGTACAACTGGAGAAGGCCACGTCGTCACGATGGCTCGAATCTGATCCCGCGCTATGTAGGTCCAGCACTGCCTCTAAGGCTCGGGGGGCTGGCAATTATGGTACGTGCCCTGATAACGAATCTCATACCGGATCTTTAGAAATCCGAAGAAGAGAAGCTCGCAACCGGGCAGATGCCATCCCAATATCCTCCGATGACAAACCAAATGGCAAAGGCCCGCAGAGAAACCCATCACCACCTCACAAGAACTACCCAGCCTATGGATACCAGCAAGACAAAGCTGATCCCCGCCATAAGACCAACATGCCGCCACCAAAGTATAAGACGTTCGAAATCCCAAAGGGAGGGATCGTCATACGCGACAATGATGGCAAGAGAGGACGAAGTCGTGACGCTGGACGCAGAGACGATCCGCCACGACGGGAAACCAGCAGAGACGGAAGATCCAAGCGAAGGGAACGATCTCGCCATGACGACGGCGCACATTGCGGCGGCGATAAAGATAAGCATCGCTCCTCTCACCACCACGATGACAAAGGGCAGGGCTCCCGCCGCCATGACGACGGTCCATCTCCATGAAGAGAAGAGGGAAGCCGTCGTAGCTGCAAAGATCAATCGCAGGATGGCGAGAGTAAACGACGACGTGATCCTTCGCCATCCCCACCAGGCAGCCCCCATGGCGGTGGCGGTGGCGGTGGCGGACCAGCAAAATCACGCAACTCTCGCAAAGATTCGCAGGACTAAAAGCCCTACGACGCGCGAACCCACCTAAACGAGATCGCCAAGTCTCAAATAGCCTTCTTCCTCGGCCCAAAGTGCTTTGGACAATGGATCCGTGATGAGCCCATCCCACATGGGTTCAAGATCGAGAAGAATATCCGCCAGTACAATGGAGTCGACAGGCCTCTAACTTGGCTACAAGACTACTTCAATGCAGTGCAGTTCGCCAGGGGATCACCCAACATTGTTGTCCGCTATTTGCCCCTGATGCTATCCGGCACAGCGTGGCAATGGATCAACGACTTGGCAGAAAATTCCATCCAAACCTGGTTCGATATGCAAACTGCGTTCACCGAAAACTTCGAGGGGACTTACAAGAGACCCCATAACATTGGTGACCTCCAAAGGTGCCGACGGGCTGACGACGAGACCTCCCGAACTTTCCTCGCGCGATGGCTAGATATGAAGAACTCCTGTGAGGGGGTTACCGACGAATCCGACATCCTCGCGTTCATCGACAGTTTGGAGAGAGCCCAACTGCTCCGCCATCGCCTGTTGCGGGAAAGGAACGAAGGGAAACTAACCCTAAATTCCATGATCACCATTGCAAGCAACTACGCGGCCGCCGATGACGACGCCCGCGAATCTCTGAAGGCTTCTGCCATCCAGAATACTGGAAAGCGGAACAGCAGCAATAAACGGAAGAATCCGCCAGAAGAGCAGCAAACTTCGGACATGGTGGCCACAACCTTCGCTGACAAGGGTCAAAGCAGCCAGCGCGGCAGGGGACACAGTTCTATCGGTGGCCAGCCGCGGAGCTCTACAGCTCCTGCTTTGGCGCCATCCGCCCCCGTGTCCTACGACGAATACCGCGATATGCCATGTTTCGCCCATCGCGACGCTTCAGGGAAGTGCAATCACACCAACCGGAACTGCAAATTCGTCAACGACCTCAAGGCGGATCAAGAAGCTGGCTTCAAGCGCAACCGACGGCAATGACCTCGTGGCAAAGGAAAAGCGGACAAAGACAAGGAGTCCAAGGATGGCAGTGATATGGACGAAGACCCTGCGCCCAAACCCGCCAAAAAGGCAGAGGGTGATGCTGGCAAGGGTAACCCAATCAAGAACAAAAAATGAGCCTTTCACACGTTCCTTGGACCCCCCACGGCTAAGGCACAGAGAGCCGCTATGCGCTCCCTCAACGCCACCGTGCCAAAAATCCGCCAGTATGTCCGATGGTCTGAAGTACCGGTGCACTGGAGCCGCGATGATCATCCAGAGCACATCCCAGATGGATATTACGCCATGGTGGTATGCCCTGTAATCCACGGCTATGAATTCTCCAAATGCTTAATGGATGGCGGCAGCAGCCTGAACATCATGTACGTGGAAACCCTGACAAAGCTTGGCCTTACCAAAACCCAACTCCGCCATAGTGCTGTCACCTTTTATGGAGTGGTTCCTGGTCGCCAGGCTAAGTCTCTCGGGTCCATCACCCTCAAGGTTGCCTTCGGCAGTGAAGAAAATTACCGAGAAGAGCCTATAACCTTTGAGGTGGTCCCGTTCAAAAGTACATACCACGTGATCTTTGGCCGCCCCGCCTTCCATAGATTCCATGCAAGGCCATGCTACATCTACAATCAGCTGAAGATGCCAGGACCGGATGACATAATCATCGTTTATGGCAGCTTTAGAAAGGCAAAGGAGTGCGAGGAAGGAGAAGCCGCTTTCGTGGAAGCAGTGTTCTTCGGCGAGGAGTTCAAAGAAATCCATGCCGCCACGGACCCCGCGGAGATGCCGGCATCTAAGCAGGAGGTTTCCGCCTCCCCGCCCACCTTTAAGCCTACAGTTGACACAAAACAGGTGGAACATGTCGCTGGCGATGCCGCCAAGACCACCTCCATTGGGACAAATCTGTCCCCCAAATAGGAAAGCGCGCTCGTCGAGTTCCTCCGTGAGAACCGGGACATCTTCGCATGGCAGCCATCTGACATGACAGGTGTACCTAGGGAACTTGACGAGCACGCCCTACAGATAATCCCTGGCTCCAAGCCAGTAAGACAAGCCATGAGACGCTTCAGAGATGAAAAGCGCCGCGCCATAGCAAAGGAAATTTCCAAGCTACTGAAAGCAGGCTTCATCAAAGAGGTGATCCATACGAAGTGGGTGGCAAATCCTGTGCTAGTTCCTAAGAAAAACACAAAGGTTCTGCGCATGTGTGTAGATTACACTGGCCTGAACAAAGCATGTCCAAAAGATCCTTTTCCCTTGCCTCGCATTGACCAAGTCATTGACTCGACGGCGGGATTAGAGCTACTATGTTTCTTCGATGCCTACTCAGGATACCACCAGAACAAGATGAAAGAGTCCGATCAGCTCGCTATGTCGTTCGTAACACCTTATGGCATATATTGCTATGTCACAATGCCATTCGGTCTGAAAAATGCAGGAGCAACGTATCAGCGCACCATGCAGAAGTGCCTGGCAGATCAAATCGGACGAAACATCCACGCATATGTGGACGATATCGCCGTTATGTCTAAGAAGCAAGATGGCCTTATAGCGGATTTGCAAGAGACCTTCAATAATCTGAGGAAGTACAACATGATGCTCAACCCCACGAAGTGCGTCTTTGGGGTATCATCTGGACAACTTATGGGATTCATCGTCTCCCACCGCGGAATTGAGGTCAACCCGGAGAAGATCAAGGCAATCCTCGACATCTCCCGGCCCAAAGACTTAAAAGACGTACAGCGACTCACAGGCTGCGTGGCAGCAGTGAGCAGATTCATCAGTCGTCTTGGCGAGAAGGCTTTGCCACTCTACAAGCTGATGAAGAAATCAGACGAATTCGTCTGGACCGATGAGGCAGACGCTGCGCTTAAGGATCTGAAGAGAGTGTTATCCACTGCACCAGTCCTAGCAGCTCCCGAAGACCAGGAACCCATGTTACTATACATGGCGGCAACCAACAGGGTCGTCAGCATCGTCATCGTGGTAGAACGTAAGGAAAAAGCGCAGGAGTATGGTGTACAGCGACCAGTCTACTATGTCAGTGAGGTCCTGACAGAATCCAAGCAGCGCTACCCCCACTACCAAAAGTTGGCATACAGAGTTTTCCTAGCTTCTCGTAAGTTAAGGAATTACTTCTACGACCATAAGATCACAGTGGTGAGCAAGGCTCCACTGAAGGACATCATCAACAACAGCGACGCAACAGGACGAGTTGCAAAGTGGGGCATTGAATTGGCCTCTTTCGACATCGACTACAAGCCTCGCACCGCCATCAAGTCTCAGGCTTTGGCAGAATTTATGGCGGATTGGAAGGAAGCTCAGGAGACTACGCCCGTCCCAGAACCAGAGCATTGGGTGATGCACTTTGATGGTTCAAAGATGCTACATGGCTCGGGGGCTGGAGTAACACTCAAATCTCCTAATGGAGATGAGCTCAGCTACGTACTCCAGATCCACTTCCCCACCACCAATAACATCGCGGAGTATGAAGCGCTACTGCATGGGCTGTGCATCGCAAAGGAGATCAGCGTACAACACATTATGTGTTGTGGAGATTCTGACCTTGTCGCTCAGCAGGTGGCTGGCACATACAAAGCTCGGAACGAAGTCATGGCGGCATACAGAGACGAAGTGGACGAGATGGCCAAAGGTTTCCTCGGCTACGATATAAAACACGTACGACGAGAAGATAACATGGCGGCTGACACCTTGTCCAAATTAGGATCTAGCCGCAAGGCAGTTCCGCCAGGCGTATTCCTCGAGCATCTGCACGTACCATCAGTCAAGATGGTGGATCCAGAAAATCCAGAACTAGCGAGCTCCCCCGTTATGGCGGTTTTGCCCAGCAATCTGCATGGGCAGAGCCCTACCTGGAATATCTGACGAACAAAAAGCTACTTGAAGAAGAAGTCCAGAAGAGACAAATCAAGCATAGAGCCAAAGCGTACACCATTATAGATGGCCAGCTCTACAAGCGAAGCACCTCGGGAGTCTTCATGAAGTGCATATCCCAAGTGGACGGAATCGAAATACTAAGGGAGATCCATGAAGGCGAATGTGGGCATCACGCCGCAGCCAGATCCCTAGTAGCTAGAGCATTCCGCCATGGATTCTACTGGCCAACTGCCAAGGCAGATGCAGACCGCATCGTGGAGCTCTGCCAAGGTTGCCAGATGTACTCCAAGCAGACCCATATGCCCACCACAGCACTGCATACGATCCCTATAACCTGGCCTTTTGCAGTCTGGGGGCTGGATATGGTGGGTCCGTTAAAAACAGCACCTTCGGGATTTACGCACCTCCTGGTAGCGGTAGACAAATTCACGAAGTGGGTGGAGGCCAAACCCATCAGAAAGCTTGATGGCAAAACCGCCCTAAAGTTTGTCAAGGACATTGTGGTCAGATTTGGCATCCCACATAGCATCATCACCGACAACGGCACTAACTTGTCTCAGGGAGAAGTTCAAGAATACTGCCATCACAACGGAATCCGCCTCGACCTGGCATTTGTGGCACATCCACAGTCCAATGGCCAAGTTGAGCGGACCAACGGACTAATCATGTCAGGAATCAAGCCACGCCTAGAAGCACTGCTACAAAGAGCAGCTGGAGCTTGGGCAGAAGAGTTGCCATCTGTGCTATGGAGTCTACGGACCACGCCAAACAGATCAACTGGCCTCACCCCTTTCTTCTTAGTCTACAGAGTAGAGGCAATCTTGCCAAGTGATGTTCAGTACGATTCCCCAAGAGTCGAGGCCTACGATGAGGAAGATGTAGAAGCGTCCAGACAACTATCTGTGGACCTGCTGGAAGAAGAACGAGACCTAGCAGCCTAGAGATCCGCCATCTACCAGCAGAATCTCGGCCGCTATCACAGCCATCGAGTTCGTAAATGCTCGTTCAAAGAGGGGGACCTGGTGCTACGCCTCAAACAGCAGAAGTCCCACAAGCTATCCCCGCCTTGGGAAGGACCCTTCGTCATCAGCAAAGCTCTACTGAATTGTTCCTACTACCTCATTGATATTCGCGAGCTAGATAAGCGACCCAGTAAGAAGCACAAACAAAGAGACCCTGACAATATCTATGACGAAACAGATCGTCCATGGAACATCGCACAACTACGTCCTTTCTACACTTAGCACTTACCTAGCTATGTAATAGGCACCTCTATATGATCAATGAAATAAAGCATCTGGTTCACTCTTAATTTTTTTCTGAGTCTTTTACCTCCTTTATTTTTCATTTAGATCGTATGGAACCTTTGCACAATTGTGCTTTGCACTTGCGTCTTTTTAAATCCGCCATAACGGTCCGCGTAGCTTTTTTATGTTTTGATCTCCATCTGATGTTTTCTGTGTGGATTCCCGAGTAGTGACTTTTTGACGATCTAAGCCGCCATCTGCTAAGGGTTCTGGACGGTTGCTATTAAGTATCGTCGCCCTAGCAGATTATTCGTGCGAAGATTTTGCCATCTCACGAAAAGTCAAGCACAGAGAGCCGGATGGCGGATCAAATAATCCTACGCGTGGAAAATTTTCAAAGTGTTGTTTTTTGGAGCATGTCAAAAACTGCAAGTTGCATAAAACTAGGCCTGGCAGTTTCTTCGCACAATTCAACCACTTCAATACAAACTGAGCTGCATAGTTCACAAGCATTCCACTGATCCGCCACAAGCAGATTAGTCATAGTGCAGGACATTCACACGCAGTTTAAAGTTTAAATTACAGACCCACTCAGGGGCCGAATTGATGCAAGTGTTTTTTCCTGCCACATCGCAGGGTACGGTCTAAGAGGATGGCGGAACTCCAGAGGACACCTCTTCGCCGCCATCAGCACCAGCGGTGGCCACAGAGACTGACGCCGAGGCTTGGCTTGGGGACCCCGGCAGATCGTATGCTTCATAGTATACGTTCAGCTGAGTGCCCAGGGTACACACCTGATCATATCCAAGCACACTTTGCCGCATGGCGGCCTCGTCCACCGGTGCTCTGTCCTCGCCACCCTCCGGGATGCCGGAGGTGATCAGGTCCAGGTCTAGCTCAGGTTAGTGGGCCTTGGCCAAGGTTAATGCAGTCCTGGCACCACCCCGAGCGGAGGACTGTTTCCAGTCTGCCACTAGCCCCGGCACGAGGAGCAGCTTCTGAGTCAGCGCAATGGCGGAAAGGCCAGCTGAACCCGCTATCTGCAGGCTCCCGCATGCCTGACGACCAGCGTTGAGAAGGCCATCTAGTTCCTTCTTTGCTGCGTCGGTGGCCATGCGCAAGCCCGCGGCGGTGTCCACCTCGCCTTGCTCCAGAGTTGCTGCATAGCGGAAAAAAAGATGCGTCATATTCGGCATAACAAAAATTGCAAACTTCACAGTATGGAAAGCCATTGATACCTAGCAAGGTCTCCTGGAAGTGATGGAGGAGCTCGTTAAAGCCTTCATGCCGCTTTTCAAATTCAGCGGCGGCTTTGCGGAGATCCTCTATCTCCTTGTCCTTCTTGAGGTTCTGGCGCTCCTGGTCCTTCAGCTGCTCTTCGAGGAGGGTGTTTGCGGCCAGAGATTTCTGGAGCTGCTGTTGCAGCCCATCCATCGCAATGGCATGGCCTTTCTCCACCCCCCCAAGTGTGGACTTGAGCTTGGCAACATCTGCATGGCGGAAGTATCAGCGCAGTATTGATCGAATAAGCATAAAGGAACTCAAACCTGTCAAAGTAAAATTACCGCTATTCTCAAGCTGCTGCTGCAAGTCCGCCACAAGAGCGTTTTTATTTGCCAGCTCCTTTTCTTACGAGCTGACAACCTGGACCAGGTCCTCTACAACTTTCTTGTAATTCTGGCAAAATGATATGAAGTGTTAGTCACTCTTAGAGCTTTATGCCGGATAATTATACGCCATAACGCTCGGGGGCTACTCACGATGATTTTTTAGTCACTCTTAGAGCATTATGCCGGATAGGTATCCGCCATAATGCTCGGGGGCTACTTATACAGATTTTTTGTCTTCCTAAGAGCTTTATGCCGGATAGTTATCCGCCATAACGCTCGGGGGCTACTCAGTGAAAATTTCAAGTCCTCTACAGAGCACTGCGTAATACGACAGTGCTCGGGGGCTATGCTATGCAAAAGTTTACAGAAGTTTCTCTTAGAGCTCCATAGCGGATCATATATGCGAATCCGCTGATGTCTACGCACTTCTATTCTTGTAGACACTTGTTGGGCCTCCAAGTGCAGAGGTTTGTAGAACAGCAGCAAGTTTCCCTTAACTGGATCACCCAAGGTTTATCGAACTCAAGGAGGTTAGAGGTCAAAGCTATCCCTCTCAAGCAACCCTGCAATTACGATACAGAAAGTCTCTTGTGTCCCCAACACACCCAATACACTTGTCAGATGTATAGGTGCACTAGTTCGGCGAAGAGATAGTGAAATACAAGTGGTATAGATGATTATAAGTAGTAACTGTGGTATGAAATAAATATCGCTGCGAGCAAACAAGTAACAAAATAGCAAGTAAACGGTGTGCAATGCTTGGAAACAAGGCCTAGGGATCATACTTTCACTAGTGGACACACTCCCAACAATATAACATGACTGAACAAATAACTTCTCTTTGCTAAGGCACTCTGAATTACTCTCCTATTGAATAACACTAATCATTGTGTAGTGGCTACAGAAGCACCCCTTAAAGTTCATCAATTACTTGATAAACACCACTCATAGAGATATCCAAATCAAATCACAATTCAAGATAGAAATCATTGCAACTTAAACCAAGTACTAACACGGTGCACACACTGTCAACATTACACCATGAAAGGAGGAATAGATCACTCAAACTATCATAGCAATAATTATTCTCATAATCCACAAGAGATCACAATCATAGCCTAAACCAAGTACCACCATGATGCACGCACTATCACCGTTACACCATAGCAGGAGGAATAGATTACTTTAATAACATCACTAGAGTACACAAAATATCTGAATAATAACATGTACTTGTTCAACATGATACAAAGCTCACGATCACATAAAGATCACATCATGGGAGAGAGAGGTGAACCACATAGCTACCGGTAGAGCCCTTAGCCCCGGGGATGAACTACACCCTCCTCATCATAGGAGACAGCAAGGTTGATGGAGATGGCGGTGAGGTCGATGGAGACGGCGGAGACGGCGATGGAGATCGATGGAGATGGCTCCGGGGGCACTTCCCCGTCACGGCAGAGTGCCGGAACAGAGACTTCTGTCCCCCGAAATTCGTCGACGGTGGCGGCGGAGCTGCAGAACTGCTTCTGGAAAATTGCCGACTCCCCTAGGGTTTTCCGTCCTGAGGCTTTATATAGGCGAAGGGGCGTCGCGAGAGGGCAGCCAGGGGCTCCTCACACATGGGTGGCACGGCCAGGGCCTGGGCCGCGCCACCCTAGTGTGAGGGCAGGCCCTGGCCCCTCTCCAGCTCTCTTTCGGATGTCTGGATGCTCCCGGGAAAAATAAGACTTCTGGCTTTTGTTTTGTCCAATTCCGAGAATATTTCCTGTGTATCACTCTGAAACACAAAAATAGCAGAAAACAGGGAACTGGCACTGTGGCACTTCGTTAATAGGTTAGTTCCGGAAAATGCATAAAAGTGCCACGAAGTGTAACGAAACAATAGGCAAATGGTGTAAAAACAAGCATGGAGCATCAAAAATTATGGATACGTCGGAGACGTATCATCCGCCATGGCGCTCAGGGGGTTCTGGGAGTACATACCTCCTTAACAATGCTGGTTCTCTGAACAAATGCTGCCATAGCGGTTGATACATGGTTGCTGGCTTCCTCTTGCAAGTGGTCAAGGCGGAAAAGTGCTTCCGATTTCTTCTTCCACTTTGGGGCCTCCCCAGCTCCTGTGCCCACCTCAACTGCCTTCCCGCTGAAGCTCACCTTCTTTGTACTTCTAGCAGGATGGGTGGAAGGCCCAGCATTTTTCTCCGGGGCATCCACCATCTTGCTAACCCTTGGGGTAGAAGTGGAAGGCCCAGTTGGGCGGGCAGGTGCGTCAGGTGTTGGTGGAATGGCAGCAGGGGATGGTCTGGCCCTTGGAGGCTTCTGGCCAGAAACTTTCCTTCTCCTATGCGCAAAATCAGTTACGGATCAGAGCAAGACAAGTTATAGATGGTATGAAGACAAGTCATGGATTTTCCTTACTTACGCACTGGCAGGTTGATAGTGGTGGAATGCTCGGGCACGGTGTCCAAGTGACTGCGTAGAGCGGGAGACGGGTGGCGAGAGATCACTCTCTTGCCTAATCCACATACGCGCCCGCCTGCACCGCGAACTCCGCGGGGTACCGTCGTTATGGGCTCGTCCGCCACTACCTCCTCTTCCGCCACCTTTTGTCTTTTTGGAGACGAGTAAGCTCCTTTGTCCGTGGATAGCGGACAAGACGGCTCAGCTCGGAAGGCGGAAGGGAAGAAAGCTGCAGAAAGATGCGAAGTTATTTAAAGAAAATAAATTGATATGGCGGAATAAGAAGACACTCACCTCTGGACAACTGCCATTCTCGTACATGCGAATCTTCAGCTTCAAAGGCTCATCCCGCCCCACCTTAATGATGTGGCGAATTTGGAGCTCGATTTCTTCAGCAGATAGTTCCTCCTTGGAGTAGCGCTGAGGATCGTCAGTCCCGCTATATTTGCACATCAGGGCTGGGCGGTACTAGAGAGGCTGAATCTGCCGTGAGACCCAGCAATGGATGGTATCGGCACCTGTCAGTCCAGAAAAGACAAGTTTCGAAATCCGTCGTGAGCATAGCTGGCATTCGTCATCCATCGTAAAATCGTCCATGACACCCCAACTATCCTGCTCCTCGGCGGGGCCATCAACAAAAGACCTCATGCTGTATTTCCTTTCAGGAGGGGCATGGTCAGCCAGATAGAAGAAGGATCCCCGCCATCCCTTTGCAGAGTCATGTGGGATAATGTAGGGGTATGATTTCCCGCTCCGAGGAACAAAGGAGACTGATCCGCAATTGCGAGGATCTCCGTTCGCATCCCGGTTGTAGCGGATGTTAAAGTATAAGCGGAATAAGTCTCCACGTGGGTTGATACCCAGATACCCCTCGCACAGTGCGACGAATCCCGCTATGGCGGTGAAGCTATTTGGTGCAATGTGATGTAGCTGTAACCTGTAGTGCCAAAGTACGCCCTTCAGGAAGTAAGATGGTGGAAGACTGAAGCCACGATCGATGTGAGACTTCAGCATAATGACCTCTTCGTCTGAGGGAGCTAGCACTGATGTACCAGGATCAACCCACCATCTGGAGATCTCCTTAGCAGCTATACATCCTTCCTGCTCCAATGAAGATAGAACTTCCTCGGTGACATTGCAAGATTCCCAGTTACCTCCTGAAGTCTCGGGCATAGCGGATTCCGTATTGGAAGACCGCACCGAGCCCTCAGTAGCCTCAGACTTTGAAGCTTGGCGAGGTGATTCTGGTTCCATGGCGGCTAGAGGCATGGCGGAAATAACTTCCAATATCTCAAGCGAAGACGAGGAAGATGATGCCAGCTTGTGGCGGGAAAAGCTACTGGCGGCGAGGTCTTCCGCGGTGGTTCATCGGAGATGACGAAGCTCTCGTGGAGGCGCTGAGGAGAGAGAACGCGTCGGAGGCGAATGAGGGGTGACCGGCCGGGGGTGAGAGGCCGGGGTATATATAGACCCCGAACCACGAGATTTGTGCCCGCCATCACCACCGCTCATCCTGATCGTAGAAACCCTAATCCGGTGACACGTGTCCATGGGTAAAAAGGTAACTTCAGTAAAAACAGTGCATGCGCTGTAAATCTTGCCCTAGAAGGAAGTACGTGCCGGAATTTACGGCGGATTTCTATGGTAAGATCCAATGGATCCCGGAAATCTCGCTAAGTTAAAGCTACGTCGCTTGATCCGCTATTTGCGGCGGATTAATAGATGGAAGAAGGAACATCAAGAAACCACCATCCGAATGCAGGATAGAGAAGGAGCTATGGCGGATGAGCCTTGCCAAGAACATAGCATGGCGGATGAAGATGACGGTCTTGAAGTTCCCTGGGGGCTACTGTTGGGGATATACCAAATGGGTATACCAGTGACGTAGTCCTAAACCAGCAAGCCAGGGTGGCCCATCAAGGGTGGTATGGCGGATTGCCTACCGGGCGGCCAAGTTGCTGGAAGCTGCCATGGCGGTACTGGACGCAGGCGCTTATGGCGGATCCGAAGATAGGCCCATGGCGGGTTGCCTTGTAGTACACACATAGGACTTAGTCTAGGACTCCAAGTTGTATCCGCTCTGGTACCAACGTGTAGCCCACGCCAGGCGCCTTTATAAGCCTGGCGTGGAGCGGCCCTTGAGGCACCAGACAACTCAATAGCTAGGTTTACGGCCGATCGCATAGCGAAATAGCTAACCTCCTCATTGTAGTCGAGCACTTGTTGCCATATAGTGAATTATAGCAGCACGTAGGGTCTCGCCACCGTTGTGGGATCTGAAGCTGGGTAAACTCGTGCTACCACCGTCCCGGATCGCTCCGCCATGTTCACCCCCTTCCACAAACCGCCATACCCCTACCTCTATGGCAGATCTGTTGACGAAACCACGACAACGTGCATATGATGAGAGGATCACTATGAGATTTACTCTGGGCATTACAACAAGATACATAGACCGCCATCCAACTGCATCTATGACTAATAATCCACTTGTGGCGAATCAATCCGAGAACTCCACAAGTATTAAGTTGCGAACAACAGATAATTGCATTAAGCAAAGTGCGTAATGTAAACAAAGCATATGCCCTCGAGCATATGAATGTTGTTTTCCCCCTAGTAGCAACAGCACATCTACAACCTTAGAGGTTTCTGTCACTCCCCCAGATTAAATAGAGGCATGAACCTACTATGGAGCATAAATACCCCCTCTTGGAGTCACTAGCAACTACTCGGCCAAGATAGCTACTAACAACGGAGAGCATGCAAGATCATAAACAACATAGAGATAACATAAGATAAATTTCAGTACATCAACTCAATCATAACACCAATATTCATCGGATCCCAACAAACACAACATGTAGAATTACATAACGATGATCTCGATCATGTAAGGTAGCTCACGAGATCTAACCATGAAGCACATGGTGGAGAAGACAACCATCTAGCTACTGCTATGGACCCATAGTCCAAGGTAGACTACTCACTCATCGCGCCGGAGGCAAGCATGGCGATGAAGAAGACCTCCAGTGGCGATTCCCCTCTCTGGCAGGGTGCCGGGAAGAGCTTCTGGACCCTCCCGATCTCGGGTCGACGACGACGGCGGATCGCGATGTGTTTCTGGAAAAGTGATCGGGTCTTTTAGGTTTTTCCCGTCGGGGGGTCCTTATAGGCAAAGGGGCAGCGTCAGAGGTGGACCAGGGGGCCCACACCACCAGGGGGCGCAGGCCAGCCCTTGGTCGCGCCGCCCTATGGTGTGGCCGCCCTCTGGCTTAGCTCTGTCTCCTCTTCAGTCTTCTGGAAGCTCCGTGAAATATCCGGACGTCTGGCTTTTGTTTCGTCCAATTCCGAGAATATTTCCCGTGTAGAATTTCTGAAACACAAAAATAGTAGAAAACATGGAACTGGCACTGTGGCATCTCATTAACAGGTTAGTTCCGAAAATGCATAAAAATGCCATGAAGTGTAACGAAACACTAAACAAATGGTGTAAAAACAAGCATGGAGCATTAAAAATTATGGATACGTTTGAGACGTATCAATCCCTTGCTTATGATCGCTTCTGAGGCCGTAACCATGGAGCATCTTCATTATTTAATGGGATGCTTGGGTCAGTTTTCACAGTGAAGGGCGGAATTTCATCAAACTTATCATAATCTGCTGATATGTCTGTCTTGTCCTTGACTCCCGCGATGTTTCTTTTCCCTGAAAGAACTATGTGATGCCTCGGCTCATCGTCTGATGTATTCGTTTCCTTATTTTTTTCTTTTTTCTGGTCTGGAGGACATGTCCTTCACATAGAAAACCTGAGCCACATAATTGGCTAGGACGAATGGTTCATCTCTATAACCAAGATTCTTGAGATCCACTGTTGTCTCTGTACAGCTGGTCTACCTTTACCCCTTCTCCATTCATGTTGACCCAACTGCACCGAAACAAAGGGACCTTAAAAGTAGGTCCATAGTCAAGTTTCCATATCTCCTCTATGTAACCATAGTATGTGTCCTTTTTCTCATTCTCGCATGTTGCATCAAAGTGGACACCACTGTTTTGGTTGGTGCTCTTTTTATCTTGGGCGATCGTGTAAAATGTATTCCCATTTATCTCATACCCTTGGAAAGTCAATACAGTTGCAGATGGTGTCGCGGCCAACAAGTAGAGCTGATCTCCAATAGTGGTGTCATTCATGAGATGTAATTGCAACCAAGTGCCGAAAGTCTCTATGTGATTTTCTTTAATCCAGTAGTCATCCTTCCCCGGGAACTTGGAGCGTACAACATTCATGTGTTCCTCGATATACGGAGCCACGAAGGTAGAACTTTGTAGAACTGTGTAGTGTGCTTGATTCAAAGAATGCCCGTCCCTAAATATCATTGCTTTCTTTCCTAGCGTGCCTTTTCCACTCAGTCTCCCCTCATACCGTGATTCAGGAACACCAATCGGCTTAAGGTTAGGAAGAAAGTCAATACATAACCCAATGACCTCCTCTGTTCCATAGACCTTGGAGATGCTTCCTTCTGGCCTAGCACAGTTACGAACATATTTCTTTAAGACTCCCATAAACCTCTCGAAGGGGAACATATTGTGCAGAAATATAGGACCGAGAATGGAAATCTCTTCGACTAGGTGAACTAAGAGATGCGTCATAATATTGAAGAAGGACGGGGGGAACACCAACTCAAAACTGACAAGACATTGGACCACATCCTTCTGTAGCCTTTCCAGACTTTCTTGATTGATTACCTTCTGAGATATTGCATTGAGGAATGCACAGAGCTTCACAATGGGTACTCGAACATTTTCCGGTAGAAGCCCCCTCAATGCAACCGGAAGCAACTGCGTCATAATCACGTGACAATCATGAGACTTCAGGTTCTGGAATTTTTTCTCTGCCATATTTATTATTCCCTTTATATTTGACGAGAAGCCAGTCGGGACCTTGATACTGCTCAGGCATTCAAAAAAGATGTCCTTCTCTGCTTTGGAAAGAGCGTAGCTGCTTAAGTATTAACGGCCTTTATCAGTATGCTTATTGTATGGGTCTTTGATATGTTGTTGGTCCTCCCGTGCTTCTGGTGTATCTTTTATCTTCCCATACACGCCCAGGAAGCCTAGCAGGTTCACGCAAAGATTCTTCATCACGTGCATCACGTCGATTGAAGAACGGACCTCTAGGTCTTTCCAATACTCAAGCTCCCAAAATATAGATTTCTTATTCCACATGGCCGTGTGTCCGGTAATGGGCTCTTTCGGAACAGATTGACCGCCATGACCCTTTCCAAAGATTACTTCTAGGTCCTTCACCATACCAAATACATCAGCACCTTTAGGGAGCTTAGGCTTCTTCCGATGATCTGCCTCACCGTTGAAATGCTTGCCTTTCTTTCTTACTTGATGATTGGTCGGAAGAAATTTACGACACCCCAGGTACACAACCTTCTTACATTTATCCAAATATGTACATTTAGTCTTATCTAAACAGTGCGTGCATGCATTGTATCCCTTGTTTGACTGTCCTGAAATGTTACTAAGAGCAGGCCAATCATTGATGGTTACGAACAGCAACGCTCATAGGTCAAATGGCTCCTATTTGTGCTCATCCCACACCTTTACACCTGTAAAAGTTCATCGACCAATGGCCTTAGGTACACATCAATGTCGTTGCCGGGTTGCTTCGGTCCTTGGATGAGCACTGGCATCATAATGAACTTCCGCTTCATGCACAACCAAGGAGGAAGGTTGTAGATACATAGAGTCACGGGCCAGGTGCTGTGACTGCAGCTCTGCTCCCCAAAAGGATTCATGCCGTCTGTACTTAGACCAAACCATAAGTTCCTCGCGTCACCTGCAAAGTTCGAGTACTTTCTCTCGATGTTTCTCCACTGCGACCCATCGGTGGGGTGTCTCAGTTTCCCATCTTTCTTACGCTCTTCTTTGTGCCATCGCAACAACCTGGCATGCTCTTTGTTTCTGAACAGACATTTCAACCGTGGTATTATAGGAGCATACCACATAACCATAGTAGGAACCCTCTTCCTAGGGGGCTCGTCATCGCCCTCAACATCACCAGGGTCATCTTGTCTGATCTTGTACCGACATGCAGTGCATACCAGACATTTATCCATATTCTCGTACTTCTCACCACGGTACAGGATGCAGTCATTAATGCATGCATGTATCTTCTCCATATCTAATCCTAGAGGGAAGATAGTCTTCTTTGCTTCGTACGTTGTCTTGGGTAGCTCGTTATCCTTTGGAAGCTTCGGCTTCATTATTTTCAGTAACTTCTCAAATCCCTTGTCAGATAAACCAACCTCTGCCTTCCATTTCAGCAGTTCAAGTGTGGTACCGAGCTTTGTGCTGCCATCTTCATAATTTGGGTACAACAACTTTTTGTGATCCTTTTGCATAGCCTCCAACTTCAGCTTCTCCCTTTCTATATCGCATTGTTTCTTTGCATCATAACTGACCCGATCAAGACCATCAGCGGGCTCATCAGATGCCCGTTGTTCTTCTTCATTGCCGCCACCTAATACGTCTCAAACGTATCTATAATTTTTGATGCTCCATGCTTGTTTTTACACCATTTGCTTAGTGTTTTGTTACACTTTGTTGTGTTTTTATGCATTTTACGGAACTAACCTATTAACAAGATGCCATAGTGCCAGTTCCCTGTTTTCTGCTATTTTTGTGTTTCAGAAAAGTTACACAGGGAATGTTCTCGGAATTGGACGAAACAAAAGCCGAACATCCCAATATTAAACGAAGCTTCCAGAAGACCGAAGAGGAGATGGAGACGAGCCAGAGGCTGGTCTCACCACCAGGGGGCATGACCCAGGCCATGGCCGCGCCGCCCTATGGTGAGGGCCACCTGGTCCACTTCTGACGCCGCCCCTTCGCCTATAAAGACCCCCCGACGGGAAAAACCTAAAGACCCAATAACTTTTCTAGAAACACATCGCGATCCGCCGCCGTCATCGACCCGAGATCGGAAGGGTCTAGAAGCTCTTCCCGGCACCCTGCCGGAGAGGGGAATCGCCACCGGAGGTCTTCTTCATCGCCATGCTTGCCTCCAGCGTGATGAGTGAGTAGTCTACCTTAGACTATGGGTCTATAGCAGTAGCTAGATGGTTGTCTTCTCCACCATGTGCTTCATGTTTAGATCTCGTGAGCTGCCTTACATGATCGAGATCACTGTTATGTAATTCTACATGTTGTGTTTGTTGGGATCCGATGAATATTGGTGTTATGATTGAATTGATGTGCTAAATATTATCTCTATGTTGTTTATGATCTTGCATGCTCTCTGTTGTTAGTAGCTATCTTGGCCGAGTAGATACTAGTGACTCCAAGAGGGGGTATTTATGCTTGATAGCTGGGTTCATGCCTCTATTTAATCTGGGGGAGTGACAGAAACCTCTAAGGTTGTAGATGTGATGTTGCCACTAGGGAGAAAACAACATTCTTGTGTCCACGGACATATGCTTTGTTTACATTACACACTTTGTTTAATGCAGTTATCTGTTGTTCGCAACTTAATATTCATGGGGTCCTCGGATGATTCCCCGTGGGTGGATTATTAGTCATAGATGCAGTTGGATGGCGGTCTATGTATTTTGTTGTAATGCCCAGAGTAAATCTCATAGTGATCCTCTTGACATATGCACGTTATCTTTATTCTATCAATTGCCCAACTATAATTTGTTTACCCAGCATGTTGTTATTTATTTATGGAGAGACACCACTAGCGAACTGTGGACCCCAGTCCAATTTCCTTTACATTGCTATCACCTGTTTACTTTACTCGCACTTTTTACTTTCTCGCATACTACTATTGTTTTCCACTCGATACGCTCATTCCTTTGTTTACAGCAAACCGGTGAGATTGACAACCTCATCGTAAGTTGGGAGCAAAGTTCTTGGTTGTGTAAGTATCGTTAACGACGCCCTTGTTGGAGTGTCATTAAGCTAGCAAGCATCACCTTCTGGAGTTTGGCTTTTTCCTACTGGATTGACATACCTTGGTTTCATAACTGAGGGAAAACTTGCGGCTGTGCTCATCACACCTTCTCTTGAGGTTCCCAACTGGCCGGTCATTTACATCATCAACACCGCGCCACCAACAAGTTTTCTGGCGCTGTTGTCGGGGAAAAAGAAGACTTCTGCAAGGGGAGTTTCGCACGCATATCCTTTACTTTGTTTATTGTTTTGCTTTACTTTATTTTTATTTGCATTGTTTTATCAAAAACATACAAAAATTAGTTTCCTATTAGTTGTTATTTTTACTTGTCTACTTTTAGCTTTGCTAGAATGGCTACTCCTGAAAACACCAAGTTGTGTGATTTTACTAGCACTAATAATAATGATTTTATCTCCACTCCTATTGCGCCACCTGCTCCTGCTGCAAATTTTTATGAGATTAAGCCTGCTTTATTGAAACTTGTTATGAAAGAGCAATTTTCTGGTGCTAGTACTGATGATGCTGCAGCTCATCTCAACAATTTTGTTGAGCTATGTGAGATGCAAAAATATAAGGATGTAGAGAGTGATATTATTAAGCTTAAGTTGTTTCCTTTTTCTTTGAGAGGAAAAGCTAAGGATTGGTTGTTGTCTTTGCCTAAAAATAGTATTGATTCATGGGCTAAGTGTAAGGATGCTTTTATTGGAAGATACTATCCTCCTGCTAAGATTATAGCTTTGCGTAGTAATATTATGAAGTTTAGCCAGTTTGATAATGAACATGTTGCTCAGGCTTGGGAAAGAATGAAATCTATGATAAAGAATTGCCCTACTCATGGACTGACTACTTTGATGATTGTCCAAACTTTTTATGCAGGACTGAATTTTTCTTCAAGGAACCTATTGGATTCAGCTGCTGGAGGCACTTTTATGTCCCTTACCTTGGGCGCTGTGATGCTTGCAGTACGGTTAAAGTTCACCGTCCAGTTGGGAACCCCAAGAGGAAGGTATGATGAATATTGCAGCAAGGTTTTCCCTCAGTAAGAAACCAAGGTTTATCGATCCGAAGGGGAAAAATCCAAATGACTGAAGGTGATGCTTGCTAGCTTGCGACAGCTCCGGACAATTTATAAGGCGCCTCGTCCAAGCTTTGCTTTGCCAGCTGCAACGCGGAACCTACACACAATACAACCAAATACTTTGCTCCCAACTTACGATGAGGTTGTCAATCTCACCGGTTTGCTGTAAACAAAGGAATGAGCGTATCGAGTAGAAAATAGTAATAGTATGCGAGTAAAGTAAACAGTGCAAGTAAAGTAAACAGGTGATAGCGATATAATAGAAATAGGACCGGGGTCCACAGTTCACTAGTGGTATCTCTCCATAAGATAAAATAACACATGCTGGGTAAACAAATTATAGTTGGGCAATTGATAGAATAAAGACAACGTGCATATGATGAGAGGATCACTATGAGATTTACTCTGGGCATTACAACAAGATACATAGACCGCCATCCAACTGCATCTATGACTAATAATCCACTTGTGGCGAATCAATCCGAGAACTCCACAAGTATTAAGTTGCGAATAACAGATAATTGCATTAAGCAAAGTGTGTAATGTAAACAAAGCATATGCCCTCGAGCATATGAATGTTGTTTTTCCCCTAGTAGCAACAACACATCTACAACCTTAGAGGTGTCTGTCACTCCCCCAGATTAAATAAAGGCATGAACCCACTATCGAGCATAAATACCCCCTCTTGGAGTCACTAGCAACTACTCGGCCAAGATAGCTACTAACAACGGAGAGCATGCAAGATCATAAACAACATAGAGATAACATAAGATAAATTTCAGTACATCAACTCAATCATAACACCAATATTCATCGGATCCCAACAAACCAAACATGTAGAATTACATAACGGTGATCTCAATCATGTAAGGCAGCTCATGAGATCTAAACATGAAGCACATGGTGGAGAAGACAACCATCTAGCTACTGCTATGGACCCATAGTCCAAGGTAGACTACTCACTCATCGCGCCGGAGGCAAGCATGGCGATGAAGAAGACCTCCGGTGGTGATTCCCCTCTCCGGCAGGGTGCTGGGAAGAGCTTCTGGACCCTCCCGATCTTCAGGTCGATGGCTGCGGCGGATCGCGATGTGTTCTGGAAAAAGTGATCGGGTATTTAGGTTTTTCCTATCGGGGGGTCTTTATAGGCGAAGGGGCATCGTCAGGAGTGGACCGAGGCGACCTCACACATAGGGGGCGCGGCCTAGCCCTGGGCCGCGCCGCCCTGATGTGTGGGCCCCTCGTGGCTCCACTCCATCTCCTCTTCGGTTCTCTGGAAGCTTCGGTGAAATTCTGGGCGACTGGCTTTGGTTTCATCCAATTCCGAGAATATTTCCTGTGTAACTTTTCTAAAACACAAAAACAGCAGAAAACAGGGAACTGGCACTGTGGCGACTTGTTAATAGGTTAGTTCCGGAAAATGCATAAAAGTGCCACGAAGTGTAATGAAACACTAAGCAAATGGTGTAAAAAACAAGCATGGAGCATCAAAAATTATGGATACGTTTGAGACATATCAGCATCCCCAAGCTTAACTCCTGCTCGTCCTCGAGTAGGTAAGTGATAACAAAAGAAATAATTTTTGAGGTGACATGCACCTACACAATCTTGATCATATAAGTAAGCGTTGTGCGATGGGATCAAAGAACTTAAAACATGGGCATGAAAGACATAATCTTGATAGAAGAAATTTAGCAACCATGTTATAACATGAAAATGAACACAAACAAAAGATCATAAAAATGAAACAATGAAAGTCAAACGTGTGTTCAAATCATAAGGAAAAACATACAAATGGTTTTCAGCTTGTCCTTCATGAGAGAGCAAAACATAAATGCATAGGACACCTTCAAGTTTAAGAGGGCGACTAGATACAAATAATTTAAGAACAAGTGAAACCAACAATATGAATCAATCAATGAAAACTTTGGGACAATGCACATTATACTCAGAATGACAACTATGCTCTCTTAATGATGCATAAAGGTACAAGGTGGGACTCAACATAAAAGTAAAAGGCCCTTCGCAGAGGGAAGCAGTGATTGCAAGTTTTATAAACCTTCAAAAATTATGGTACTTACCGGCTTTGAGCTCTCATTGCGCCCATCATAAGCATCTTGAATGGTTAGAGTTAATACGAGAACACTTATGCTGCATATGCTTGACAAATCATAAGTTGAAAACCTCGTGTCCCGTGAATACGAGTACCCAAACCTAATGCTACTTTACTTAGAGTCCCAAGCAAGCTCTTATCATTGTAAGTATACACGTATCATCGAGAACCGCCAATGGGGTACCTCTGTGCCCGATGATATGGAACAAGCCCACATCAAAATGACAGGACAAGCAGACAATGAACACCTCGATATCTCTTTTATTTACCATTTGTATAGCTTTTTATTTTGAGATGCGTCGTCGAATTTCCACTATGGGCATGCTGCAAATTTCCACCATGAATTATGCATGGCTTAGATTGGCGGCCCAGGCATTTCTCTAACACATATACAAACTCCATGATCCCGCAAGATTCCCAATTCATTTCACACCGTGAGTATCCATAAACAAAAGATCATGATATCAACTCAAATAAGAAGTGCAATGTTGAAAGCTTGCCCCATGACGGCATGGCTGGGCTAATTCCCAACTTACAACTTGCAAGCATAACAACTCAACATAAGAGACCACAATGTCAAATTTTTAAGAACGAGAAAAAGTAAAGTGTGCCTTCCGGTTCGTGAGAGCTTTACTGACCAATTTTTGCATAACACTGGTAAGAGTT
The DNA here is from genome assembly GCA_007115705.1 of Dactylis glomerata. Taxonomy (NCBI): domain Eukaryota; kingdom Viridiplantae; phylum Streptophyta; class Magnoliopsida; order Poales; family Poaceae; genus Dactylis; species Dactylis glomerata. The sequence continues at coordinate 112,004 of QXEO01001649.1, read as the reverse complement.
TAATTTGAAGAGTAGATAAAAGCAAGTCAAATGTACTTTGGAATAGCAAATTGCTAATAGGTATGTATGGTGGACACTTTGGAACAACCTGGTTTTTAGGAGTTGGATGCATGAGTAGAGCTCATACTCAGTACAAAGCGAGGGCTAGCAAAAGACTGGGAGCGACCAACTAAGAGAGCAATAACGGCCATAATCATGCAAAGCGAGAAAGCAACATTAAAAGAAGCATAAGATAGCATCAAAAGTCAAAAACTAAATGATCATAGAGGCTATTGGCGACTTTGTATGAGTCTAACATGTGTGCGCATGCACCAAGTCAACCCAAATAAAGCATCAAGGAGAAAACCAAAATAATGCTTTCAAATAATTAAAACAACGCATGATTTTTTTCAAAGGCTCATTAAGCAATCTCAGTTATTTGAGACAAGTCATGCTACAGCAAAAACCACTAAGCATGCTATCAAAAAGACATCAAGCACAACATGCAAAAGCCTAGGCCGCAGTCTACACAAGCTCCGTCTTGTACCACTTTTTTGCATAAAGCTTTTTCTCTTTTCCAACACCATTCAAACTTTTTATAAACACCTCTTTTGATGAAAACCAATATAGACCAGAGGCAAAAATACACCTTGATAAAAAGATATAACAAGATCTGAACACAAATCAAGGCGAAAATCGAAAGCTAAACGCAGTTCTAGAAAAAGAGAACACTCGTTGAAACGAATAGAGTGAAAAACGGAGTGTTCTTGGCAAATGAAAAGCAAGGCAACTTCTCCAAAAGAAATTTGTTGGGGTCCAACCATTTATTGCAGAAAACAAAACTAAATAAAACTGAAAACTAAAACAACTGACGCTCCAAGAAAAATGCATAATGCATGAAGCAATAAAAATATAGTGTCTTGAAAGGTGACCTGATTTTTGCCGATGAAGAAGGGGTGCCTCGGGGGCATCCCCAAGCTTTGACGCTTATACTTCTTGGATATTTCTTGGGATGATGCATGGGCATCCCCAAGCTTGAGATTTTGTCCATTCTTCAACTCATCTCATCACTCTCCGATCCCTACACTTAAAAACTTCCTTCATACAAAACTAAACACAAATCTATTAGCAACATTAGTGTAAGCATAACACAGAATCAACCCTTTTTGCTTCAGGTTTCAACTCAAAACACCACATATAAAGTATATACTACTGTAGCAACTTGCCCAAAAGTTCCGTGATCAAAAGAACTCAAAAAGAAAGCGATAAAGCGGGAAACACAAATATTGGCAGAAATCTGTCAAAACAGAACAGCTGACAAAGGTCGAATTTTTAGAGGGTTTTCTGTTGCTCAAATAAAAAAGTGTTCAACTAATGAAAGTTTTTATATAACCTGGGGCATATGCACAAGAAATGGCAGGTCCAAAAGATATATAGATAATTTTCACGAATTTTTACGGTGCAGCATCGAAAACAGTTTCAGGACAGCAACATCCCCAAATCTTACCTCGCTCAAATTAGAGGCTTCTCTTGGCACAAAAATGAAATAAAAAGGATAAGGAGAGGTCATTACAGTAGTAATAACTTCCAAGACTCAAATAAAAGAAAAATAACTGAATGTAAAAACATTGGGTTATTTCCCAAGAGTGCTTTTCTTTAACGCCTTTGAGCTAGGCGCAGAAAGTGTGAATCAAGTAATTATGAAAGAAGCATTATGATCCACTATAGGAGTCTTTTCAACAATGAAGGGAATTGTGTCCCAATGAGTTTTTGAAGATCCTTTATGATCACGTTTTGGTACACTACTTTCATCGAAAGGATTTTTAGGACAAATCCAACTAGAATTCTTTTCCCAAGCATCATGAATTCCTACAAGTTTATAAGGTATTGGCACTCTAAAATATTCATTGGGTATACCAACAACCGCTACAGGTGAGCTAAGCTTATTGAATTTCTTAAAAACTTTCCTAGCCTCAATGGCAACATCACTAAATTCTATGCGCAAAGTTTTCAAGATGAAAGCTTTCTTTTCAGGATCTTCAATTTCATGAAGCTTAAGGAACATGTATTGCATAAAAGGATTAAGGCTAGCAAACCTAGCTTCTAACATGTGAACTAAATAAGCGAAAGCAACTTCATAACTAGGAGCAAGCTCAGTCAAAGACTTTTCCTCAACTTCTTTATGCATACTAATATGATTAAAGAACTCCTCAATGTTATTTTTCCCAATAATTGAACCACTACCTACTGAGAGGTCCTCCAGAACGTACTTAGGGAACAACATAATGAACTAAAGTAAAGAAATAACAACTACCAAGGATACTAATTTTTTTGGGTTTTTGATAAAATGATAAATTAAAAATAAAGTAAAGCAAAACTTAAAGAAAAGTAAAGGATGTGCGTGCGAAACTCCCCTTGCAGAAGTCTTCTTTTTCCTCCCCGGCAACGGCGCCAGAAAATTCTTGATGCTTGCGGTACGGTTAATGTTCACCGTCCAGTTGGGAACCCCAAGAGGAAGGTATGATGAATATAGCAGCAAGGTTTTCCCTCAGTAAGAAACCAAGGTTTATCGATCCGAAGGGGAAAAAGCCAAACGACTGAAGGTGATGCTTGCTAGCTTGCGACAGCTCCGGACAATTTATAAGGCGCCTCATCCAAGCTTTGCTTTGCCAGCTGCAATGCGGAACCTGCACACAACACAACCAAATACTTTGCTCCCAACTTACGATGAGGTTGTCAATCTCACCGGTTTGCTGTAAACAAAGAAATGAGCGTATCGAGTGGAAAATAGTAATAGTATGCGAGTAAAGTAAACAGTGCAAGTAAAGTAAACAGGTGATAGCGATATAATGGAAATAGGATCGGGGTCCACAGTTCACTAGTGGTGTCTCTTCATAAGATAAAATAACACATGCTGGGTAAACAAATTACAGTTGGACAATTGATAGAATAAAGACAACGTGCATATGATGAGAGGATCACTACGAGATTTACTCTGGGCATTACAACAAGATACATAGACCGCCATCCAACTGCATCTATGACTAATAATCCACTTGTGGTGAATCAATCCGAGAACTCCACAAGTATTAAGTTGCGAACAACAGATAATTGCATTAAGCAAAGTGTGTAATGTAAACAAAGCATATGCCCTCGAGCATATGAATGTTGTTTTCCCCCTAGTAGCAACAGCACATTGATGCTCCAAGTGAACATGGCAACAGACAGTCCTTGTGCGTGGTGAATGACCAGCCCGTTGGGAACCCCAAGAGGAAGGTATGATGAGTGCAGCGGCTAGTTTTCCCTCAGTTAAGAAACCAAGGTTTAATATCGTTCTTGAAGAAGAGAGACGGTGACGACTGAAGGTGTTTGTGGAACCTGCACACACACAAACAAATACTTTGTCCCCAACTTGCGATGAGGTTGTCAATCTCACCGGTTTGCTTGAAACAAAGGTTATGAGTGTATCGAGTGGAAAACAGTAGTAATATGCGAGTAAAGTAAACAGTGCGGGAAAAGTAAACATGTGATTGCAATATGATTAAAATAGGACTGGGGTCCACAGTTCACTAGTGGTGTCTCTCCATAGATAAATAACATGCTGGGTAAACAAATTACAGTTGGGCAATTGATAGAATAAAGATAACGTGATATGTCAAGAAGATCACTATGAGATTTACTCTGGGCATTACAACAAAATACATAGACCGCCATCCAACTGCATCTATGACTAATAATCCACCCTCGGGGATATCATCCGAACACCCCAAAAGTATTAAGTTGCGAACACCAGATAATTGCATTAAGCAAAGTGTGTAATGTAAACAAAACATATGCCCTTGAGCATATGAATGTTGTTTTCTCCCTAGTAGCAACAGCACATCTACCACCTTAGAGGTTTCTGTCACTCCCCCAGGTGAAATAGAGACATGAACCCACTATCGAGCATAAATACCCCCTCTTGGAGTCACTAGCAACTACTCGGCCAAGATAGCTACTAACAACGGAGAGCATGCAAGATCATAAACAACATAGAGATAACAAAAGATATAATTCAGTACAGCAACTTAATCATAAACACCAATATTCATCGGATCCCAACAAACCAACATCATAGAATTACATAACGGTGATCTCAATCATCTAGGGCAGCTCATGAGATCTAAACATGAAGCACATGGTGGAGAAGACAACCATCTAGCTACTGCTATGGACCCATAGTCCAAGGTAGACTACTCACTCATCGCTCCGGAGGCAAGCATGGCGATGAAGAAGACCTCCGGTGGCGATTCCCCTCTCCGGCAGGGTGCCGGGAAGAGCTTCTGGACCCTCCCGATCTTCGGGTCGACGGCGGCGGCGGATCGCGATGTATTCTGAAAAACTGATTGGTCCCTTAGGTTTTTCTCGTCGGGGGGTACTTATAGGCGAAAGGGCGATGTCAGAGGAGAGACCACGGCCCCTCACGTGGGCCTAGCGCGGCCAGGGGGGTGGCCGCGCCGCCCCTGTGTGTGGGGGCCACGTGGCCCCCCTCCATCAGGTCTTCGGATGTTTGGGAGCTTCCCCGTAAAATATGACTTCAGGAACTTGTTTCGTCCAATTCCGAGAATATTTCCTGTGTATCACTTCTGAAACACAAAAACAGCAGAAAACAGGAAACTGGCACTGTGGCACTTCGTTAATAGGTTAGTTCCGGAAAATGTATAAAAGTACCACTAAGTGTAACGAAACAATAGGCAAATGGTGTAAAAACAAGCATGGAGCATCAAAAATTATAGATACGTTTGAGACGTATCAAGCATCCCCAAGCTTAACTCCTGCTCGTCCTCGAGTAGGTAAGTGATAACAAAGAATAATTTTTGAGGTGACATGCACCTACACAATCTTGATCATATATGTAAGCATTGGTGAGCTGGGATCAATAGAACTTAAAACATGGGCATGAAAGATATAATCATGACAATAAGAACTTAGCAACCATGTTGTAAACATGCAAATGAACACAAACAAAAGATCATGATAATGAAACAATGAAAGTCAAACGTGTGTTCAAATCATAAGGAAAAACATACAAAAGGTTTTCAGCTTGTCCTTCAAAGAGAGCAAAACATAAATGCATAGGACACCTCAAAGTTTAAGAGGGCGACTAGATACAAATAATTTATGAACAAGTGAAACCAACAATATGAGTCAATCAATGAACTTTGGGACAATGCATATCTCACTAAGAATGACAACTATGCTCTCTTAATGGTGCATAAAGAAAGAAGGTGGTGACTCAACATAAAAGTAAAAGAAAGGCCCTTCGCAGAGGGAAGCAGTGATTTAAACATGTGCTAGAGCTTTTCATTTGTAAAACAGAGATAAAACTTGATTTTGAGAGGTGGTTGTCTTTGTCAACGACTGGCAATGGGGTTCTTACTATCTTCCATACAAAAATAAAGCAAGTTTTTGAGAGAGAGATTGGCACTTTTGTGCTCTTTTTATAAAACTTGGCACTCCTCCCCACCTTTTCCTTTCACATACCATGGCTAACCGATTCCATCGGGTGCCCACCAACATTCACATTCATTGGAGGAGTGCCTTTTTTTCTTTCTTTTTTTTTCCTTTTTTTTTCTTTTTTGGAATAAGCAATATGGAAGATAGCAAATCCGACCACTACGTCCCCATGAGCTGAAAATAGTGTCACAAAACGAGAAGTATTTTGAAGGTTTTTGAAAGGTAGCACACGAAAATTTTACTTTGGAATGGCTTACAAATACCATGCATAGGAATTTATAGTGGACACAATGGCAAACTTGGCTTTTAGGAGTTGGATGCATGAGTAGAGCTCATACTCAGTACAAGGTGAGGGCTAGCAAAAGACTGGGAGCGACCAGCTAAGAGAGCAATAATGGCCATAATCATGCAAAGCGACAAAGCGACATTAAAAGAAGCATACGATGGCATCAAAAGTCAAAAACTAAATGATCATGAAGGCTAATGGCGACTTTGGAAGAGTCTAACATGTGTGAGCATGCGCCAAGTCAACCCAAATAAAGCATCAAGGAGAAAACCAAAATAATGCTTCCATACAATAAAAACAACGCATGATTTTTTCAAAGGCTCATTAAGCAATCTCACTTATTTGAGAAAAGTCATGCTACAGCAAAACCACTAAGCATACTATCAAAAAGACATCAAGCATGACATGAAAAAGCCTAAGCCGCAGTCTACACAAGCTCCTTCTTGTACCACTATTTTGCACAAAGCTTTTTCTCTTTTCCAACACCATTTGAAATTTTTATAAACACCTCTTTTGATGAAAACCAATAAAGATCAGAGGCAAAAATACACCTTGATGAAAAGATATGACAAGATCTGAACGCATATCAAGGCAAAAACGAAAACCAAAAGCAGTAGCAGAAAAAGTAGAACGCTCGATTTTTAATAAGAGTGAAAACTAGAGCGTTCTTTGCAAATAAAAACGAGTACATCTCCTCCAAAGAAAATTTGTTCGGGTCCAACCATTTATTGCAGCAAACAAACAAACTAAACAACCTAAGAAAACTAAAACAACTGACGCTCCAAGAAAAACACATAGTGCATGAAGCAATAAAAATATAGTGTTTTGAAAGGTGACCTGATTTTTGCCGATGAAGAAGGGGTGCCTCGGGGGCATCCCCAAACTTTGACGCTTGTACTTCTTGGATATTTCTTGGGGTGATGCATGGGCATCCCCAAGCTTGAGCTTTTGTCCATTCTTCAACTCATCTCATCATTCTCCAATCCCTACACTTGAAAACTTCCTTCATACAAAACTAAACACAATTCTATTAGCAACATTAGTGTAAGCATAAAATATATTCAACCTCTTTTAGCTTCAGGTTTCAACCCAAAACCACCACATATAAAGTATATACTACTGTAGCAACTTCCACAAGAGTTCCATGATCAAAAAGAACTCAAAAGAAAGCAATAAAGTGGCAAAAACAAATATTGGCAGAAATCTGTCAAAACTGGACAGCTGATAATGGACGAATTTTTGAGGGATTTTCCGTTGCTCAAATCAAAAAGTGTTCAACTAAGAAAAGTTTGGATATAACCTGGGGCATATGCACAAGAAATCGCAGGTCCAAAAGATAAACAGAGAATTTTCACGAATTTTAACGGTGCAGCACCGAAAACAGTTTCAGGACAGCAATAACCCCAAATCTTTACCTCACTCAAATTAGAGGCTTCTCTTGGCACAAAAACGAAATAAACAAGATAAGGAGCGGTCATTACAGTAGTAATGACTTCCAAGACTCAAATAAAAGAAAAAGTACTGAAAAGTAAACAATGGGTTATCTCCCAAGAGTGCTTTTCTTTAACGCCTTTGAGCTAGGCGCAGAAAATTGCGAATCAAGTATTATCAAGTGATGAAGTGCTAGGGTCAGCATGTGCCTTACGTCTCCCTTTCTTACCTTTGCTCTTGACTCTAGGAAAGACATGGTTATTGCAAGGTGGAGTAGTAAATGTTATATTGCCTTTTCCCACATCGAAAACGGCGCCAAGGAGCTTCAGAATGGATCTTCCAAGTGTGATTTGTCCTTTTCCTACACATTCAATAACAAGATAATCAGTAGATATCATTCTTCCTAGGATTTTTGTAAAGACTCCTTCAGCTATTCCAAGGGGAGATATGATGGCATTGTTAGTAAGAAAAATTTCTTCTCCTCCCTCAGAAAGCTTCCAAAGGCTCAAAGATTCATAAACATCCTTTGGCATGAGACAAAATTCAGACATAATATCACAACGAGCATGAAAAGTTTCACCACTAATGGTGATTTTTATTGTAGGATACCAACTCGAAGGCTCAGAATTTATAGGCACATAATCAAAATGCTGGCGCAAAGTATTGTAGCAAGAATTCAAACTAGCAGTGTGAGTCTCAAGAGTATTAAGTCTATTAAAAATGCACACAAGAGAGGAATCAAAATAGGTTGGCATGCTATAAATTGTAATCAACTTTTTAATAATATTGAAGGCTTGATCTCCATCACAATGAAGGAAATCTCCTTCTGCAGTAGCATCCAAAGCATATCTATAACGAAGAGAAAGTCCAAAGTAAAAGCTACTAAGAAGCAAACTCAAAGTCATTTTAGGTTCAGTTTTTCCATGCCATTCATAAATTCTAGACCAAGCTTCTTTAAAGCTTTCCTCATCTTTCTGCTTTAAGGTAAAGATCATGTCCGCGGGGGACATAGTAGTAGCAACTAAACTAGACATGATAAACTAAGAGCAAAGAAATAACAACTACCAAGGATTCTAATTTTTTTGGGTTTTTGATATAAAAAGCAATGCAGGTAAAATAAAATAGAGTAAAGCAAAACAAATAACAAAGTAAAGAATGTGTATGCGAAGAACCCCCCTCGCAGAAGTCTTCTCTCTTCCCCGGCAACGGCGCCAGAAAAGTAGCTGATGCTCCAAGTGAACGTGGCAACAGACAGTCCTTGTGCGTGGTGAATGACCAGCCCGTTGGGAACCCCAAGAGGAAGGTATGATGAGTGCAGCGGCTAGTTTTCCCTCAGTTAAGAAACCAAGGTTTAATATCGTTCTTGAAGAAGAGAGACGGTGACGACTGAAGGTGTTTGTGAAACCTGCACACACACAAACAAATACTTTGTCCCCAACTTGCGATGAGGTTGTCAATCTCACCGGTTTGCTTGAAACAAAGGTTATGAGTGTATCGAGTGGAAAACAGTAGTAATATGCGAGTAAAGTAAACAGTGCGGGAAAAGTAAACAGGTGATTGCAATATGATTAAAATAGGACCGGGGTCCACAGTTCACTAGTGGTGTCTCTCCATAGATAAATAACATGCTGGGTAAACAAATTACAGTTGGGCAATTGATAGAATAAAGATAACGTGATATGTCAAGAAGATCACTATGAGATTTACTCTGGGCATTACAACAAAATACATAGACCGCCATCCAACTGCATCTATGACTAATAATCCACCCTCGGGGATATCATCCGAACACCCCAAAAGTATTAAGTTGCGAACAATAGATAATTGCATTAAGCAAAGTGTGTAATGTAAACAAAACATATGCCCTTGAGCATATGAATGTTGTTTTCTCCCTAGTAGCAACAGCACATCTACCACCTTAGAGGTTTCTGTCACTCCCCCAGGTGAAATAGAGACATGAACCCACTATCGAGCATAAATACCCCCTCTTGGAGTCACTAGCAACTACTCGGCCAAGATAGCTACTAACAACGGAGAGCATGCAAGATCATAAACAACATAGAGATAACAAAAGATATAATTCAGTACAGCAACTTAATCATAAACACCAATATTCATCGGATCCCAACAAACCAACATCATAGAATTACATAACGGTGATCTCAATCATCTAGGGCAGCTCATGAGATCTAAACATGAAGCACATGGTGGAGAAGACAACCATCTAGCTACTGCTATGGACCCATAGTCCAAGGTAGACTACTCACTCATCGCTCCGGAGGCAAGCTTGGCGATGAAGAAGACCTCCGGTGGCGATTCCCCTCTCCGGCAGGGTGCCGGGAAGAGCTTCTGGACCCTCCCGATCTTCGGGTCGACGACGGCGGCGGATCGCGATGTATTCTGAAAAACTGATCAGTCCCTTAGGTTTTTCTCGTCGGGGGGTACTTATAGGCGAAAGGGCGATGTCAGAGGAGAGACCACGGCCCCTCACGTGGGCCCGGCGCGGCCAGGGGGGTGGCCGCGCCGCCCCTGTGTGTGGGGGCCACGTGGCCCCCCTCCGTCAGGTCTTCGGATGTTTGGGAGCTTCCCCGTAAAATATGACTTCAGGAACTTGTTTCGTCCAATTCCGAGAATATTTCCTGTGTATCACTTCTGAAACACAAAAACAGCAGAAAACAGGAAACTGGCACTGTGGCACTTCGTGAATAGGTTAGTTCCGGAAAATGTATAAAAGTACCACTAAGTGTAACGAAACAATAGGCAAATGGTGTAAAAACACGCATGGAGCATCAAAAATTATAAATACGTTTGAGACGTATCACACATCTACAACCTTAGAGGTTTTTGTCACTCCCCCAGATTAAATAGAGGCATGAACCCACTATCGAGCATAAATACCCCTCTTGGAGTCAGTAGCAACTACTCGGCCAAGATAGCTACTAACAACGGAGAGCATGCAAGGTCATAAACAACATAGAGATAATATAAGATAAATTTCAGTACATCAACTCAATCATAACACCAATATTCATCGGATCCCAACAAACCAAACATGTAGAATTACATAACGGTGATCTCAATCATGTAAGGCAGCTCATGAGATCTAAACATGAAGCACATGGTGGATAAGACAACCATCTAGCTACTGCTATGGACCCATAGTCCAAGGTAGACTACTCACTCATCGCGCCGGAGGCAAGCATGGCAATGAAGAAGACCTTCGGTGGTGATTCCCCTCTCCGGCAGGGTGCCGGGAAGAGCTTCTGGACCCTCCGATCTTCGGGTCGACGGCGGTGGCGGATCGCGATGTGTTCTGGAAAAAGTGATCGGGTATTTAGGTTTTTCCCGTCGGGGGACCAAGGCGACCTCACACATAGGGGGCGCGGCCTAGCCCTGGGTCGCGCCGCCCTATTGTGTTGGCCCCTCGTGGCTCCACTCTGTCTCCTCTTCGGTTCTCTGGAAGCTTCGGTGAAATTCTGGGCGACTGGCTTTGGTTTCGTCCAATTCCGAGAATATTTCCTGTGTAACTTTTCTGAAACACAAAAACAGCAGAAAACAGGGAACTGGCACTGTGGCGACTTGTTAATAGGTTAGTTCCGGAAAATGCATAAAAGTGCCACGAAGTGTAACGAAACACTAAGCAAATGGTGTAAAAACAAGCATGGAGCATCAAAAATTATGGATACGTTTGAGACGTATCACGCCGCAGCAAAGCTTCTCGACAATATGATGGTAAATTATTCTGAATGGCACACCGAGAGAGCACCACAAGGTAAGAATGTAATTTCTGTTGAGGAAACCTCTTCCTTGAGTGATAAGATTGATGCTATAATGCTTATGGTTTCTAATAATAGAACTCATGTTGATCCTAATAATGTTCCTTTGGCCGCTTTGGTTGCTCAAGAAGAGCATGTTGATGTAAACTTCATTAGAAATAATAATTTTAACAACAATGCTTATAGGAACAATTTTGCTAGTAACAATTATAGACCACATCCTTCTACCAATGGTAATGGTTATGGTAACTCTTATGGTAATTCCTCCAACAACACTAGGGCTGCGCCCTCTGAGCTTGAGGTAATGCTCAAGGACTTCATCGGTAAGCAAACTGCTTTTAACATGTCTGTTGAGGAAAAGTTAGGCAAAATTGATATTCTTGCTTCTAAAGTTGATAGCCTTGCTCTTGATGTTGAACTTCTGAAACTAAAAGTGTTGCCTAATGAGGTTAAGGAGAACAATACTTTTGCCACTGCTAATGCCATCCAAGTTAGAATTGATAAAAATGTTAGGATGTTAGCAGAATTGCATGCCAGGTAGGAAAGAGAAGATGAGATGGCTAGAAAGATGAAGGTATGTACCATTACTACCTCTAATGATGTTGTTCCAAATGCTAGCAATCCTCTTACTTTGATTGGTGTAGAGAAAACTTCCACTCCTTGCACTAAAAAGCCTAAAACTGCTAAAACATTTAATGATTTTGATGTTGATGGCTGCAATATATTTGAAGTTATTTTGTTCTTGCAAAAGCTTGCTTTGAGTCCCAATGATAGTTCTATAAATGTTGCTTTTACTAAGCATATTACCAATGCTCTCATGAAAATTAGGGATGAAAAGTTGAAGCAAAAAGCTTCTATTCCCAAGAAGTTAGAAGATGGTTGGGAACCCATCATTGATATGCATGTTAATGGTTTTGATTGCCATACTTTATGTGATCAAGGTGCTAGTATTTCTATTATGCCTAGAAAAATTTATGACATGCTTGATTTACCACCCCTTGAAAAGTGTTATTACGATGTTCCTATTGCTGATGTTGCTAAGAAGAAACCTTTGGGAAGGATTAATGATGTTCATATTATGGTTAACAATAACCTTGTTCCCATTGATTTTCTTGTTATGGATGTTGAATGCAATGCTTCATGTCCTATTATTTTGGGAAGACCCTTTCTTCGAACTGTAGGTGCCATTATTCATATGAGGGAAGGCACCATCAAATATCAATTTCCACTCAAGAAAGGTATGGAACACTTCCCTAGAAAGAGGAAGAAATTACTTTTCGACTCTATTCTTAGAGCAAATTATGAACTTGATGCTTCATCGCTTGATATTACTTGATTCGCACTTTCTGCGCCTAGCTCAAAGGCGTTAAAGAAAAGCACTCCTGGGAGATAACCCAATATTTTACTTTCAGTTCTTTTTATTTTATTTGAGTCTTGGAAGTTATTAATACTGTAATAACCTCTCCTTATCATTTTTATTTCATTGTTGTGCCAAGAGAAGCCTCTAATTTGAGTGAGGTAAGATTTGGGGAAGTTGTTGTCCTGAAACAGATTTCGGTGCTGCATCGTAAAAATTTGTGAAAATTCTCTGTATATCTTTTTGACCTGAGATTTCTTGTGCATATGCCCCAGATTATTTCCAAACTTTAATTAGTTTAGCACTTTTTTATTTGAGCAACGGAAAACCCTCTCAAAATTCGACCTTTGTCAGCTGTTCTGTTTTGACAGATTTCTGCACTATTTGTGTTTGCCTCTTGATCGCTTTCTTTTTGAGTTCTTTTGATCACGGAACTTTTGGGGAAGTTGCTACAGTAATATATGATTTATATGTGGTGGTTTTGAGTTGAAACCTGAAGCAAAAAGGGGTTGATTCATTATTATGCCTACACTAATGTTGCTAATAGAATTGTGTTGAGTTTTGTATGAAGGAAGTTTTCAAGTGTAGGGATTGGAAAATGATGAGATGAGTTGAAGAATGGACAAAAGCTCAACCTTGGGGATGCCCACGCACCCCAAGAAATATCCAAGAGGTACAAACGTCAAAGCTTAGGGATGGCCCCGAGGCACCCCTTCTTCATCGGCAAAAATCAGGTCACCTTTCAACACACTATATTTTTATTGCTTCATGCACTATGCGTTTTTCTTGGAGCGTCAGTTGTTTTAGTTTTCAGTTTTATTTAGTTTTGTTTGCTGCAATAAATGGTTGGACCCCAACAAATTTCTTTTGGAGAAGTTGCCTTGCTTTTCATTTGCCAAGAACACTCCGTTTTTCGCTCTTATCGTTCAATGAGTGTTCTCTTTTTCTAAAACTGCATTTAGCTTTCGTTTTTTTTGCCTTGATTTGTGTTCAGATCTTGTTATATCTTTGCATCAAGTTGTATTTTGACCTCTGGTCCATGTTGGTATTCATCAAAAGAGTTGTTTCAAAAAGGGTCGAATGGTGTTGGAAAAAAGAAAAAGTTTCATGCAAAAAAAAGTGGTACAAAAAGGAGCTTGTGTAGACTGCGGCCTAGGCTTTTGCATGTCGTGCTTGATGTCTTTTTGATAGTATGCTTAGTGGTTTTGCTATAGCATGGCTTGTCTCAAATGACTGAGATTGCTTAATAAGCCTTTGAAAAAATCATGCGTTGTTTTTATTATTTGGAAGCATTATTTTGGTTTTCTCCTTGATGCTTTATTTGGGTTGACTTGGCGCATGCTCACACATTTTAGACTCATACAAAGTCGCCATAAGCCTCCATGATCATTTAGTTTTTGACTTTTGATGCCATCTTATGCTTCTTTTAATGTTGCTTTGTCGCTTTGCATGATTATGGCCGTTATTGCTCTCTTAGTTAGTCGCTCCCAGTCTTTTGCTATCCCTCATTTTGTACTGAGTATGAGCTCTACTCGTGCATCCAACTCCTAAAAACCAATTTGTTCTAATGTGTCCACCATACATACCTATTAGCAATTTCCTATTCCAAAGTACATTTGACTTGCTTTTATCTATCCTTCAAATTAAACTCTTTTTGGTGTTATGCGAAAATTGGTCAGTAAAGCTCTCACGAACCTGATGGCACACTTTACTTTTCTCGTTCTTAAAAATTTGACATTGTGGCTCTCTTATGTTGAGTTGTTATGCTTGCAAGTTGTAAGTTGGAAATTAGCCAAACCATGCCGTCATGGGGTAAGCTTTCAACATTGCACTTCTTATTTGAGTTGATATCGTGATCTTTTGTTTATGGATCCTCGCGATGTGAAACAAGTTAGGAATCTTACAGGATCATGGAGTTCTTATATGTGTTAGGAAAATGCCTGGGCAGCTAATCTAAGCCATGCATAGTTCATGGTGGAAATTTACAGCATGCCCATAGTGAACATTCGATGACGCGTCTCAAAATAAAAAGCTATACCAATGGTAAATAAAAGAGATGTCGAGGTGTTCATTGTCTGTTTGTCTTGTCATTTTAATGTGGGCTTGTTCCATGTCATCGGGCAGGAGGTACCCCGTTGGTGGTTCTCGATGATACACATATATTTACAATGACAAGAGCTTGCTTGGGACTCTAAGTCGAGTAGCATGAGATTTGGGTATTCGTACTTCACGGGACACGAGGTTTTCAACTTATGATTTGTCAAGCATATGCTTCATAATTGTACTCGCATTAACTTTAACCATTCAAGATGCTTATGATGGGGGCAATGAGAGCTCAAAGCTAGTAAGTACCATAATTTTTGAAGGTTTATAAAACTTGCAATCACTGCTTCCCTCTGCGAAGGGCCTTTCTTTTACTTTTATGTTGAGTCTTCACCTTCTACCTTTATGCACCGTCTAAGAGAGCATAGTTATTATTCTTAGTATAATGTGCATTGTCCCAAAGTTTTCATTGATTGACTCATGATTTTGGTTTCACTTGTTCTTAAATTATTTGTATCTAGTCGCCCTTTGAAACTTGAAGGTGTCCTATACATTTATGTTTTGCTATTCCATGAAGGACAAGCTGAAAACCATTTGCTATGTTTTTCCTTATAATTTGAACACACGTTTGACTTTCATTGTTTCATTTTCATGATCTTTTGTTTGTGTTCTTTTTCATGTTATAACATGGTTGCTAAGTTTCTTCTATCAAGATTATATCTTTCATGCCCATGTTTTAAGTTCTTTTGATCCCAGCACTCAATGCTTACATAGATGATCAAGATTGTGTAGGTGCATGTCACCTCAAAAATTATTCTTTGTTATCACTTACCTACTCGAGGATGAGCAAGAGTTAAGCTTGGGGATGCTTGATACGTCTCAAACGTATCTATATTTTTTCATGCTCCATGCTTGTTTTTACACCATTTGCTTAGTGTTTTGTTACACTTTGTGGCATTTTTATGCATTTTCTGGAACTAACCTATTAACAAGATGCCACAGTGCTAGTTCCCTATTTTATGCTGTTTTTGTGTTTCAGAAAAGTTACACATGAAATATTCTCGGAATTGGACGAAACAAAAGTCAAACGTCCCAATATTAAACGAAGCTTCCAGAAGACCGAAGAGGAGACAGAGATGAGCCAGAGGCTGGTCTCACCACCAGGGGGCGCGGCCCAGGCCCTGGCCGCGCCGCCCTATGGTGAGGGCCACCTGGTCCACTTCTGACGCCGCCCCTTCGCCTATAAAGACCCCCCGACGGGAAAAACCTAAAGACCCGATCACTTTTCCAGAAACGCATCGCGATCCGCCGCCGTCGTCGACCCGAGATCGGGAGGGTCCAGAAGCTCTTCCCGGCACCCTGCCGGAGAGGGGAATCGCCACCGAAGGTCTTCTTCATTGCCATGATTGCCTCCGGCGCGATGAGTGAGTAGTCTACCTTGGACTATGGGTCTATAGCAGTAGCTAGATGGTTGTCTTCTCCACCATGTGCTTCATGTTTAGATCTCGTGAGCTGCCTTACATGATCGAGATCACTGTTATGTAATTCTACATGTTGTGTTTGTTGGGATCCGATGAATATTGGTGTTATGATTGAGTTGATGTGCTGAATATTATCTTATGTTATCTCTATGTTGTTTATGATCTTGCATGCTCTCCGTTGTTAGTAGCTATCTTGGCCGAGTAGATACTAGTGACTCCAAGAGGGGGTATTTATGCTTGATAGTTGGGTTCATGCCTCTATTTAATCTGGGGGAGTGACAAAAACCTCTAAGGTTATAGATGTGTTGTTGCCACTAGGGAGAAAACAATATTCTTGTGTCCACGAACATATGCTTTGTTTATATTACACACTTTGCTTAATGCAGTTATCTGTTGTTCGCAACTTAATATTCACGGGGTCCTCGAATGATTCCCCGTGGGTGGATTATTAGTCATAGATGCAGTTGGATGGCGGTCTATGTATTTTGTTGTAATGCCCAGAGTAAATCTCATAGTGATCCTCTTGACATATGCACGTTATCTTTATTCTATCAATTGCCCAACTGTAATTTGTTTACCCAACATGTTGTTATTTATATTATGGAGAGACACCACTAGTGAACTGTGGACCCCGGTCCAATTTCCTTTACATTGCTATCACCTGTTTACTTTACTCGCACTGTTTACTTTCTCGCATACTACTATTGTTTTCCACTCGATACGCTCATTCCTTTGTTTACAGCAAACCGGTGAGATTGACAACCTCATCGTAAGTTGGGAGCAAAGTTCTTGGTTGTGTTGTGTGCAGGTTCCGCGTTGCTACTAGTTGTAGACATGCTAACAAGTATCGTTAACGGCGCCCTTGCTGGAGTGTCATTAAGCTAGCAAGCATCACCTTCTGGAGTTTGGCTTTTTCCTACTGGATTGACATACCTTGGTTTCATAACTGAGGGAAAACTTGCTGCTGTACTCATCACACCTTCTCTTGGGGTTCCCAACTGGCCGGTCATTTACATCATCAACACCGCGCCACCACCTCCCTCTTCTTCATTGTCTTCCATTGCAGTATCACCGTATTCTTCAGGGAACATAGGATAGTTGTCATCATCCTCCTCTTCTTCATTTTCTTCCAGCCTAACCCCTATTTCTCCGTGCATGGCCCAACAATAATATCCGTGCATGAAACCTCTCCGAAGCAGATGGCTTTGAAGGATTCTTGGGGCAGAGTGCTCCGCCATGTTCCGACAGTCCACGCAGGGACAAGGCATAAAATTATCCACTTTGTTTGCCTTAGCCACATCGATAAATTTATGCAGGCCTGCAATAAAATCGGAATCGCGTCGGTCGTCGTACATCGATCGCATTCGCGCATCGATCTACGTCATAATAATTAACCATTACAATAACATCATGAATAGTAAAATGACCACCCTACATGGACACATGCAATATTTTTGTATCAGTTACAGATGAAGAAGATAAGGTTGCTAATCTCGGCCGAGGATACCGTATTGTGCGAACTTAAGTGTGGCTCGGACATTTCGTCGAACACCTTGTGTGCAATCAAAGGGAAAAAAAAGCTAGCACCCACACCTCACACACAATCTAGCAAAATTTGGTGGCAAAGGGCAAAGGGCTGGGCTTATTTATAGCCAGGGGAGGGTCTTTGATCCCGGTTCGTGGATCAATGCTCCGTAGAGCGCCACGTGCCACGCGGGGGGGGGGGGGGCATTGGTCCCGGTTGATGCCACAAACCGAGACCGATGCTCCGAAATGAACCGGGACCGACCTCAAGGTGGCACAAACCGGGACCGAGGTCTGTCATTGGTCCCCATTGGCCAGCAGAACCGGAACAGATGGCATTTAGGTGGTGGACCAAAGACCCATTTTCTACTAGTGTTTGATCTTCTACAATTTTGTTCTGGATTAGATATTTTTGATCCAGAAGAATCTCTCACTCTCCAATAGTCCAATTCCTCCCCATTTTCTGCACCTTCTCCATATATACTGTTACCAAAAGAAAAGGGCTATGACAGAATCGTTTGTGTTGGGAAGGTTGATTACCTTTAGAAATGCTTTAATTAATTAAATCCCCAGCAAGAAGAGCTACGGCAAGCCAAGATTTTGCCTGCCTTAATTAGTTAGTTGCAGCACAATTATCTCATCACTGATTGTAGCATGAAGAACGTACTCCGTCTGTACTCGCCGTTCGCCAGTTTAGGCGTGGGCCAAGCTGAAGATATAGTCGCCAAAGCAGCGTGGGATGGATCGGGACTCGGGAGACGTTATTCATGAAACAAGAGAAATCGCACTGTACCTACTACAATGCAACCATTCGCAGAAACCATGCAATCAGGAAAGCACAGATTGATGAGAAACCCCATTACCAAAATCATTATTCGCTGGGTACACGACTTTCAGTCATGGGTTAATTGGGACATTTGCAAGTGTCCACACACTCCTGGTGCGTGTCGTAGCATGGACCGAACCAACAATCTCCATCACAGCACCACTTGTGAAAATTTGGTGGAAATAGGGCGAAGCGGCAACTGTAGCTTACGTCCGCGATGCTGCTCCCCGTGTTGTGTCGATGTTCCGGCCTACAGAGAAAATGAAGTAAGAATATATTCGCTCGACATGAATATGAAAGCAAAATCTACATTTAAAAACACTCTGGAAGTTTTGGGGCCTGTTCGGTTTGAGCGGGATTAAGATAGATCGGTAGGTATATTTTTTTTTTTGCGGGGAATAGATCGGGAGGTATTGACACGGAATTGAACTCTATTCCCAACCATTCCATGCGAATCCCCCTCAGCTCAGGTGTAACCGAACAAGGCCTTCATGTGGTGGATACTCAAGGTGACAAGATTGATGAAACAACTAAAGAGGAACATCGAAATTCGTACAATAATTGTGTTTAGTTGTTAACTTACCGTGTACAAGTGAAGGAATAGACAGACAAATCAGTAGCGCCAGCGAAAGAAGAAGAACACCCTGGCCATTGTGCTTGACCTTCTTCGCCATAGTGCCGCAAATTTACTTGCTTTTTTCTGGCAAAGAGATTCACTGTCTTTGGGAGTTTCGGTTGTGTATCCTTTACGTGCTCTGTCATTCGTATACTTAATATAGGACTTGTAATTAATAACATACCTCATATACAAATATATGATTAATATCATACCTTACCTCAAAAGACTAATTGTGCGGATTACCAAAAATAGCTAATGATTTTATTGTGACTACCAATTATAGCTTCTAATGACTATTTAACGGATAAGGTATAAGCGCATTGCAAAAAAAAAGCGCATTGCAAAAAAATCTTTTCAAAACTAGGCCCATAGTAAAGGAAATTTTTTTTATTGCACTTTTTTCAGCTATTACATAAATGAGACGTTATTTGCAGCTATTTCGAATCTAGGACACCATCGTGACGGGCGGACACGATTAGTTCTAATCGCATTTTGCGGACGCGATTAGGGAGTAGTCGCGCCTGGCGGACGCGATTGCTTTCTTCCCTACATGCCGACATGCCCTCGAGGCACGGGAAAGCCAGTGTCACATCCGGCCGACAGGAATCTAACCTGTCGAGCTTGGCAGACGCGATAAGTGCGGCAGAGAGCGCCCCTGCCCGTGCTCTCTCCTCTCCATCCCACTTACTCGGCCTCTCTCCTCTCACTCACTCACTTCTCTCTCACACGCAGCTCACACCAGAGTTCTTTCTTCTCTAATCTGTATGAGGCAGGATCTTCAGGAGGCACAAGAATACAAGCTGTAAGTTATTACAATTAAATGTTGTTATGTTAAACTTTTTATTTTTTAGCTAATCATACACATTCTATTTGGCTTTATTTTTTTAGGACGATGAGGTGCACGACGTTGCTAATGACATCTACCACTTTGCACGATCTCAGTCTACCACGGCTCTAATTCCACGCCAGCCTGTTGTCACCTTTCTAGGCAAGGTGGAGAAGAAGCTATGTTCTATTTACTCCACTCTCATTTGCCGTACTACGGAAGATATTCGTCGCAGAAGTGGACAAATGGACCCTCATACCTGGACACCGTGTCCACCGCGGTATCCAGAAGTTCCTACGCCTCCGGCCCCTCTTAGGCATGCATCACGTCCACGTCTTGATCCGCAGGGGAGTATGAGGCCACCTTCTACTGTTGAGCCTAGACGTTCAGCTACACAGCGTTCCACATAGAGACAGAGGCCACCTCTTCCTGATCAGGCTGGAGGTTCAGCTTGGCAGCATCAGCAGCAACCTAATCCTTACCAGGCTGGAGGGTCTGCTGGGCCTCACCATCAGCCTACTCCTGATCAGGCTGGAGGTTCAGCTTGGCAGCATCAGCAGCAGCCTGATCCTTACCAGGCTGGAGGTTCTGTTGGGCCTCACCATCGGCCTGATCCTTACCAGGCTGGAGGTTCAGGCTATATGCAGCAGTCGGTGACAAGGGTTAACTCGACAAATGTCCTAGATAAAGGACTTAGGATCGGGGAGACAGGGCGTCGGATGAACTCGAAGGTAAAATCAGTCAAACAAGGTGTGTATCGAAAGTAAACGTGGGTGTAAACCTGGCTTGCTTTCAATCTGTCCCTCACCGTCCCCTCCTGGCCCCTATATATAGGTGGCCAGGTCTCAAGGATCGGGAGGGATCCGATACAGATTACAATATCGACATACGACATGAACTCGTATTTCGACTAGCGTTACAATTGGGCCTAGCTTAACGGGCCTCAGGTGTACTCAACTGACGGGCTCTATTATCTATACCCTTATCAGTAGCCCCCGAGATTCTACCAGAATTGCAAATTCGAGTTGAATCTCAGATCTTTAAATCTTCGACTTGATCAACACTTGACTTTTTTATATCTTCAAATCTTCGACTTGGTCTTTCGACTTTTCTTTTTTATTATTATGTCTCGCAAGGGGTTCTGATGAACAAGCATAACAACTCTGATGGATCAAGAGGCCAGTTAACTGCCGGAACAGATACTTGTCACCTACTTCAAATTCAATCCCCTTGGATTTGAATTCGGGAAACCGGTCAAGCCTATCATTTTGCCGCATTTAGGACTTACAAAGAATGAATCCCAGTAGTTCTCAGGGTACCCAGTGTGTCCACCGGGATTTTTTTCGCGTCGTAGACACAGATACGTACCAACAAAGCGCATCCATGTGCATATACCGAGCCACACAGGACGGATTCTGGGGTCTTACCTTCATGATATATTTCAACCACGGCATTCAAGTTTTGTCGCGATGACGTAACTCGAGAATCATATTTTGCAGCCTTGTTTGACTGTTTCAATATACAAAATATTCGAGTTATCCTTTGCAACTCTCATAAATAGCTCCCGATGGGTGTAATCGATGTTTATTTTGTCGACAATGTAGTCGAAGTTCATTGCTAACGAAATACAACCGATTGCGCCTAAACCATTTGTCTACCAGCTGTTTCTTTATTATTGGCTTCAACTCCTCTCCTTTCTTCTGTCGACTTCTTTCTATCGGGTGCGCGACAGTGCTCCCGATGGGAGTAGCCCCCGAGGCTATAGCCGATTTTTTTCGGGTATAGGCTCAAAAATATAAACATATACTGTCTCTTGCGATAATTGTCGATATGATTCACACTTAATGATTTTTCTCTTCTTTTCTTATGACTTAAGCCCCGAGTCCAAGACGAGGTACGCTTGTACTTCTTGATAGATAATAATTTTGTCCCTCTCTCTTTTTTGTATGTACCAGTTATCTTGATACACTGAATCTTCTTTTATCGTCTGCGCTGGGCAGAATATAAGAGCCCGTACATATACTTTGGACCTTTCCTTTGCAAAGGCCCATTAGTATGTACTTATAAATAAAGCATGTTTGGCGAGGGTAAAAACCCTAATTCAGTCATTAGTTTCTTCCTCTGCCGCATCATCTTCCTCTCCTTCATCTCTTCTAGGGTTTCTTCTTTGCAACACTTGGCTCCATGGCTGATGCAGGTGAATCGCATCTGAACATCGGCGCCCCGGTGGAGAAACGGGGCTGCGGCCGCCCTCGCAATAGTAGGAACAAGGTTACAATCGCAGCTGCGGTAGCTTTGTCGTCCGCTCCGGTGAAGCGGCGCCCCGGCCGTCCGGCCGGGAGTAAAAATAAACCCAAGGTGCCATCTGCTGCACCAGGTCCAAGTGCTCTTTCTCCTAATGCTTCTCCTCCTTCGTCCAGAGTGTACTCCTTCTTCTGCATCACCGGCGCGCAGTGCCATGAGATTCAGCGGTTACCGCTGAAATTCACCAAGTTTATGGACGGGCGAGAACTGCGGGAATCGGTTCTTCGGGAACACTCTGGGAGAGGAACTCCCTATGAAGTGGAGGTTTGGTACGATGGCGCTGGTGAGCAGTACTTCAAGGGCGGCTGGTCGCAGTTTGCAGAAGACCATGACCTCCATCAAGGCTTCTTCATGACTTTTGACTTCCACATTGGCACGTCGAAGTTCGACGTGAGGATCTATGATGGTACCCAGTGCCAGAAGGAGTTCGAAGCTGAAGTGCATTTTCACTAGATTCTCTTTATGTAATCTCTTGTCCTAGTCGTCTTTTCTCGTACTATCTGTAATAAATAGTCGTGTTTTGAATTATATGTTTTGTCTGCTTTATTAATAGACCATGGGAACGTATCGTCGTTCGGAGGTATGCACTTAATATATTATCGGGTTCCTTTAAACCGTGCGTATTGCTACCGAATATCGGGTTGCGAACAACCTAATAGTATGTCTCAGATAATCTCAAATCTCAATAACTTGTTAATTTTATTTCGTACGACTCGAGGGTCTGAGCCCCCGAGTGGAAAGTGAAATATTTATACATATTGTCGAGTTGACCCAAGGAACCCGACCTATGGCCTCATGTTCTGGGTTCAGAGGGTCATAACTCGAAAAACTCTTTGTCGCCTTATGTTGCCTATGCGTAGAACCGTCGTAGTTGCTCTGCATTCCACGGGTTACTCTCGTCTTTCCTCATTTTCTTGTCTTGTAGTCGATAAGCTTCTCCTGGTATTACTTCTGTCACGATGTAAGGTCCCATCCATGGGGACTCTAGTTTTCCATGCCCGTCTTGCTTGAGTCGTAAGACTAGATCTCCCACCATGAAAGATCATGGACGAACTCGACTACTGTGGTAGTTTCGTAGATTTTACTGATATTGAGTAGCTTTGGCGAGTGCTACGTCTCTCGCCTCATCGAGTGCATCGACATCATCCTGAAGCGCTTCTGTAGAAGTTGTCTCATCATACGCTGCGATTCTTGGAGCTTCGTGGGTAATCTCGACTGGAAGCACGGCTTCTGCGCCATGGACCAGAAAGAAAGGCGTTTCTTGAGTAGCTGCTTTAGGTGTAGTTCAGAGGCTCTAGAGTACGAAGGGTAGCTCGTCTACCCAAGCATGCTTGGCTTTCTCGAGGGGTGCCAACAACCTTTTCTTTATCCCATTGCATATTAAGCCGTTGGCTTTTTCGACTTGCCCATTTGTCTTTGGATGTGCTACGGATGCAAATTTCAGTTTGATTCCCAAACCTTCACAATAATTTTTGAACTCCTTCGATGTGAAATTTGTACCATTATCTGTGATGATGCTGTGTGGTACTCCGAAGCAAAAGACTATGGACTTGATGAAGTTGATTGCGGCTGTAGAATCTTGGGTTGTTACTAGGGCTGCCTCTACCCACTTGGTGAACTTATCGACTGCCACCAGCATATAAACATGCCCTCCTGGCCAAGATTTGTGCAATTTTCCTACCATGTCGAGACCCCATTGCGCGAAGGGCCAGGATAATGGTATTGGTTGCAATTCTGCTGCTGGTGCGTGTGGTCGAGATATGAAACGTTGACAGGCCTCGCACTTCCTCACTATATCTTTCGTGTCTTCAATGGCTATGAGCCAATAAAATCATGCATGAAAGGCTTTGGCTGCAATGGCTCTACTGCTAGCGTGATGTCCACATACTCCTGCGTGGATATCCTTTAAAATTTCTTGCCCTTCTTGAGGAGTGACGCATCATTGCAAGACGCCTGTTATACTTTTCTTGTATAATTTTTCTTGTAACACGACAAAAGCCTTGGATCGTCATATTATCCTCTTCGCTTCTACTGTGTCTTCGGGTAGTTTTTTGTTTATCATGTATGCCAGATATGGCTGCATCCAAGTTTCTTCTATCATCATGACTTCTTCTGGTTCTGCTATGCTTGTTTTTCCAGCCCCCAAGCCTGTTGCTTGGTGCTGGCGTTGTTCCTCTGTAGTCGAAGTTTTGTTGCTGTTTATTGATCTTTCTATGATTTTTTCCCAAAAGACTCCTTGTGGTATGGGTAAGCACTGGGACCCGATGTTTGCTAGATTGTCGGCTTCCTCGTTACTGGCTCTGCTGACGTGCGAAACTTCGCATCCATCGAATGTTTCCTCTAGATAATAGTATAAGTTTCTGTACGCTGTCATGTTGTCACTGACGGCGTCGCACTTGTTCATCACTTGTTGGACGACGATATTCGAGTCTCCAAATATTTTCAGTCGAGTTGCTCCACATGCCTTGGCCATTTTCATTCCATGGAGCAACGCCTCGTATTTAGCTTCATTATTAGAAGCTTGGGGAAAACTCATCCTTAACACATATTTCAACTTGTCGCCTTGTGGTGATATCAAGACCACTCCTGCTCCTGCGCCTTGGATTCTTTTTGAACCGTCGAAGTACATTGTCCATAAACTCGATAGATCTGGCGGTCCTGTGTTTTGTAATTCTAGCCACTCTACTGTGAAGTCTGGTAAAACTTGTGATTTGATCGCCTTTCGCTTTTCGTACGTGATGTCCAGGGGTGATAACTCAATTCCCCATAAGGAGACACATCATGTTGCTGAAGGGTTGTTCAATATATTGGATAGTGGTGCTTCGTTAACCACTATGATTGGGTGTACCGCGAAATACTGCCATAGTTTTCGTGCTGTTGTGAATACACTATATGCGAGCTTTTGATAGTGCGGGTACCTCTGTTTTGTTGGAGATAGTACATCGCTGACGAAATATACTGGCCTCTGGACACCGTGAGCTTTTCCCTCTTCACTTCTTTCGACTACCAATACTGTACTCACCATCTGATGTGTTGCAGCGATGTAGAGTAGTAGTGGCTCTTTCTCATTTGGTGCGACCAGCACTGGTGGCGTGGAGAGCACTTTTTTCAACTGCGCGAAAGCTACATCTGCCTCTTCTGTCCACTCGAATTTGTCATCTGATTTTTTCATGAGTGCATAGAAAGGGAGTGCTTTCTCTCCCAATCGAGCAACAAATCGACATAGTGCCGCGACGCGTCCTACGAGCTTTTGTACGTCGTGCGGTTTTGTTGGTTTCTCCATTGTTAGGATTGCTTGAATCTTTTCTGGGTTTGCTTCTATTCCCCTTGTTGATACCAGGAACCCCAGGAGTTGTCCTGCTGCTACGCTGAAAGAACATTTTGTCGGGTTAAGCTTGAGCTTATACCTGTTCAGATTGTCGAAAATTTCTGCCAAGTCGCTGATCAGAGACTCCTCTTTCCTTGAAGTGATAACCACATCGTCGATGTAGACTTGGATGTTGCGTCCTATTTGGCTTCCGAGGTAGTTTTGCATCATCCGCTGGTAGGTTGCTCCTGCATTTTTTAGGCCGAAGGTCATGACTTGATAACAGAACACACCGTATGGTGTGATGAAAGATGTCTTTTCCTCGTCTTCTTTCTTCAGTTTGATCTGGTTATAACCAGAATATGCATCTAGGAAGGAAAGCCTTGCGCACCCCGCTGTTGAGTCAATTATCTGATCAATGCGAGGTAGCGGGTTGTGTCATGGGGATGGCTAATGGGGCATGCCACGGGCCGAGCTATTTGCCGGCTGGCGTCCCAGGAGTCTCCACGGCTCTAGGATGAGAAGACCGGCTCCACCCGAAGGGCCGGCTGCGCCAGCAGCTGGCTGGCGACTCCACCGAGGAGAGCCGGAGCTGGGCGGTGAAGACAAAAGCCTCCCAACGGCTGTTTCGCCGAAAGTGGGCTGGCCCCGACAAGAACGATAGGGGCAAAGGACGGGAGTGCCGAGCGCCACGACCAGACAGAGCGAACCAGCGATCAAGGACCCTTCCCCATGATGGGATCCGAGGCAAAAGGGAGGGCATATGCCTCCCAGATGCCGGTCTAGGGGAAAGGCGCTTTATAAAGTGTCGTCGTCAGAGCAGGGTCAGAGGATCACGCCGAAGACGTGGCCACGGAGGAGCCGGCTACTGAATCGCTACCTAACCTGTAACCAGGCCCCCGCCTATATAAGGGGGCCTGGACCCTTAGTCTAGGGGGATCCAATCTTCTTCTTCCTCCTCTGGCCCGAACAGCTTGAGGAGCACTGTAATCGCTACTGTCAAGATAATACGAAGCTGGCAGGAAGTAGGGGCTTTACCTCCACCCGGGAGGGCCCTGAACCTAGGTAAACCGAGGTGTCTCCGTTGGCACAATCCCGAGCCAGACCCATCGTCACCACCATCGAGCCCCTTCGATAAGCCACCCCATGGCTACTGTCTCTAAATTCCCACGACAGTTGGCGCCCACCGTGGGGCAAAGCGCGGTGGCGAGCGGAGTCAAGTTCCGGCTGGGACCCTCATCGGCTCTCGGCGAGAAGGTCGCCTCCGGCCTTGTCTGGAGGTTCGGCACCTTCGACTGTGTCGATGACAACTTGGCCTACTTCAAGAACGGCCTCGGCAACAACGGCTCCTTCCTCGACGTCGGCAGCCACCGCTTCTACGTCGCCAAGCCCTTCCCGGAGGAGGTAACCGACATGCTTGACCCTCTCTGTGACACAGACTTCGACGACGGCAAAAGCAGCGACTTTTGCGACATGGTTGAAGTGCTGGCCCTGGAGGAGGATGGTGGCGGTGGCCCACCGTGCTCCGCGCGCCCGCCGCTTGAATGCCCACCTCCACCGGAACAAGATCTTCCACCTCTAGAGCGGGATGTGCTGGACGCAGCCATCACGGACCTGCGCGCTCCACTCGACATCACCGCGGATCCGGTCAAGGTCTCCGAGGATCTGGAGCGGACGCGCCGTAACCTTCTCAAGGAAGCGGTCGACGTCGATGACACTCGTCGGTGCGTCCTCTCCACGATCAATGAGTACAACGTCACCCACGGCTTCACCCCGGCTGGAGACGGCCCTAGCCAGGTGGTACAAGTTCGTCAACGAGGCCGCGAGCTGGGCGCGGAGCTGAACCAGGCAGCGCCCTAGGCGAAGCTGCCTCCGATCATCAACAAGCCCACCTATAGCACGCCCACGAAGAACCTCCGCGCCGTGCGCTACATCACCTCTGAACTGGATGGACTGCAAGGCGAGGACTTGCGGGAGAAGCAAGCCCGGATCCAAGAACTCCTGAACGCGGCCGATCTATAGCAGCAGGCGATGGAGCCGCGCGGAGAGTCGAGCGGCACATGATACAAGAACCGCATCGTCGTGGCCGGCCAAAGCAAGTCGCAGGGACAAGCTTCGTCGCCCAACCACGGCCCGACGGAGCTCAGCCGGAGCAACCGAGCTCCTGGCAAAAGCGGTGGAAACCATCGCACCCAGCACTCTGGCCACCACAACCGGCAGCCCCGAGATCCAGCTGCGGTCACCAGCAAGCCGCGTCATCCACCATGGGCAGATGCGGTGGAGCCGGCACGTGGCAAGTCTACGGCGCAAGTCCAGCTAGCCCAGGGAGCCGGCCAAGGCGCTCAAGGTCATCAGCCAGCTCGCTCGCACATGAGCCAGAAGATTGGGGAACGCGTCGACCCGCCGAAGGATGACGCTCGCCATCGGCTCAACCAGCTGGCGGACTCCAAGTTCGACGAGGAGGAATCTTCAGCGGGGCCGGTCTGTTTCGGCCCTCGCATCCGCAACGAGCCCTTTCCGGCCAAGTTCGTGCTCCCGCGTGACATGCCCAAATACACCGGGGCGGTGAAGCCGGAAGACTGGCTGTCGGACTACGTCACCGCCGTCGACATTGCGGGTGGCAACAAGAGGACAGCGGTGCGTTACGCGCCGCTCATGCTGACAGGATCTGCTCGGACATGCCTCAACAGCCTGCCGGCTCTGCAGATCAACTCATGGCATGATTTCCAAGAAGCGTTTATCAAGAACTTCACGGGAACCTACAAGCGACCGCCCCACCCACGACAGCTGGCCCTCTGCAAGCAAGGCCCAGATGAGCCAGACCGTGACTACCTCACGAGATGGTCTGAGCTGCGCAACTCATGCGAAGGAGTGGGCGAGGAGCAAGCCATTGGCTACTTCACGGACGGATGTCGAGAAGGAACCTTGTTGAAGCACAAGCTCCACTGGGCCGAGCCGAAGTCAATGGCGGATTTCATGGCGATAGCGGACAAGTATGCTTCCGCCGACTCCACTGCAAGAGTGCAATATGTTGAGCCAGTGCCAGCCGGAGGCCAACCTCAGCCGGCAGCCGGCCAAGGAGGACATCACAATCGTGATCGACATGGCAAGAGGAAAGATGAGCACCGTGACAACAAGTATGGCTCCCAGCAAGTGGATGCCGTTCAAGGAAGCCCGGGGGCTACGGGTGGAAGCCAGAAGCGCAAAGGAGACAAATTCAGCAAGGATAAGTACACCATCGAGGTGATGCTAGATCAACCCTGCAAGTTCCATAGCGTCTCGGGCAAGCCGGCAGCGCATACCACTTGCCAGTGCAGCTTCACCAGGGACCTGGAGCAGGGAAACCACCAACTGCCTGGACCTCCACCAGGCCTGCCAGCTGAAGCGCAGGGAAACAAGAATCGGCAACCGGCTAAAGCAGCTGGGGACTACCCGGAGGAAGCTAATGTGGAACAATATCACGTGTTCACTTCCCAGACGGAGGATCCAAAGGATGAGCCATGGTTTGGTGTCGAGGTGAACGCAGTCATACAAGTTAGACCACGGTACATGCACTGGTCTGATTCGTCTATCACCTGGGGGCGCGAAGACCATCCGCCACTCATGCCGAGACCCGGGGGCTACGCGCTGGTCTTGGACCCGATTGTGTTCTCAGAGACACACACCTGCCGATTCTCACGCGTGCTCATCGATGGAGGCAGCAGCATCAACCTGCTCTATCGCACTTCGATGGAGAAGCTCGGGATCCCAGAGATCCAGCTGAAGCCAACCAAGCTAACCTTCCATGGGATCGTGCCGGGACACTCTTGCACGCCAATGGGGAGGATCGAATTGGAAGTGCTGTTCGGCGGGAAGGACAATCATCGTCGCGAGCCAATCGGGTTCGAGGTGGTAGACCTCAACAGCCCCTACCATGCGCTGCTTGGTCGACCTGCCCTGGCCAAGTTCATGGCAGTTCTGCACTATGCCTACTTGAAGATGAAGCTCCTGGGCCCCCGCGGGGTGATCACTGTCACTGGATGCTACAAGAAGTCGATAGAGTGCGCAAGGGCCAGTTCAAAGCTGGCAGAAGCTCTGGTCGTCGCTGAGGAGAAGCGTCAGATACTGCAGCGGGTGGTGGCGGTCCAGCCGGGGCCCCCGGCGTCTAGCCAGCCAGCCCCTCATCTCCATCCGGCAGGCGGCACCAAGGAAATCCTGCCCGAAGCGGGCAAGAAGGCAGAAGCTGTTGTCTCGGGGGCTGGCCCTTCCTCGGGGTAGGAGGAAGCACCTCACAGCTTCGCCCGAGACAAGTTGTGATGTCGATCGCTTAAGACCTTCGGCTAAGCCAAGGCAAAAACCTTGTATCCCGAGCAAGTACTGATGAATAAAAGAAAGTTGGGCGGCATACGGCTGATCCCCGGAAAAAGTGCTTTAAAGTACCTTTTACCTTTCTAAGCGTCATTCACGGGGGCTGGAAGCCGGCTCCAGATGGGAGCCAGCAGCCCCAACCCGACGAACCGACCCTCTTGTCAGACGAACGAGTACTGTGTGCGGGCCGGACCCCGAGCGTAACCTCTATCCCGCATCGCGCGAGATGGAGCCGACAGGTCACCCACCTAGGAAAATCGCTAAGAGGGAACGCC
Organism: Dactylis glomerata; assembly: GCA_007115705.1. Taxonomy (NCBI): domain Eukaryota; kingdom Viridiplantae; phylum Streptophyta; class Magnoliopsida; order Poales; family Poaceae; genus Dactylis; species Dactylis glomerata. The sequence goes on along the minus strand of QXEO01001649.1, from coordinate 82,127 downwards.
CACAACCCGACAAACCAAATCTCTTGTTAGACGAACAAGTACTATGTGCGGATCAGACCCCGTGCCCAACTTCCATCCCGAACCGCGGGCGATGGAGCCGGCAGGTCACCCACACAGGAAAATCGCTAAGAGGACAGAACGCGAAAATGTTAACGAGCGTTCACCTAAGAACTGCGCGCATTGGTTAATAGTTGTGCATGGACTGGACCAAGCTAGGCCTCTTATACACCAAAGTACTACTCCTCATCCCGCGGCACGCTCCCACCCTAGACTGGCATTCGGCTGCCAGTCCAAGGGAGACCAACCGGCACCAGGTTGCCGGTTGGGGGTAGAAGGGCCGAAGGATGGGGAGATAAAGGAAAAAGTCAAAGGGGTTAGGCTAAATCCGGTTCATAAATAACTAGAAGCCAGTACGTAAGGGACTTAGGGTGAAATGCCATCGGTGTACACAAACGAAATGTCATTGGGCACGGCATAAGTTCAACGTGCATACAAATGAATAAAGACGTCCTGACACAGTCAAGGGGCGCTTGGCGAACCGGCTGGCTCCAGCGGAGCAGCGCCACCAGTCCGAGCTGCCAAGACGAAGTCGTCGCCGCTGGGAGATGGAGGAATGGAGTTGTCGGCAGGATCCTCGGTGGCCTTCTGAGGTTCTTCCGCGGAGCTGGGCTCTTCGAAGTTCATGCCGTCTAGGGACTCATCGCTATCCCCCGCGTCGAAAAGCACGTCGGTCTCGGCACACTCTGCAATGGCGCAAGCGCGTTGGCGGAGCTTGGCTTTGTCGAGACATGCCGATCCGCCCTCGCGAAGGTTCTCCAGTTGGTCTAGGCTAACGCCTGGATACCAGGAGAGCATGAACTCCAAAGCCTGCTCAGTGCCGACTCGAGCCGCGGACCCTTTCCAGACGTCGACTCGGTTGGATGCAAGAGGGATCCACTTGAGGAGCGCCTGGATCTCGTCAGGCACCGCTCGCCCCGGCCACAAAGTTTCAAAGATAGAAACAATGGCTCGGCGGAGATCCCCGCCCAGCTTAGCGACTGGATGAAGCCGGCCTTTAACCAATGCCATCAATTCCCCTGAGAAAAGCTGGGCCTTGGGGTCACTGCTAGGGACGATCTTCTGCTCCATCCTATATTCCATCAGCGTGGCCGCAGCGGCCCTGTTGGAGTCGGGGAAAGCTTCTGCAGGGGCAATCAGAGAATGAGGAGGCGACGTGAAAGAGCAAGAGCCGGGAAACAGGAAGGGAAATGTACAACAAAGAGCATCTTCCAGCCCCAGCAGGCCGGACTGGAGTTTGCGGTCGTGGGCGCGCCAAACACCGATCTCCTTGTCATGACGCTCACTGTCAAGCTTTCGAAGAGTCTCTAGCTCGTTGATCTGGGCGTCGCGGCTCTTGACCTTGCTCTCCAGGGACGCGCGAAGCTCGTTCACCTCCCTGTCGTACTTCGCAGAGAGGATTCCTTTCTCCTCGGCCAGCTGGTGGTCAAACTCTAGCCGCAGCGACGACTCCGCCCCTCGAACCTTCGCCAGCTCCGTTTCCAACTCTTGAACCCAGGCAGCTTGAGCTCGCAGGCCTTGAAGCTCCTTTGCGTGCTTTTGTTTGAGCGACTCAACTGCGTCGGCCGACACCATGTTGGCCAACTGGGACTCAAGCGAAGCGATGAGTGAAGCAGCATCTGAGAATGGAAGTATGAGAGCGGAAAGGGCAGTAGCAGAATTTCGAAACAAAGGGTCCCGAGCCTACCTGATAGCTTCTCCAGCTCCCTTTTCAGATCCTGATACTGAACCTTGCTGGTATGGTACTTCACCAGCAGCTTCTGGAAGACATTGGTTCGAAGCGCGTTCAGATCCTGTGGAAGACAGAAAGGCAACGATTCTTAGCGAAATTCATTTTCAAGCCAGCTGCCTCTACAGCTACCTCGAAACTTGGGGGCTAGGGTGCATGGTGAAATGGGCCACAGAGCTGCGAGCCTCGTCTCTTAACCAGCAGAAGAAATCAGAGGCTAAGGGCGTGGTACTTACATTGGTCGTCCGTATAGCATCGAGGAACTGGAGGCCGACATTCTGTAGCGACTCCTTGACGATAGAGAACTGTTTGTTCAGCTCTGCTAGGGTCGGTTTTCTACCCTGGACCTTGAGTTTTTCTCCAGCATCGACGCTCGCGGCGGTGTCCGCCCATTCTTGCTGAAGCTGGCTGGCAGAGCTCAGACTCCCAACGCCGGACCCAGCCGCAGTAGCAGGAGCCTTTCCCCTTGAGGTGTCCTTGGTCGCAACCTCAGGAGCCGGAGAGGTTTCACTATGTTCACTCCTTGCCACCCGAGTGGTGAGGGGTCCTTGGAAAGCTTCGCCAGAATTGGAGGCCAGCCCGAAGAGAAGGAGATCAGCGGTCACGCCAGCCCCTGTCCCAAGTGCAGGCACCACAGCCTACACGCTCGACGCGAGCCTGGGGCTGGAAGGGGTCCGGGCAGCCAACTCTGGGGGCTCCAATGACCCCGCACGCACCGGGGTCTCTTCCGTCGTTTTTGCCGCGGCCTCGCGCGTGCCTTCTTGGCTGGGCGGGTCAGAGGACGCGTGGGCAACGGCGTCATTCCCCGCCGCGGCATCTTCGGCGGCGGGAGGAGGAGGCGTGGCAACCCCCGCCGGGGTGATTTCCCCCGCTGGCATAGGGTCGGCCTCAGTTGCGGCAGCCGAGCTAGAAACAGCATCCGCAGGCGCCTCCGGGCGGGCAGGCTCCTCTGCCCCAGCTTCGCTCACCACAGGCTCCAACCGCGGGGAGTGGCGGTCTTCTTCAACGCGACCCGAGTCGCTGCCAGTGTCCTCCCTGCGCGCCCTCTTGTTGCATGAGAGGTCAGGAGCCGAGATCACGGCTTCCCCGGAAGCGGGGGCGGGGGAGGCTGTGTAACCAGATCAATGGAAAGGGGATACCTACAAAGAAGGCACCCCACGATTGAGTCAATCAGAGCCGCGGCGGCCAGTAATGATAAGAAGCACTGAGGCGGGAAGCTTACCCGGCCACGGCGGTAGCTCGCCGTTTGGTCACCTTCTTCATCTTAGGACGGTGCAGGTCCTTCGCTGCCGGTTCCGGTTTCCTACGTTTCTCAGCCGGCTCGCTCGGAGCCGGCTGAGCCCTTCTCTTGGCGCCAGCCGGCCTGCCCCCAGCCTGTTCATGGTCTGCCGGCTCTGAAGCAACAGGATGTTGCTCCGGAGACTCTGGCAAATCCACGGTCGGGGGAACTTGAGCTCTAGCAGCGGCAGCGGTGGCTACATGAAGGGCTGCGCCCCCGAGGGTGGCAACCGATCCTGTTTCATCATCATCATCTTCGGACCAGTCTCTTAAGAAGGATGGACATGGAAACTTACTGGAATGGCCGAGGGCCTCGCCCGAGTCTACGAGCTCTTCACTTCCTTCATCACCATGAGTGGCGCTTGAGCTCTCGACGGCGGCCTGGGAGCCAGCGTCCTCCTCCTCCTCCTCAGCCTCGTCCCAAGCGACCTTGTCGTCCGACTCCGTTCTGTCAGCGGCAAAGCCGCTCGGCGCTGGGCCGAATTCTCCGCGGTCTGCAGAGCAAACAAGCTCTGCCCAGGCCAAATAAACAAAGGTCAGATGATCAGAATCGCAAGGGGGGAGAGACAGAAGCCAAACCCGGCAAGCTCACCTCAGAAATTGGGTTGTCTCGGTCGTGAGGTTCCAGACCCCACGTCCACGAGGCCTGAAGCTTGACGTCAGCAATGCGGTTCGCCTTCCGTGCCACCTCCAACGCTGACAGTGTCTTGGAGGAGTGATGGGTAGGATCCCTGGCTGATCCCAAGAAGCACATCTTGTGCGAGCGGCGCTGGAGAGGCGACACGCGGGCAACCAGAAAGGCGAGCAGGAGGTCGGGTGGCTGTAGGCCTCCCTCCATCTGCAAAGTGGAGATCCGCTGGAGAATCTTCTCCATCTCCGGCGCAGGACGAGGTAGAGGAGTACTCCAGGTGTCCCGCTCAGGCCGTTCATGTCGAAGGGCGGCAGATTGATGTGGTCTGCGCCCTCCTTCAGATTCTTCACATAGAAGAAAGAGCGATGCCACTTCTTGCAAGACTCTTTCCCCTTTATGCCCGGGAAGTCCGCGGTCTTGCACGCGTAGAAGGAGGCAGTACCGCATATCACCGGGACCATCTCCGCCGTCTGGGTCTTGAAGTAAATCAGCCGACAGAACAGCTCAACGTTGGGCCAGATACCCAAGTACGCCTCGCAAAGGGTCGCAAACACGGCCAGTGTCATCATCGCGTTCGCCCCGATGTGGTGCGGTTGTAGGCGAAAGTGATCCAGGAATCGGCGCAGGAAGCTGCTGGCAGGAAGCGCGAAGCCCCGGGGGAAATGGTCATAGAAGACCACAGTCTCCCCCGGCCCAGGAGTGGGGACTCGCTCGTCGCCGGCAGGATGGCAACCCACGAGATCCATGGGCGGAAGCACTCGACCTCGGCGTAGCAGCTCGATCTGTTTCTATTTCACCCAAGAGCCTTCCCAGGATCCCTTTGGCAAGGCGGGAGGAGTGGCGTCCTTATTCGAGGCCGTGCCCTTCCCCTTGGGCCGGGATGCTTTGGGAGCCATCTGGGTGCGGATCTGGATGAGCGGAATGGCGGCGGAGCGAGCGGAAAACCCTAATCCTGTGGGGACAAAGCTTGGGAGCGAAGGATTTCGGGTGGAGCGAATGCTGAAGGAAGAAGAGAAGCGGGTAACCGGTGCTCTGCTTCAGGAATGGTTCCTAATTTAAAAGTGAGGGGGTGGGTCAGTTGCGTATTTTGCCCACGATGGGTTGGCAACTGACCCCCTTTCGTCACGAGCCACGACCGCATCAAGATCGGGCAACCACCACGGTTGCCGCAAAGCATCATGGGGCCGGGGCCGATTGGGCGTGAGGCGATGGTGCATGGACAAATGGAGCATCGGTCCGGTCCCCGAGGGAGCAAGTCCCAAGGAGCTGGACCACGGCGTACGGCCGTGTGGCGGTCGCCAGCCGGATCGGTCTCGGAACCGGCTCGTCCCGAGACGGCCAGCAACACTCCGCGGGACTTGACCTCGAGGATAACAGCTTCTTAGCGAGACAGAGAATCCTGGGACTTCGACGGAAGCAAGCAAAACTTCGGCGAGGAGAAGAACCCGCCGAAGCCCCATGCTAACCCATGAGACTTCGCCAGTTTTGGGGGCTAGTGTCATGGGGATGACTAATGGGGCATGCCACGGGCCGAGCTATTTGCCAGCTGGCGTCCCAGGAGTCTCCACGGCTCTAGGATGAGAAGACCGGCTCCACCCGAAGGGCCGGCTGCGCCAGCAGCCGGCTGGCGACTCCACCGAGGAGAGCCGGAGCCGGGCGGTGAAGACAAAAGCCTCCCAACGGCTGTTTCGCCGAAAGTGGGCTGGCCCCGACAAGAACGACAGGGGCAAAGGATGGGAGTGATGAGCGCCACGACCGGACCCAGCCAATCAGCGATCAAGGACCCTTCCCCACGACGGGATCCAAGGCAAAAGGGAGGTCATATGCCTCCCAGATGCCAGTCCAGGGGAAAGGCGCTTTATAAAGCGCCTTCGTCAGAGCAGGGTCAGAGGATCATGCCAAAGACGTGGCCACGGAAGAGCCGGCAGCCGGCCGAATCGCTACCTAACCTGTAACCAGGCCCCTGCCTATATAAGGGGGCCTGGACCCTTAGTCTAGGGGGATCCAATCTTCTTCTTCCTCCTCTGGCCCGAACAGCTCGAGGAGCACTGTAATCGCTACTGTCGAGATAATACAAAGCAGGCAGTAAGTAGGGGCTTTACCTCCACCCGGGAGGGCCCTGAACTTGGGTAAACCGAGGTGTCTCCGTTGGCACAATCCCGAGCTGGACCCATCATCACCACCATCGAGCCCCTTCGATAAGCCACCCCATGGCTCTAAATTCCCACGACAGGACGGGATCCTTTGGACAGTGCTTGTTGAGAGATGTGTAGTCGACACATACTCTTTGTGCTTCTGTATTTTTCTTGGGGACTATAACTGGATTAGATACCCAATTCGACGTTTTGATTTCTCGGATGAACCTTGTGTTTTCTAGTCTGTGTAACTCTGATGCTATTGCTTTTCTTTTGGGTTCGTCAAATCGTCGTAGTGGTTGCTTGACTGGCTTTGCTTTAGGATCCACATTTAGTGCATGCTCAACGAGTTCCCTGGGAACCCCTGGCATGTCTGAATGACACCAGGAGAAGATTTCCCAGCGCTCACGGAGGAACTCAATGAGCGCGCTTTCCTATGCGGGATCCAGGTTTACTGCTATAGAGGTGGTCTTGTTCGGGTCCGTGGGGTGGACCTGGATTTTCTTCGAGTCTTGAGTTACATCGAAAGCCTGATCTGGCAGGGATCGTCCGACGTCGGGTAGCACGTTGTGGTCAGTTTCGCCTTTTAGTCTTGCGTACTCTGCTGTCATGCTGAAAGTTAGCGCCAGCATATTAAATTCTTTGTCATAAGTGTTGGATACTTCAAAGCTGCCTTGTACCGTGATTGTTCCTTTGGGTCCTGGGATTTTGAGCGTGAGATATGCATAGTGAGGTACTGCCATAAACTTTGCAAATGCTGGGCGCCCCAGGATTGCATGATACTGTGAAGGCCAGTCCATGACTTCAAACTCCAGCTTCTCTCTTCGATAATTGTTGCTGTTGCTGAAGCAAACGTCAAGTTCTATTTTTCTGAGAGGGTGATTTGCGCCTCCTGGTACTATTCCGTGGAAAGAACAATCTGTTGGCTTTAGACTTTCCAGTGAGATGCACATTGCCTTCAGAGTTCTTGTGTAAATTAGGTTTATGCCACTTCCTGTATCCATGAATACTCTCCTGATATCGTATCCTCTTATTTGCGCCTTTAGCACCATCGGTGAGTGCCCCGGCCTGGGCACTTTCATTGGGTGGTCTGCTCTGCTGAACCTGACTGGTTGATCGGACCACTATAGGTACTCTGTAGTTGCTGGTGGTGATGATATAGCTAAGTTTACTTGTCTGGATATGTTCTTCCGCTCTTTCTTGTACTTTGGCACCGGTTCGATCATTGCAGATATATATACTTTCGACTCCAGATGTTTTGCTAGTCGTTGTATTTGGTATCCTTGACTCATACTTTTCTTTCCCTGTCGTGTTCCTTGGTTCGAGTCCATGGCACTTTGCAACCTTAAGAAGGTTCTGCAGTCCTTCATCTGGTGGTTAGAAACTCTCTTTCCATCTAGGTACGCATAGTGGATTCGACAAGGTCCGTATACCATGTCCTCCGCCGATGGGCCAGAGTATTTTGGTTTTTCTACTCCATGATTTCCTTTTGTCTGGAACTCCCTATTTTCATAGCATTCCTCGTCCCTTCTTTCGTATCCTGTGGCTATTTGATTTTGTCTTGCGTGGCTATCTCCATTGCGGTATCTTCGCCTTTGCCTGCTCGCTCTGTCGACTTCTGATGAACGCCCCCTTTTGTTGTTATACGCGTCTTCTCCATCGGTGAATCTGTTGGCTACCTCCATTAGTTCCGATACTGTCCTTGGCTTTATTCTCCCTACCTCTTCCACGAGGTCTGAACAACGAAGTCCGGCCGAAAAGGCGTCTACTGCTCTTTCATCGAAGATGTCTTCTGCAGAGTTTTTGATGACACTCCAGCGTTGTATGTAAGAGCACAGAGTTTCGTCTCTCCTCTGCATGCACGACTTAACTTCTTCTAATGATGCTAGTCGTTTGTATGTTGAGCGAAAATTTCTTGCGAATTGGTTCTCTAGTTCTCCCCAACTTCCGATGGAATCATTGGGTAGAGTATTCAACCAAGACTGTGCTGCGCCGGTGAGGTATAACTGCAAACTTTGCATTATTGTTGCTCTTGTTCCTCCGAGTATTTGTACTCCTTGCAGGTAGTCTGATAACCATTGACGAGGGTTAACCCAACAAATGTCCTAAATGAGGGACTTAGGATCGGGGAGATAGGGCGTCAGATGAACTCGAAGGTAAAGTTAGTCAAAACAGGTGTATGTCGAAAGTAAACTTGGGTGTTCAACCTGTCTTGCTTTCAATCTGGCCTACACCATCCCCTCCTGGCTCCTATATATATATAGGTGGCCAGGTCTCGAGGATCGGGTAGGGTCCGATACAGATTACAATATCGACATACGGTAAGAACTCGTATCTCGACTATCATTACAATTGGGCCTAGCTTAACGGGCCTCAGGGATACTCAACTAGCGGGCTCTATGAGCTATACCCTTGTCAGTAGCCCCTGAGATTCTACCAGAATTGCAGATTCGGGTTGAATCTCTAATCTTTAAGTTTTCGACTTGATCAGTTCTTTGATTTCTTCATATCTTCAAATCTTCGACTTGTTCTTTTGACTTATTTTCATGATAATATCTCGCAAGGGGTTTTGATGAACAAGCCTAACAACTCTGACGGATGAAGAGGTCAGTTAACTGCCGGAACAGATACTTGCCACCTACTTCAAATTCAATCCCCTTGGACTTGAATTCGGGAGACCGGTCAAACCCACTCTTTTGCCGCATTTAGGACTTACAAAGAATGAATCCCATTAATTCTCAGGGTACCCAGTGCGTCCACCAGGATTTTCTTCGCATCGTAGAAATGGATACATACCAGCAGAGCGCATCCATGTGCATATACTAGGCCACACAGGACGGATCCCAGGGTCTTACCTTCATGATAAATCACGGCATTCAAGTTTCGTTGCGATAACGCAACTCGAGAATCATATGTTGCAGTCTTTATTTGACTGATGTAATATCCGAAATCTTTTGAATTTATATTAACTTCTCATGAGTAGCTCCCGATGGGAGTAATCGCTCGATATTTCGTCGACTATGTAGTCGAAGTTTCATTGTTGTCGAAATGTTTGGCGACTCATACCGTATCCAGTAACTCTTTAACCGTAACTTCTTCATCTTTATTGCTGCTTTTCTATTCTCTATCGGGTGCGCGCTCAGCGCTCCCGATGGGAGTAGCCCCCGAGGCTATAGCCGAGAAATTTTTCCCGGGTATAGGCTCAAAGTATATAAATTCTTCCTAGCACGCTCATTACCTTTTCTTTTTCCCTTGAAGTCATAAGCCCCCGAGTCCAAGGCGAGGTTTCCCGTACTTTCTTTGATATTCTTTTTATTATCGTCTGCTATGTGCAGAATTTAACTCCTTTGTAAATATTCTATGGGCCTTGTTTTCGTGGAGGCCCGTTACTATGTGCTTATAAATAAAGCACACTTGGCGAGGGTAAAAACCCTAAACAGATTCCTCCTCCGCCGCATCATCTTCTTCTTCATCTAGGGTTTCTTTTCTGCCCATTTGTCTCTATGGCTGATGCAGATGGGTCCCGTCTGAACCTCGGCTCCCCGACGGCGCCGCGGGGTCGCGGCCACCCTCGTGTCAGCAAGAACAAGACAGCACCAGATGTTGTAGGATCTTCATCGTCCGTTCTGGTGAAGCGGCGTCCCGGCCGCCCGGTCGGGAGTAAGAATAAACCAAAGGTGCCTTGTGCTATCCCAGGTCCAAGCGCACCTCCTGGTAACACCTCTCCTCCTCAGCCGAGGATATACTCATTTTTCTGTATTGCCGGCGCGCAGTGCCCTGAAATTCAACGCCTGCCGCTAAAGTTCACCAAGTTCATGGATGGGACAGAGTTGCGTGAAGCAATTCTTCGTGAACATTCTTTGACATGCTTCACACTTTTGAACTATATCTTTCGCGTCTTCGATGGCTGTTAGCCAATAGAATCTTGCTCGAAACACTTTTGCCGCGATTGCCCTACTGCTAGCATGATGGCCACATACTCCAGCATGTATATCTTTTAATATTACTTGTCCTTCTTGAGGTGTTACGCAACGCTGCAAAATGCCAGTTATGCTCTTTTTGTATAATTTTCCCTGCAACACGACAAATGCTTTCGATCGTCGAGTTATTCTTTTGGCTTCCACTACATCTTCTGGTAACTTCTTATTTGTCATGTATGCGAGATATGGCTGCATCCAGGCTTCTTCTATCATCATGACTTCCTCGGGTTCTAGTGTACTCTCGTCATTTTTCGCATCAGCCCCCGAGCCTACCGCAGTAGTCGAACTTTTGACGCTTTTTATCGACCTTTCCACTATTTCTTCCCAGAAGACTCCAGATGGCACGGGCAGGCACTGTGACCCAATATTTGCTAGAGTGTCTGCTTCTTCGTTGTTGTTTCTGCTGACATGCGAGACTTCACACCCATCAAATGTTCCTTCGAGATAGTGATATAAGTTCTTGTAAGCCATCATGTTGTCATTGATTGTGTCGCATCTGTTCATAACTTGTTGGACGACGAGGTTTGAATCTCCGAATATTTTTAGGCGAGTTGCTCCGCACGCCTTGGCCATCTTTATTCCGTGCAGTAAAGCCTCGTATTCTGCTTCATTATTAGAGGCCTGTGAAAAACTCATCCTTAAAACATACTTCAATTTGTCGCCTTGTGGTGATATCAAGACTACTCCTGCGCCTGCGCCTTGGATTCTTTTAGAACCGTCGAAGTACATTGTCCAGACACTCGATAAATCTGGCAGTCCTGTGCTCTGTAACTCCAACCACTCTGCTGTGAAATCTGGTGATACGTCTCAAACGTATCTATAATTTTTGATGCTCCATGCTTGTTTTTACACCATTTGCCTATTGTTTTGTTACACTTAGTGGCACTTTTATACATTTTCCGGAACTAACCTATTAACGAAGTGCCACAGTGCCAGTTTCCCGTTTTCTGCTGTTTTTGTGTTTCAGAAGTGATACACAGGAAATATTCTCAGAATTGGACGAAACAAGTTCCTGAAGTCATATTTTACCCGGAAGCTTCCAGAGATCCGAAGAAGTGTCGGAGGGGGGCCACCAGGGCCCCACACAACGGGGCGGCGCGGCCTGGCCCCTGGCCGCACCACCCCTATGTGAGAGCCCCTGGCTCCACCTCTGACATTGCCCCTTCGCCTATAAGTACCCCCCGACGAGAAAAACCTAAACGCCCGATCAGTTTTCCAGAATACATCGTGATCCGCCGCCGCCGTCGACCCGAAGATCGGGAGGGTCCAGAAGCTCTTCCCGGCACCCTGCCGGAGAGGGGAATCGCCACCGGAGGTCTTCTTCATCGCCATGCTTGCCTCCGGAGCGATGAGTGAGTAGTCTACCTTGGACTATGGGTCCATAGCAGTAGCTAGATGGTTGTCTTCTCCACCATGTGCTTCATGTTTAGATCTCATGAGATGCCCTACATGATTGAGATCACCGTTATGTAATTCTATGATGTTGGTTTGTTGGGATCCGATGAATATTGGTGTTTATGATTAAGTTGCTGTACTGAATTATATCTTTTGTTATCTCTATGTTGTTTATGATCTTGCATGCTCTCCATTGTTAGTAGCTATCTTGGCCGAGTAGTTGCTAGTGACTCCAAGAGGGGGTATTTATGCTCGATAGTGGGTTCATGTCTCTATTTCACCTGGGGGAGTGACAGAAACCTCTAAGGTGGTAGATGTGTTGTTGCTACTAGGGAGAAAACAACATTCATATGTTCAAGGGCATATGCTTTGTTTACATTACACACTTTGCTTAATGCAATTATCTGTTGTTCGCAACTTAATACTTCTAGGGTGTTCGGATGATATCCCCGGGAGTGGATTATTAGTCATAGATGCAGTTGGATGGCGGTCTATGTATTTTGTTGAAATGCCTAGAGTAAATCTCATAGTGATCTTCTTCACATATCACGTTATCTTTATTCTATCAATTGCCCAACTGTAATTTGTTTACCCAGCATGTTATTTTATCTATGGAGAGACACCACTAGTGAACTGTGGACCCCAGTCCTATTTTAATCATATTGCAATCACCTGTTTACTTTTCCCGCACTGTTTACTTTACTCGCATATACTTTACTGTTTTCCACTCGATACACTCATAACCTTTGTTTCAAGCAAACCGGTGAGATTGACAACCTCATCGCAAGTTGGGGACAAAGTATTTGTTTGTGTGTGTGCAGGTTCCACAACACCTTCAGTCGTCATCGTCTCTCTTCTCCTGTTCGATATACCTTGATTTCTTAACTGAGGGAAAACTTGCCGCTACACTCATCATACCTTCCTCTTGGGGTTCCCAACGGGCTGGTCTTCACCACGCACAAGGACTTACTGCTCCCACGTCAACTACACGCCACAGCTCTTTTCTGGTGTCATCATCACACGAGTAGCAGCACTTTTTCTGGCGCCGTTGCCGGGGAAGAGAGAAGACTTCTGCGAGGGGAGTTCTTCGCACACACATTCTTTACTTTGTTATTTGTTTTGCTTTACTTTATTTTATTTTACTTGCATCGCTTTTTTATATCAAAAAACCAAAAAAATTAGAATCCTTGGTAGTTGTTTCTTTACTTTAGTTTATCATGTTGTTCCCTGAGTTCGTTCTGGAGGACCTCTCTGTAGGGAGTGGTTCGATTATTGGCAAAAGTAACATTGAGGAGTTCTTTAATCACATTAGTTTGCATGAGGAAGTTGAGAAAAAAGTCTTGGGTTGAGCTTGCTCCTAGTTATGAAGTTGCTTCTGCTTATTTAGTTCACATGTAAGAAGCTAGGTTTGCTAGTCTTAATCCTTATATGCAATACATGTTCCTCAAGCTTCATGAAATTGAGGATCCCGAAAAGAAAGCTTTTATCTTGGAGACTTTGCGCATAGAATTTAGAGATGTTGCAATTGAGGCTAGGAAAGTTTTTAAGAAGTTTAATAAGCTTGGCTCGCCTGTTAAGGTTGTTGGTACGCCTGATGATTTTAAAACACCAATACCTTACGAACTTATAGGAATTCATGATGCTTGGGAAAAGAATTCTAGTTGGATTTGCCCTGAAAATCTTTTCGATGAAAGTAGTGTGCCAAAGTGTGATCGTAAAGGAGTTTCAAAAACTCAGTTGAACACATTTTCCTTCATTGTTGAAAAGATCTCTGCTGTTGATCTTAATGCTTCATCTGATATTACTTGATTCGCAATTTTCTGCGCCTAGCTCAAAGGCGTTAAAGAAAAGCACTCTTGGGAGATAACCCAATGTTTACTTTTCAGTACTTTTTCTTTTATTTGAGTCTTGGAAGTCATTACTACTGTAATGACCGCTCCTTATCTTGTTTATTTCGTTTTTGTGCCAAGAGAAGCCTCTAATTTGAGTGAGGTAAAGATTTGGGGATGTTGCTGTCCTGAAACTGTTTTCGGTGCTGCACCGTAAAAATTCGTGAAAATTCTCTGTATATCTTTTGGACCTGCGATTTCTTGTGCATATGCCCCAGGTTATATCCAAACTTTTCTTAGTTGAACACTTTTTGATTTGAGCAACGGAAAATCCCTCAAAAATTCGTCCTTTGTCAGCTGTCCAGTTTTGACAGATTTCTGCCAATATTTGTTTTTGCCACTTTATCGCTTTCTTTTGAGTTCTTTTTGATCATGGAACCCTTGTGGAAGTTGCTACAGTAGTATATACTTTATATGTGGTGGTTTTGGGTTGAAACCTGAAGCTAAAGGAGGTTGAATATATTTTATGCTTACACTAATGTTGCTAATAGAATTGTGTTTAGTTTTGTATGAAGGAAGTTTTCAAGTGTAGGGATTGGAGAATGATGAGATGAGTTGAAGAATGGACAAAAGCTCAAGCTTGGGGATGCCCATGCATCACCCCAAGAAATATCCAAGAAGTACAAGCGTCAAAGCTTGGGGATGCCCCCGAGGCACCCCTTCTTCATCGGCAAAAATCAGGTCACCTTTCAAAACACTATATTTTTATTGCTTCATACACTATGTGTTTTTCTTGGAGCGTCAGTTGTTTTAGTTTTCTTAGTTGGTTTAGTTTGTTTGTTTGCTGCAATAAATGGTTGGACCCCAACAAATTTCCTTTGGAGGAGATGTACTCGTTTTCATTTGCAAAGAACACTCTAGTTTTCACTCTTATTAAAAATCGAGCGCTCTACTTTTTCTGCTACTGCTTTTGGTTTTCGTTTTCGCCTTGATATGCGTTCAGATCTTGTCATATCTTTCCATCAAGGTGTATTTTTGCCTCTGATCTTTATTGGATTTCATCAAAAGAGGTGTCTTAAAAAAATTTCAAATGGTGTTGGAAAAGAGAAAAAGCTTTGTGCAAAATAGTGGTACAAGAAGGAGCTTGTGTAGACTGCGGCTTAGGCTTTTTCATGTCATGCTTGATATATTTTTGATAGTATGCTTAGTGGTTTTGCTGTAGAATGACTTGTCTCAAATAACTGAGATTGCTTAATGAGCCTTTGAAAAAATCATGCGTTGTTTTTATTGTATGGAAGCATTATTTTGGTTTTCTCCTTGATGCTTTATTTGGGTTGACTTGGCGCATGCTCACACATGTTAGACCCTTACAAAGTCGCCATTAGCCTTCATGATCATTTAGTTTTTGACTTTTGATGCCATCATATGCTTCTTTTAATGTCGCTTTGTCGCTTTGCATGATTATGGCCATTATTGCTCTCTTAGTTGGTCGCTCCCAGTCTTTTGCTAGCCCTCGCCTTGTACTGAGTATGAGCTCTACTCGTGCATCCAACTCCTAAAAGCCAAAGTTTTCCAAAGTGTCCACCATACATACCTACTAGCAATTTGCTATTCCAAGTAAATTTGACTTGCTTTTATATTCTCTTCAAATTAAACTCTTACCAGTGTTATGCGAAACTCGGTTAGTAAAGCTCTCACGAACCGGAAGGCACACTTTACTTTTTCCTGTTCTTAAAATTTTGACATTGTGGTCTTTTATGTTGAGTTGTTATGCTTGCAAGTTGTAAGTTGGATTCTAGCCCAGCCATGCTGTCATGGGGCAAGCTTTCAACATTGCACTTCTTTTTGAGTTGATATCGTAATCTTTTGTTTATGGATGCCCGCTGTGTGAAATGAATTGGGAATCTTGTAGGGATCATGGAGTTTGTATATGTGTTAGGGAAACGCCGGGCCGCCAATCTAAGCCATGCATAATTCATGGTGGAAATTTGTAGCATACCCATGGTGAACATTCGACGACGCATCTCATAATAAAAAGCTAAACAATATAGCAAATAAAAGAGATGTCGAGGTTTTCATTGTCTGCTTGTCCTGTCATTTTGGTGTGGGCTTGTTCCATGTCATCGGGCACGGAGGTACCCCATTGGCGGTTCTCAATGATATGCATACACTTACAATGACAAGAGCCTTGCTTGGGACTCTAAGTAAATTATCATGGTTTGGGTACTCGTATTCACGGGACACGAGGTTTTCAACTTATGATTTGTCAAGCATATGCATCATAATTGTTCTCGCATTAACTTTAACCATTCAAGATGCTTATGATGGGGGCAATGAGAGCTCAAAGCCGGTAAGTACCATAATTTTTGAAGGTTATAAAACTTGCAATCACTGCTTCCCTCTGCGAAGGGCCTTTCTTTTACTTTTATGTTGAGTCACCACCTTCTTTCTTTATGCACCATTAAGAGAGCATAGTTGTCATTCTTAGTGAGATATGCATTGTCCCAAAGTTCATTGATTGACTCATATTGTTGGTTTCACTTGTTCATAAATTATTTGTATCTAGTCGCCCTCTTAAACTTTGAGGTGTCCTATGCATTTATGTTTTGCTCTCTTTGAAGGACAAGCTGAAAACCATTTGTATGTTTTTCCTTATGATTTGAACACACGTTTGACTTTCATTGTTTCATTATCATGATCTTTTGTTTGTGTTCATTTGCATGTTTACAACATGGTTGCTAAGTTCTTATTGTCATGATTATATCTTTCATGCCCATGTTTTAAGTTCTATTGATCCCAGCTCACCAATGCTTACATATATGATCAAGATTGTGTAGGTGCATGTCACCTCAAAAATTATTCTTTGTTATCACTTACCTACTCGAGGACGAGCAGGAGTTAAGCTTGGGGATGCTTGATACGTCTCAAACGTATCTATAATTTTTGATGCTCCATGCTTGTTTTTACACCATTTGCCTATTGTTTCGTTACAATAGTGGCACTTTTATACATTTTCCGGAACTAACCTATTAACGAAGTGCCACAGTGCCAGTTTCCTGTTTTCTGCTGTTTTTGTGTTTTAGAAGTGATACACAGGAAATATTCTCAGAATTGGACGAAACAAGTTCCTGAAGTCATATTTTACCCGGAAGCTTCCAGAGATCCGAAGAAGTGTCGGAGGGGGGCCACCAGGGCCCCACACAAGGGGGCGGCGCGGCCTGGCCCCTGGCCGCGCCACCCCTGTGTGAGAGCCCCTGGCTCCACCTCTGACATCGCCCCTTCGCCTATAAGTACCCCCCGACGAGAAAAACCTAAACGCCCGATCAGTTTTCCAGAATACATCGCGATCCGCCGCCGCCGTCGACCCAAAGATCGGGAGGGTCCAGAAGCTCTTCCCGGCACCCTGCCGGAGAGGGGAATCGCCACCGGAGGTCTTCTTCATCGCCATGCTTGCCTCCGGAGCGATGAGTGAGTAGTCTACCTTGGACTATGGGTCCATAGCAGTAGCTAGATGGTTGTCTTCTCCACCATGTGCTTCATGTTTAGATCTCATGAGCTGCCCTACATGATTGAGATCACCGTTATGTAATTCTATGATGTTGGTTTGTTGGGATCCGATGAATATTGGTGTTTATGATTAAGTTGCTGTACTGAATTATATCTTTTGTTATCTCTATGTTGTTTATGATCTTGCATGCTCTCCGTTGTTAGTAGCTATCTTGGCCGAGTAGTTGCTAGTGACTCCAAGAGGGGGTATTTATGCTCGATAGTGGGTTCATGTCTCTATTTCACCTGGGGGAGTGACAGAAACCTCTAAGGTGGTAGATGTGCTGTTGCTACTAGGGAGAAAACAACATTCATATGCTCAAGGGCATATGCTTTGTTTACATTACACACTTTGCTTAATGCAATTATCTGTTGTTCGCAACTTAATACTTCTAGGGTGTTCGGATGATATCCCCGGGAGTGGATTATTAGTCATAGATGCAGTTGGATGGCGGTCTATGTATTTTGTTGTAATGCCCAGAGTAAATCTCATAGTGATCTTCTTGACATATCACGTTATCTTTATTCTATCAATTGCCCAACTGTAATTTGTTTACCCAGCATGTTATTTTATCTATGGAGAGACACCACTAGTGAACTGTGGACCCCGGTCCTATTTTAATCATATTGCAATCACCTGTTTACTTTTCCCGCACTGTTTACTTTACTCGCATATACTTTACTGTTTTCTACTCGATACACTCATAACCTTTGTTTCAAGCAAACCGGTGAGATTGACAACCTCATCGCAAGTTGGGGACAAAGTATTTGTTTGTGTGTGTGCAGGTTCCACAACACCTTCAGTCGTCATCGTCTCTCTTCTCCTGTTCGATATACCTTGGTTTCTTAACTGAGGGAAAACTTGCCGCTACACTCATCATACCTTCCTCTTGGGGTTCCCAACGGGCTGGTCTTCACCACGCACAAGGACTTACTGCTCCCACGTCAACTACACGCCACAGCTCTTTTCTGGCGTCATCATCACACGAGTAGCATCTGGCAAGATTTGCGACTTGATCGCCTTTCTTTTTTCATACGTGATGTCCATGGGAGATAATTCGATTCCCCATAAAGAGAAATGTCCTGTTGCTGAAGGATTGTTCAATATGTTCGATAGTGGTGCTTCTTTCACCACTATGATTGGGTGCACTGCAAAGTATTGTCGCAATTTTCGTGCTGTTGTAAAGACACTATATGCGAGTTTTTGATAGTGCGGATACCTCTGTTTTGTCGGAGAAAGTACTTCACTGATGAAATATACCGGTCTCTGGACACCGTGGGCTTTTCCCTCTTCACTTCTTTCGACTACCAAGACTGTACTCACCACCTGATGGGTTGCGGCGATGTAAAGTAGTAGTGGCTCTTTTTCTTTTGGTGCGACCAACACTGGTGGCGTGGAAAGCACTTTTTTCAGCTGCGCAAAAGCTGCATCTGCTTCTTCTGTCCACTCAAATTTATCATCTGACTTCTTCATAAGTGTATAGAAAGGGAGAGCTTTCTCTCCCAATCGAGCAACAAAACGACTTAGTGCCGCGACGCGTCCTGCGAGTTTCTGTACGTCGTGTAGTTTCGTGGGCTTCCCCATTGTTAAAATTGCTTGGATCTTCTCTGGGTTCGCCTCTATTTATCGTGCTGACACCAGGAACCCTAAAAGTTGTCCTGCCGACACGCCAAAGGAACACTTTGTCGGGTTAAGCTTAAGCTTGTACCTGCTCAGGTTGTTGAAGGTTTCTGCCAAGTCACTGATTAGGGATTCCTCCTTTCTTGTGGTAATGACTACATCATCAATATAGACTTGGATGTTGCGTCCTATTTGGCTCCCAAGGCAGTTTTGCATCATCCGTTGATAAGTTGCTCCTGCATTTTTTAGGCCAAAAGGCATCACTTGATAGCAAAACACCCCATATGGCGTAATGAAAGCTGTCTTTTCTTCGTCTTCTTTCTTCAACTTGATCTGGTTGTAACCAGAATATGCGTCCAGAAAGGAAAGCCTTGCACATCCCGCTGTTGAATCAATTATCTGATCAATGCGGGGTAGAGGGAAGGGATCCTTTGGATAGTGCTTATTGAGAGATGTGTAATCGACACACACTCTTTGCGCGTCTGTGTTTTTCTTGGGTATGATGACTGGATTGGATACCCAACTCGTAGTTTATATTTCTCTGATAAATCTGGCGTTTTCTACCCTGTGCAATTCTGATGCTATCGCCTTTCTTTTGGGTTCATCAAATCGTCGCAATGGTTGTTTGACTGGCTTTGCTTTAGGATCTACATTTAATGCGTGCTCGACGAGTTCCCTGGGAACCCCTGGCATGTTTGAAGGACACCAGGCGAAGATTTCCCAGCGCTCACGGAGGAACTCGACGAGCGCGCTTTCCTATGCGGGATCTAGGTTTACCGCAATCAATGTTGTCTTGTTCGGGTCCGTAGGGTGGACCTGTATTTTCTTCGAGTCCTGAGTTGTATCGAAAGCCTGATCTGGCAGAGATCGTCCAACGTCGGGTAGCACATTATGATCGGTTTCTCCTTTCAGTCTCTCATATTTTGCTGTCATGCCAAAAGTTTGCGCCATTCTATTGAATTCTTTGTCGCAAGTGTTGGCTACTTCGAAGCTCCCTTGTACTATAACTAGCAGGATGACCCGCGCATTTGCGCGGCTAGATATGGTATTATTTTCGCACGTGGTTATTAGTCTTGAAAAATAACTTTCAATTAAATTATGTACTAAAGTTTTAGAGAGTGAAATCAAGGATAAAGCATATGCAAAAGTAACATTATGTCATAATCATGCAACTTACTCCATCTGTCCACGAATAAGTGTACTTTTTGCTTTTGTCATAAGTGAAACTTTTCAAAATTTTACCAACTTTACATAAAAGATCGAGTAGGAACATATATGACATCAAATTGGTATACTATGAAACTGCAATTTTAGACGGATCTAATGAAATAATTTAGTGTTATAGATGCTACTACTTTTTCCTATAAAATTGGTTAATATTTAAAAAGTTGACTTATGACAAAGCTAGAAGTACACTTTTTTGATAGAACACAACACTTTATTGATTAAATCATATCAATACAAAGAGTCTTTCGGATAATCTCCGGTGCAGAATTTGAAATAAAACCTAAAGAGGCTATATTACAAGATCTAGCCCGAGTGTGTGCCGCCTCATTCAGAGAACAATCGATATGACGAAATGTTGCTTTAGGGAAATCTGCAACCATTTCTTTAATATCCTTGATGATGACCCCCACCGGGGATCGATCAGGAACGTAAGGAGTATGTATTTTGCTGAGCTCCATTGTGAATAAAATATAAAAAAGATTTAAGTGGACTGTAGAATTACGTTTGTTATGCGTTTGAAAACCAACCTAGAGGAAAAGTATCTTCATTTTTCCTATGCTCCATTCCTTTTAATCAAATGCAGGGAGAGTGTCATCATGACATCATAGGAATATCTCATATTCCTATATTGTTTCCTCTGTCCTTTCTATGAATCAAAGAGGCCGATTTTATACATGTTCCATAATATTTGATATTGTTTCAGCAAAACTCATTAGCGACTGCCGGTTCATGCATGCTCCATTTGATGTTCTATTTTCTGAATACGTTTCTCTACTCTCGAACAATGCATGGAAGCAATCAATCTTACTGAGCCATAATATGTTATCATTCGTACTCCAGTACTACTCTATGCATGCATTATCAAATTGCTAGATTCAAATTGCTAAACTACATATTATTGTATGTGCTAATATTCTATTCTAAATTATATATAATTTTAAGATTTCTAGACTGCATGTAAAAAAAATTAATTGCAATATTTCTTTCAATTTTTCATGTAATTTATGTTCCACATTATAACAACTACATATTTTCATATAATATGCACTTTCGATGGAGCATTCACAGATAAGTAGAATTGCACGTCATGTTTCTTATTTCGACTTATTTATAAAGCATGGTAGTATTTTATTCCAACATAAAATCGTATAGAATTTATTCAACATTTAGCTCTGTATGCCATTAATATGAATGAACCTGCTCCTCTTTGAGTCGACACTTTGTGCAGTATGTCTAAACATTTTGTTCATGGAATTGGATCCTGCTAAACTATAGTCCACACTTGTGATCAGAAAATCAGGAGAGCCCAACCTGATGCAAATCGCAGTGGAGCTGCGGGTCGACGAATCCATACTGTTGTTATGCTCTGGATACTCGTCATATGGTTGCCGTCGATACTAACAATCGCATGCTCTCCCTGCTCTTCCCACATTGTTGTTTCTCGCCTGATCGCTAAATAGCCAGGCCGGGGCCTTTTGTGTTACACCCTTTGCTGTTGTGGGATTGTCAAAGATTTCATTGTGGTCATTGATCTAATCCGAGGTTTTGTAGGGATTGACGAAGTTTTCCTCTTCATATCCGCTCGACGGCCGCTACCACCTCCGACGCGTGTTTCTGCTGTTGGTCGGATGCCACACCTATCAACCGTCCAGATCTACAACTCGGACGTTCACGATCTGCAAACCTGATAGCTGACTGGATTGTGTTTCTTTCATGGCATGGATGAATCTCAAGCTGTCCGCCCCCTTTTCCGTCCACATGGAGAAGGCAGCGGGACGCGTGCTGAATAACTCGTGGTAACCATGATCGAAGGGAACAAAACAATTGCTTTTCTGTAGTTGAGAAACATAATACATCTCAATTTAATTTTGAAGTGCTTAGCCCTCACGTGAGGACGGCCTGTCCAACATCAAAGCAAAGTACATGGAATCGTGCAGCGCTGTGTTGTATGGCTGCAAGAGCTTGGCGTTGGAGAAGAGAACTTAGTTTGCTGCCGCCGTCGAGGTTTGTAACTCACCGTTAGGAACTCTCTTCTGTACGGCTGCTCCCTGCTAGATTCAGGAGACCTCGTGTGTTTGTCAGTTTCATTGACGCGAGATCGTCGTCGTTCCCTTGAGCTAGCTTTATCGGAGCCATATCGAACTTGCTGCTCCGTGCTCATCAATCAGAACATATATGCTTGCCGGCGATGTTACTTCGTCTCCAGATCTGCACAAAGCTGTTGATATTGTTGTTGCACGCCCTAATTTGATGCGCACCACTCGTCGACCTCATGTCCATCGTACTACCTACAGGCTGAAATCGTACCAATGACGTCGTATAATATATGGGCTGAAGAAATCGTGCTAAGCACGAATATCTTGGTCATTGAATAAAAGATAGAGACGTGCACGTAGTAGTCTCCTAGTAGTCCTTTTAAATGTTGTTGTATAGGCGTACGTTTCAGGAATTGTACGTGCCTACGTTAACCGGTTCTATCCAAGCGACATAAAGTTCCCTTGTTAGCGTGGCGTTTCGTTTTTTAATCTTAGGCGTTCGTTTATGTTGGGCAATCTTTGATCGATCTAGGCCGTTCATTGTTTGTTGTTTTAATTATATAATAGATCGTTCCGTTGGGTCCTGGAATTTTTAGCGTTAGATACGTGTAGTGAGGTACTGCCATGAACTTTGCAAATGCTGGGCGCCCTAGAATTGCGTGGTACTGTGAGGGCCAGTCCATAACTTCAAATTCCAACTTCTCCCTGCGATAGTTGCTGCTACTGTCGAAGCAGACGTCGAGTTCTATTTTCCCCAGAGGGTAATTTGCAGCTCCTGGTACTATTCCATGGAAAGAACAATCTGTTGGCTTCAGGTTTGACAGCGAGATACACATTGCCTTCAGAGTTCTAGCATGTATTAGGTTTATGCCACTTCCTGCATCGATGAATACTCTCCCGATGTCGTACCCTCCTATCTGCGCTTTTAACACCATTGGCGAGTGGCCTGGCTTGGGGACTTTCCTTGGGTGGTCTGCTCTGCTGAACTTAATTGGTTCATCTGACCACCATAAGTACTCCGTAGTGGCTGATGGCGATGATATTGCTAGGTTTACTTGCCTGGATATGTTCTTTCGCTCTTTCTTTGATTTAGGCACCGGTTGAATCATTACCGATATGTAAACTTTCGACTCTAGGTGCCTTGCTAGCCTTTGTACTTGATATCCTTGACTTGTGTATCTTTCTCCTTGCCATCCCCCTTGGCTTGAACCCATGGCACTTTGTAACCTCAGGAAAGTTCTACAATCCTTCATCTGGTGGTTTGAGACTCTCTTTCCATCAAGATATGCATAGTGGATTCGACAAGGTCCATATAGCATGTCTTCGGCCGAAGGGCCGGAGTATCTTGGTTTTTCTACTCCTTTTGCTTGAAACTTCCTATTTTCATAACCTTCCTCTTCCTTTGCTTCGTACCCCACGGCTACCTGATTCCGCCTTCCTTGGTTATCCCTGCTGCGGTGTCTTCTCCTCTGTCTACTTATTATGTCGACTTCTGGTGAATGTCCTCTTTTGTTGTTATACGCATCCTCTCCGTCAGCAAATCTGTTGGCTTCTTCCATTAACTCGGCTACTGTTGTTGGCCTTGTTCTTCCTATCTCTTCCACGAGGTCTGAGCGATGAAGGCCAGCCGAAAAAGCATCTATTGCTCTTTTGTCGGAGACGTCCTCTGCTGAGTTTTTGATTACACTCCATCGCTGTATATAAGAACGTAGAGTTTCGCCTTTCCTTTGCACGCACGCTTTGACTTCCTCCAGTGACGCTGGGCGCTTATATGTCGAGCGGAAATCTCTTACGAATTGGCTTTCGAGTTCTCCCCAGCTTCCGATGGATTCATTGGGTAGGGTATTCAACCAGGACCATGCTGCGCCGGTGAGGTGTAATTGCAAACTTTGCATTGCTGTCGCTTTTGTTCCCCCTAATATCTGTACTGCCTGCAGGTAATCCGATAACCATAGGGTAGGTTCTTGCAACCCATCATATTTTTGCTGGTCGTGCGGTAACTTGAATCCTTTGGGTACCCGCGTTTTGCGAACCCTGCGGGTAAAGCACAACGCGCCCATCTCTTTTTCGTCGTCCTCATAATTTTCTTCCCTCTAGGCATGGTGCGATTTATTTACTCAAGCCTGCACTATTATATTTCTTGCGTCCTCCTTCCTCTTTTGTCGCCTCTCTTCTTCTGATGATTCGCTAGACTTGTTTCGTGTGATTTTGTGCTTGAACTCCTCCTTTCGCCTTTCCTTGTAGCTTGTCGACTTTGCCTCTGGACCTTTTCCCATGATTTTGTCTTCCACTATCCCGAGGCTTCGTATTGCGGCTTGGTGCATGTCTTTCCGTGGATCTCCGAGTTCTGGCCGCGTGGTTAGTAGATATGCCTGTGCTGCTATCAGCGCTGCTTCCGGTGTTTCTTGTACAAAGTCTTCTTCCTCCTCCTCTAGGTGTGGAGTCATACTTTTTGAGTACCTTTCCTCTCTACTCTGCGATGTTGCCCCTCTGTTGTGTTTCGGGTCTCCGCGCCTTTCCCTGCTGTACTCTGAATCACTATAATCATCCCAATACTCTTCCCTTGACATACTGTTATTATCTTGACTTCTCACAAACATGTCTCTTTCCTCTCTCAGTTTCTTCTTGTGCTGGTGTAATGCGTACTGATATCCCATTAGAACTTCTCTTCTTGAGCCTTCGGGTACTTCTGTGCCATGATTGATAGCTGACATGATGATCCTCCACTCTCTGGCTGAGTCGTGAATTTTCTCCTTCTCCTTTTTGTTGTGCTCCCTTATCTTGTCGACTTGCTTGTCGACCCCTTCGTTTCCCTCGTTATTGTTTTCTTCTTCTGCTTCAGTGATAATGACGCATAACTGGTGTACTCTTTTGGAGGCGCCACTACTTCCAGCGGCGAAGTCCCTTGTACTATTGTGCGTTTTAAACGCTTTTACTTCCGTGTCGAGTTTTTCCTGAATTTCATCGCCTTCTTCGATTTGTGCTTCTCCTAAGCTGACCGGCGAGTTTATCTCGCTGGAAGAGCCTTCAGATGATTCCATCATTGCTACTGTCTCGGGCTCACTCGCCGACGGATCTGGCTTTGTCAAATCCGAGAGGCGGGTCGAACCCCGAGGGTCCGATTAGGATGCTTAGACTTCCAATCGTCAACTCCATCTCTTGACTTTCGTCGATTCCTGCACTGCTATTGGCTAAAAGCAAAAAAGCCGTCAAATTCATGATTCCAATGCCCAGAGTCCCCACGGTCGGCGCCAATTGACGAGGTATAACCCGACAAATGTCCTAAATGAGGGACTTAGGATTGGGGAGATAGGGCGTCGGATGAACTCGAAGGTAAAGTTAGTCAAAACAGGTGTATGTCGAAAGTACACTTGGGTATTCAACCTGGCTTGCTTTCAATCTGGCCTACACCGTCCCCTCCTGGACCCTATATATATAGGTGGCCAGGTCTCGAGGATCGGATAGGGTCCGATACAGATTACAATATCGATATACGGTAAGAACTCGTATCTCGACTATCATTACAATTGGGCCTAGCTTAACGGGCCTCAGAGGTACTCAACTAGCGGGCTCTATGAGCTATACCCTTGTCAACCATAGAGTGGGTTCTTGTGACCCATCATACTTTTCTTGATCGTGCGGCAACTTGAATCCTTTGGGTACCCGTGTTTTGCGAACCCTGTGGGTAAAGCATAACGCGCCAATCTTCTTTTCATCGTCTTCATAATTTTCTTCTCTCCACGCATAGCGTGAGTTGTTTACTCGTGCTTTTGCTATTATGTTCCTTGCGTCCTCTTTCTGTTTTTGTCGCCTCTCGTTGCGTGACGATTCACTGGGTTCATTTTGCGAGGATTTGCGCTTGAACTCTTCCTTTCGCCTTTCCTTATGATGTGTTGCCTTTTCCTCTGGAAGTTTTCTCAATAGCTTGTCTTCTATCAACCCGAGGCTTCGTATTGCGGCTTGATGCATGTGCTCCCGCGGGTCTCCGGGCTCTGGTTGTGTGGTTAGTAGATACGCTTGTGCTGCTACCAATGTTGCTTCTGGCGTTTCTTGTACGAAGTATTCTTCCTCTTCTGACTGTTGCGCGCTTAAACTTTTCGCATATCTTTCTTCTCTTGTCTGTGTTGTTGTCCTCCTGTTGTGCTTCGGGTCTCTCTGCCTTTCCATCCTGCACTCTGATGCATCGCTATACTCATCCCAATATCCTCCACTTGACGTACTGTTATCATCTCGGCTTCTCATAAATATGTCTCTTTCCTCCCTTAGCTTCTTTTTGTGCTGGTGCAGCGCGTATTGATACCCCATCAGAATATCTCTCCTTGAATCTGCGGGTACTTCTGTGCCATGATTGATGGCTGACATAATGATTCTCCACTCTCCGGTTAAAACGTGAATTTTCTCCTTTTCCTTTTTGTTGTTACTCCTTGGTTTGTCGACTTGCATGTCGACCCCTTTGTTGCCTTCGTGATTATCCTCCTCTGTTGCTTCAGTGATAATGACGCATAACTGATGTACGCTTCTGGAGATGCCACTGCTTCTGATGATGAAATCCCTTGGACTATCGTAAGTTTTAACCGCTGTTGCTTCCATGTCGGGCTTTCCCCGAGTTTCGTTGAATTCCTCGAGTCTCTCTTGCATATCTTCTGTTGCCGTGAAATTGACCGGCGAGTTTACCTCGCTAGAAGAGCCCATGGATGATCCAGATATTGTGATTCTCTCAGCTTTGCTTGCTGACGGACCCGATTTCGCTGGATCTGAAAGGCGAGTTGAACTCGAAGGTCGAACGCAGAAGCTTAAACTTCCGATCGTCAGCCCCATCTCTTGATTTTCATTGACTTCTGGATTGCTATTGGCTAAAAGCGAAAAAGCCGTCGAATTCATGATTCCAACGCCCAGAGTCCCCACGGTCGGCGCCAATTGACAAGGGTTAACTCGATAAATGTCCTAGATGAAGGACTTAGGATCGGGGAGACAGGGCGTCGGATGAACTCAAAGGTAAAATCAGTCAAACAAGGTGTGTATCGAAAGTAAACATGGGTGTAAACCTGGCTTGCTATCAATCTGTCCCTCACTGTCCCCTTCTGGCCCCTATATATAGGTGGCCAGGTCTCAAGGATCGGGAGGGATCCGATACAGATTACAATATCGACATACGACATGAACTCATATTTCGACTAGCGTTACAATTGGGCCTAGCTTAATGGGCCTCAGGGGTACTCAACTGATGGGCTCTATTATCTATACCCTTGTCAGCCGGAGTACGACTACTTGAGCCAGCAGCAATATGGAGGTATAGCACAACAGATTTTTGGTTATACTCCACAGATGGGCATGCTAGAAGGTACGTGCAGTTCATAGTTTTTATTTTTCTTAAGTTATACATAGCCATAATTTCCTAATAGATTTTGTTGCATTGCACGCTACAGCCCAAGGAGGGACGTCGCCTATGCAGGGATCGACTTGGATGACTGGTGACAATGATATTAACTCGGACCCTATGGGTGGTTATATGGCCTTGCTTACTACTCCTCCACCTGATCCCACACAGCAGTCACAGACCGGCAACCAGGAGGTCGAGAGCACTTAGTACTATCGAGCGGCCCCTAACTGGTATGGATGGACGACGCCTCCGCCACGAGGACCACTACGTGCTTCGTGCCGTCGCTGATCTATGTGATCTTTGTATCCTAAAAATTTGTATGCATATTCACATTAGACATATATTTGTAAGCATGTTTGCGGTTCTCATTGTACTACTAGCCTATTATGTATGAGACTCATTGTACTACTACCCGATGATGTATGAGACACATATATTTGTCACAAATTATTTCCCACTGAATAATTTCTGACTATTTGTTCCCGCCAATTCTTTTCCGCTCGTTCTTTTTCGTCAATTATTTCCCGCTCGTTGTTTCCCGCCAACTTCATTCCCGCTTTTTTTTCGCAAATTTTATCCCGCTCGTTCTTTCCCGCAAACTGCTTTCCCGCTTGATTTTTCCAGCAACCTTCTTTCACGCAATTTTTATATTAATATAAATGTGACTTCAATAATTAATATCGAAATATTTACCGCGACTAAAAACTCTCGAAAATTATGAAATAGCGACTCGTCGGGTGCATGTTGCCTAAAACGCTTCTCCTGGGTCGTCAGCCGGGTGCGCGTAGCCACAACGGACTTGTCGCGTCCGGCGGATGTGAGTTCTGACTCCCGCGTGGGCCGGCCACGATAGCAGGCCAGCCAGGGACGGGTCCTATCATCTGCAAACTTATCGCATCCGGCCGATGCGATTAAAACTTCTCACGTCCGCCAGCTACGACGGTGTCCTACTTCTGTAATTAGCTGCAAACGAATCCTAGTTTTGAAAATGCTGCAAAAAAGTGCAATATTAAAAAAAAATCGCCATAGTAAAACTAGGTATTCGTCTCTGTCTATGGTCTTCCAAACCGACCTAGTGCGGCTATGTCGCCCAGGTCTCTGTTTTCTCCTTCCTCAATCCGGCTGGAATTGTTTAAAAAAAAATCAAAACCGAGGTAAAGTGGTCGTAGTGTCAGCTTTTATTCTCCTTTTTTTTCTTATCACTTTTAATCCACTCGGTATATCCACTGTTACAGTTGATTGCTCCGCTTTCCAGACCTCTAGCTAGCCATTGAGTGAGTAAAAGTCGTTCAGTTAAAACTTTTCTAATCTAACGAAAGGTAAAAGGTCATGGGAATCGGTAGGTAATATAATTCAATCATCAGCTAGCTCTGACCAATTAAACACTCTAGCTACATGTTCATCCAACCAATTCACTGTCCCATTTTTCAATGATGTGACATATAAAGTTGGGATTTCTATTTTCGTACCCTCAGGTCGTTAGTTGTACTCAGTTTTCCCCAGCTCCTTAGTTTTTCCTCAGTTTTCCCCAAGCCGTTGTCTGAAACCCTCAAGGAGCTCGGACGTGAGGATTCCCGTTAAGTTGACCGTTTCCGTGCTGACGTGTGGGGCCGCGTCGTGTGGGGCCGCGTCGCGTGGGGCTGGTAGAAAGGGACCGCGTGGGACAGGACGAGACCGCGTTTGGTTGTACGTGAGAGCTCGGTTCTGTCTCTCTCGGGCCAAATTGGCATTGACTTTTCAGAGCGCCTTTTCAGAGCGCCTTTTTCCCCTCTCTCTCTGTAAACAGTTCTCTCTCTTTTCACCAAATTAGTATCAAATCTAGAGAAGCTTCTATTTCTGTCTTTCTTCAATGATTGCTGCCTTTTGGCCCTCGTTTTTTGCCCAATATGGTAACAAATCTAGAAGCTAATCTAGAAGCTAGTATAGTATAATACATAAAATGCATACAACAGCCAAAAGAAGCCAATAACAATGTTAATATTCACGACAAACTAAGCTGAAAATAATATAAGACGCAATGTATGCCCAACATGAAGGTTCTTCATTCTTCATCATATATTTCGGAGTCGCTATATTCCATGAGACGAAAAAAATATTGACTGAACTCCTTCCGTCTGCAGTGTGCAGCCAATAGATCCTCCAAAAGGTATGGCCTTTGTTCTATTTTCATACCGTCAGAATCTAATCTATCCACAAGTCGTGGCCACTCATCCCAGGCCTTTCTATCATCAAAGTACTGTCTGATATAACCGCCCTCGTAGTAGATGCAGCCAGGTCGAACTGTCGGGTGCACTCTGGTGTCGACGGAGATACACCATTTATAACTGACAAAGAAGGCACGACTGCCAATGTTGACGGCATGGAGAGAGCGGCTCTCAGTGTCCACACGGTACACCAATGGTTGACCTTCCTCCAAATGCCTGTTGCCAGGGCTGCCGCCGAACAACACAAGCAGCAGATCACCATCAGACTCCACAAGGTAGAACTTGTCAGTTCCAAGTTCTGGAAATGAAAATAGTGTCTCCATGTTGATAGTGCTCGCGCGCTTCTCCAACTGGACATTGTTGGTGCACACTAATGTTCCGACATCAAAATTGTTCACAGCTATTGCATACAATTCACCATTGAACGGGGTAAGGCAACTGAGAGAATCTTCCTTGATCGAAAATCTTCCTTCTCCCCAATCTTCTACATCTATATCCTTAGTAGGAGAGCTCTCATCAACCCAAGCAATTTCATTGGGGTAACCTGTGCAAATGAAGACCATAGTCGGGGACTTCATTACAGCGACTGACTCCACAATCATAGATGGCATCTGCGCCTCAAACGTAGCGTTCAATGTCTTTGTGAGTGGGTTCAGAAGCCGTATCTTGTGCGGCTGGTTCCTCTGGGCAAGCACGATGACGCCATGGTAAAAGCCGACGAAGTAGTATCTAAAAGGGAGTTGATGAAGATAACATTCAGCACTAAGATGTTTACGATTGAAAATAAAAATAGATTAACTCTATAGATATGGAGGAATTTGAACCTTGCATGAACTTACGTTAGATCGATGGTGACGTAGCGGGATGTGCGGAGGTTGAGGAAGGAGAACTCAGCGACGCGTGGAAGGGCGTGTTCTACCACGATCCATTCGTGCAGGTGCACGTCGGGCTCAGGTAGATCTGAGCGCCAATTTGTACAAACTTGCCTCAAAGCAGCGTAGGTGTCCACGTACTCCTCGTTCGCCAGTAAGCAGTCGCCGATCTTGTGAAGTGGTCTGTCACCCTTAAGAGAGGCCCAGTTCATGGAGGCGCCGCGCTTGGATGCGCCGCCCTCGGATGCGACGGGCTCGGAGGCGATGGGCTCGGAGGCGACGGGCTCGGGGGCGACGGCCGCCGGCGCATTCTTCTTCTCCATCGCCGGCAGGGGAGCGCGCGTAGGGCGGCTGGGGTTTTTTTGAGAAGGTGATGGGACGTGAGAGGCGTGGTTGCGTGCGTGAGTTATGATGAGACTGTGTGCAGAGGGAGGGAGAGGGGCTCTGTACTGGCAAAGTGACGGTTCGTCTCAGCAGTTGACGTTTTGGTCTCAACACGCGCACCGCGCGGCTAACCGCTGCTCACCGCGACACGCGTCTGTGGGACTACACGTCAGCACCGTTACGTGTACTCAGTTCTACCCTCGAATCTTACACTGGAAAAATATCTGTACTCAGTTTTCCCCTCGAGTACTAATACTGCCTAGTGCAATATACTCAGTTTTACACTCAAGTGGCTGGTCAACAGAGAGTCAACAGATGGGATTAAGCCATCTAATTGAGTAATTTCATGCGCAAAAAAATCAAAAAAATAAAATCATAGTGCCTCCAACTCATGCGCAAAATAAAATCATAACAAACATATATAAATCAAGTTTTCACACAAATGGCCACTTCTGAAATGACTAGTAGCTATGAAGGTTCATGGTTTTCCACTCAAACCCCTTCTCAAAACATCTATACCCAAAACATAGTTTGTCTGAATGAGGCCATAATTTTTACACTCATGTATATTTGAATTGCTAATACTTTGAGGTAGGCCAACATGGGTTTCATTGTACAAAACATGTGTTTTTCTTTTTCTAAATCTCTTATTTGAATTCCTTAGCCTGTTTACTATTTACTTGCCCTTGTATCCTTGATACTACTCAGTTTTACCCTCTCCCTTCTCACAGAAGCCCAAACTTGGCATGATTGGTCGAGCTGTTGTCACACGGATCGTGCCCACCTACCGTCGATCCTATGATCCAACGGGCAGGATCGTGCCACCCTCTCTCTATCTGTCGGTGGCAAACTACTACCCCTCTATGTATGCTAAATGACGAGTTTGCCACCGGATTCAACTACCACCCCATTTCTTTTAGGCATTACTTTTCACGGTAAAATGATAAACTATCACGAATTTCCATTTCTTGTAGGCATTACTTTTCACGTTGAAATGATAAACTATCACGAATTTCCATTGCTTGTAGGCTTTACTTTTCACGGTATAATGATGAACTATCACGAATTTCCATTTCTTTTACGCATTACTTTTCACGGTAAAATGATAAACTATCACGAATTTCCATTTCTTGTAGGCATTACTTTTCACGCTGAAATGATAAACTATCACGAATTTCCATTTCTTGTAGGCTTTACTTTTCACGGTAAAATGATGAACTTTCACGAATTTCCATTTCTTTTAGGCATTACTTTTTTTGTTGAGATATAAACCACCCCCACAACGGTCATCTCCTCCTTAATTTATTGTGTAAACCCCACAACGGTCATCTCTACCTTAATTTATGGTGTAAACCCCACAACGGTCATCTCTCCCTTATAAACCCCCACAACGGCCATCCCTCATGTCAATAGGTTCTGCCTCTCTCTTCTTCGTTTCTGCCTCTCTCTTCTTCGTTCACATACACTTGATCCATTGCCATGGCTTCCACATCTCGGACGCCGACTGGAAGGGGAAGGGGAAGGGGAAGGGGCGGCCGGGGTGGTGGATCATCATCATTGCCACCACCACCGTCAACACTGCCATTGATCATAGAGGAGTTCTTCATCACCATCTATGAAGACCCTTTGGCCAAGAAGGTACGTACGCGTTCCCACATATATGATGCATGTGATTAATTATGTGCATGTTCTAAAAACCTTTAATTTCTTTGCAGGCACTCCCACAAAAGTTTGCGGACTATCTTGACGGCCAGGAGCCCGCAAAGGTGTATCTGCGAGCAGCTGACTGTGGTCCTCGTCTCTGGACCGTGGAGGTCCTATTTGACGGACAAGGCCGGATGTACCTCGACAAGGGCTGGGAGAATTTCGTCATCGCGCACGGTGTGGATTTCGGCTGCTTCCTACACTTCAAATATGAAGGCGATTATGTGCTCACAGTGAAGGTGTTCGACGGAACAATGTGCAGGAAGTACTACTACACAGACGACGAAGATACTGACGATGAAAGCGACGACGACGTGAAGCCATGCATCTAAGGGGATTATGACCAAGAATATATATGTAGCTTCATATGCATCGATTTATAGATCTAGCTATTTTCTATATATTATGCATGTAAAAATAATAGGGAATCGCAATTTCCACTATGATGAGAGCACCACAGCCTCCAAACGATGCCGATGCCGATATCGGCATGGTCAGAACGGGTATGCATGCTCGCCGCCACTGCTAGGTCACCGTCGGGATGCACCCTCAATCCCGTCCCCTCATTCGATCACTGACAAACCAGAGATACCGCCGAGGCCAATGACGAACGTACATGCTGATGCCAATGCCGAACATGCACGCCGCTGTGGGCACGGCCACGCCGCCCCGCTATGCTGGACGCCGCAGACCACCGCGAGGTCTTTCCCTTCGCCACCACACTCCCCTAGCACCTATCTATACACGCCAGAAAGGAGAGACACTAGTTTTCTCTATATTGCTCGCGTTCGTGTCCGACACCGTCAGTCAAAGTGTTGAGGTCATCGTCGATGTCCTCGACCATTTCTTCTCTTCTTTGCATGGTTAAACGCGTCCAGATCATATCTATCTAATGCGTCTGGTCTCGCCTCATGCAGTTCTTTGTGGACGTCGATCTCATTTCGGCACCCCGCAGGCCACCTCCTCCGTGCCATCGCTGTAGAGCTCCGTTTAAAAATCTAATCGTACCCGTGTATTGTCCCTTGTATCAGCGTCATGGCCCCACTTGTCATTCGATATACCGAAGCCCCACTCGTCCGCGTTTTGGTCAGGGATACGGCGATGCTTACGGTCAAACAACGATGGATGCTCTGACGTGTCTTTGCGGGCTCTACGTGGCCCCACTAGTCAGCAGTTAACGGTCAAAGGTGTTCAACCGTCGGGCAACCGGCCGTTCCAGCACTGGTGACGGTTTCAGACAACGGCTTGGGGAAAACTGAGGAAAAACTAAGGAGCTGGGGAAAACTGAGTACAACTAACGAACCAGGGGCACGAAAATAGAAATCCCTATAAAGTTTCTATAGATATGGATACTCGATTAGATTAAAAAGGTAGGAGGTCGCTTACAAGCGAAAATATCTTCTGTGTTTATTTTCTGAAATATATGGAGGGATGGCCCATTTGATTTTGTCGTAATCTCAACCCATTGCAGGGTAGAGTATGCTTTTTGTCCATTAAAGTTTTTTTTGAAATGGGGAGCATGGCATCATCCTCTGCATCGACCGATGCCGCCACCCAGTAGCCTAGAAATAGAAGTCATGAGTGACCGTCACTAGCCGATTACAGCCAGTAACTATAAGTTTCCGCTGATCCTCCGGGAGTAGGTATGACCATTGCTGTATCCAGGGTGCAACTAGCTGAATACCTTCAAAAAATTAGTGCCATTTTGTTTGTTTAAAACAATGCTATTTTCACATGTCCATATAGACGAACATAAGGCTGAAATATCAATCTGCATTCTAGCCTTAGATTTCTTATCTATCCAATTTAACCAATTATCAAACATATTAGTAATATTAGGTGGGGTGATATGTTGTATGTAAAACAAGTAATATGCCAAATAATCCCCACAAAAAAACACTTTCTAACACTCATTTCAATTCCTTTTAGCCAAATTATCCTTAGTTATTAGAACCTTGTAATTGAGGAACCACATAAAAATCTTAATCTTTAGGGTATTTTAACTTTCCATAGGTACATACATATGAATCTTGTATGTCCATTTATTAGACCTAAATACATAGACTTTACGGTAAATATCCCATTAAAGGTTAGTTTCCATACAAATTTATCCGAGCTGTTTGAAAGCTGCACCGCCATCAATCTTTGATTGAAATGCAAGAATTTCTTCCATTCATCGCCATTTTGCTCCCTCCTAAAAGAAATGTTCAGTAGGGTTTGTGCAAGGACATTCACAACTAGGATATTTTTCCGTTACACAATATTATATAGGCAATAGTTTGTTGCCACCGAGGATAGCTACCCCCTACCATACGATCAGCGCGTTGTGATATGTGCAGATTGCTGTCACTAGTACAGCTAGGGACGTGCATCAGTTAACTTAATTACCGCTAATAATGCTGACACTTGACATGACGCAACAACCCATCGAACGGAGAGACAGCGTGTGTGATCACAATAGGCTCCACTATTTTTTGGATTTCTTGGCTGCCAGTGACACCACAAGGGCATGGATTGCATACACAATCATCGCTTTGCTTCATTAAAAACAAAACTTGGCATGCTTTAGCCGGTAAGTAGTGATGACAAACAATGGCCATGCCAGCAAACGCCAGACAATGACAATGCCATGCCAGGCAATGCCATGCACAGTAGCATTCTAATTGCTAATTAGTACTCATAGTGGAAGTAACATTAATAGTAACATAGAACTACATGCAGTGCCAACTAAGCATTTTGGTGACATGGCAAGTCATTAATTAAAGAAAGAGAATATTATGGTAACTAGCTATGTTACCATAACATCACACTTTTCAAGACAAGATGACTCTATAACTTAATAAATATGACTTTACATAACACCACAAATATGTTAGCTGCTCATAGTGCATAGTAACATAGAGTAGTAACATGCACATGTTACTAATCCATGTTACTATCTTTATAGTGGATAGTAACATATTTGTGGTATCATGCAAAGTCATATTTATTAGGCTATAGACTTATCTTGTCTTGAAAAGTGTAATGTTATGGTAACATAGCTAGTTACCACAACACTCTCTTTCTTCAATTAATGACTTGCCATATCACTAAAATGCTTAGTTGGTACTGCATGTAGTTCTATGTTACTACTAATGTTACCCCCACTATGAGTAGTCTTACTACCCACTATGAAGATAGTAACATGGATTAGTAACATGTGTATGTTACTACTTAATGTTACTATGCACTATGAGCAGCCTAAGTATTTGTTTCATACGTACAACCCGGTGGTCAAATGAAGTGCGAATCTCTAGGCCCATCGTACGGTAGGTGCATGGGGTAGCAAATCCACACTCTATTAAGGAATGATATTGCACCACCAAAGGTGCATCACCCAACCAAATATTCTCCCAGATACGACAGTAGACCTATCCCTGAATTTAAAGATCCCATGTTATAGAAATTATGTTTAAAGACCTTTTCAAAAAGGAGGATCAGTGGACAGTGGGATTCACCTCAACTTGTGCCAAAGTTTTATTATTTAAGTACTTATTATGCAATAACTACTTCCACATTCCTTCTTTTGAAAGCAGTTTGAACAACCATTTACTAAGTGAACACTTGTTTTATAATTCAATCACTTTGATGCCTAGACCTCCTTTATCTTTCGGACGACAAATAATATTCCACTATGTTTACCTATATTTTTCTCAAAAAAGACATGGTGCCTAAGGGATAGCTACACGCCCATGCGTTGTACGGCGATTCAAGACACATGAACATGTTTTAGCTCATTTTTCCTAGTGGAACACATAATTCTTGTGTGCAAAAGTGGTTTTGGAATTTTGATTTGAAACTTTTTTTGGTCAAAGTCAACTTAGAATCAAAAGGTCAACAAAAAACTGTTAGTGAGTTGACTTTGATGGAAAAAATCTAAACCAAAATTCCAAAACAACTTTTGTACACCCGAATTTTGTGTTCTACTGAAGAACAAACTAATATGGGTTAATACGTCGTGAGGGGTGTGTAGATACCCATGTGTGCAACAGATTGCCTCTCTATTTTTTCTTATTTTCATCGCTTTGCCAAAAGAATCTCGACAAGAAAAAATCCAAACGCTTTCGTACCTCTTTTAGGTATTTCAAGAAGAGAAAGCATAAACATTGGTAGACTTGTCAAGACAAAAATTAATGAGAACTAAACAGTCTCCGTAGGAGAGGAGTTCACCTTGCCAACACCCTAGCTTAGACAAAAAAATCTCTCCATAGGTTTCCATTCAGAATTGTGAAGTATTCTATAATGGATAGGTACTCCAAGATACCTAAAGGGTAGGGAACTAGACTCACTTCCAAAAAATTGTTCCTACCGTTGTTCCATATCCTTCGCTTTTTCAAAACAGAAAATCACTCTTGTGTAAATTTATTTTTAAGCCCGATAGTTGTTCAAATATACATAGTATTAGTTCCATAAAAAATATTGTATCATCGGCATATTGCAAAGACCCTTTCCTCTACCAAATGAGGAATGAGGCCCCCAACTTGACCATTCTCTTTGGCACGACTGCACGAGAAATTATAACAGCCAACAAGCCTGCAACAATATTAGAAATAATTGGACATAAAGTTTCAACTTGTCTCAACCCCTTACTTGTTTGGATATACCGAAATAGTGACCAATATCATCATTGACCCTTATTCCTGCACTACCACCTTATACAAGAGGTTTAGTCCATTCACACCATTTAGGATCAAACCTTTCATGTGTATTACTTGTTGTAGAAAGGCCATTTCACTTTGTCGTAAGCATTTTCAGAATCAATTTTTGAAAGGACGCCATCTAACTTCTTCCTATGAAGCTCATGGATAGTCATGCAACTCAACTACCCGTTCCTAGATGTGTTAGCCTCACATGAACGTAGTTTGTGTAGGTCTAATCACCTTATGGGACAATTCTGTAATGCTATTAGTTGCTAGCTTTGTTAAAAAACTAAAGCTTACGTTGAGAAGACAAATAAGTCTATATTGTCAAATCTGCATTGCATTGCATTTTTTTGGGTTGTAGAGTAATGACCCCAAAATTCACCTTAAATAAGGGTAACTCTCCTATTTGTAACAACAAAATTTATATTCGGTCAGATTTAACGACATCCCAATTTTTGAAACTCCGCCAAAAACCTATTTGGTCTAGGAGCCTTATTATGTTCCATCTGAGAAATACCCTAAAAAAAACTTCTTCTAGTGTGAAATCGGTTGTTATAAGAGCATTTTCTTCTATAAACAGCTGTAGGATATCATCCACTTGTTCCTCCGTCATTGAGAGATCATCATGGTTAGGATCACCAACTAACTTTATATAAAATTCAGTGATATAAACATTGTTCTAACTGAAATATTTTTTTCATATGGTTTCCATTCACAATGAGATGAAAATATTAGTATAATTCCTGCTCTCTTGAACACGTTTAACTTTAGCCCGTTGAGCCCACTTGGTCTCTTCATCACGCCTAAGTTTATTAATTTGTTCATTTGCATCTAGCACCTTTCTTTTCTCATCATCAGAAAGTGGAAATGATTCGGCTTTAACATTGAGATCATCAATAATAGATAGAAGTATTTCCTTTTATTTCTTATATTCCAATGAGGATTTTGGCCCACGCCTTAAGGAAATGTTCCAGGCGTCTTATTTTATTTTGCCATCTCTGAATGGGAGTATCACCAGCGGATACTGCATCCCACTCAGCTACAATCAATACATTAAAACCATGTTGGCTCAACCCGGATAGTTCACATGAAATACGTGCCTTATTACCTATGTGAGCTTTATTGCCTGAATCTATTAGTTCAGATCCTGACCTCTCACAGAAAGTTGTAAGTTATGTTTTATATATGGCATATACATGTCTTTTAAAACTTTTCCCTGATATCTATTTTTACCCAAAAAATGTGATGTATATCAGAAACAATTGTTATACATTTTTTGATAATCTATCATGATGAAAATTCATATTTGTGTGGGAGTGACTCAATCTTTAGATCGCTTATTACCATGTCAAAACACTACTTTTAATTATGCTTCTAAACTTTGACCGACATATCACATGTATGGTTTTATAATCTTGAAGATTGTATATAGAATAGTATAATTTTTCTGGTAGTATTCTTATGCTACAATAGAAACTAGTGGTTAAATTTACACGTCGACGACTGTATCAATATCTGAAATACATATTCATGAATTAGAGGGAGCAATAAGGTATGCTTGTTAATGCTGTTAGGTTTTTTAAATCTTGGATGACTCATTGATGACTACCGCCTATGCAACCAAACTGTTAATCTTGTGGTTCATTCACGACCTTTATGGTGTAGACTGTTTAGTTACTGGCTCCATTCCGGTTTAAAGGGCCTACACGTATTTTTAGGTTGTCAATTTAAATAACGTAATATAAGGTATATATTATTAGAAACTTTAGATATTCTAGTTTTAATGGTATAGTTGTTATGTTATAGAATTTATATTTTATTAGTCAAAATGATAATCCACAGATACACGTGGGCCCTTTAAACCGGGATGGAGGTAGTACATGTGTTCCCATGCAATAGAATTGATGAATTAGTATGTAGTAGTACGATGAAATTCTCTAGCACTTTGTGACATTTCGTCTGCTTCGAAGACTACTCCATCACATAATTACTGCCCATTAGTTAAACATGACGTTTGTCTAGCATTAGTTTCTTTTTATTACTAAAAGAATTGGAAACATTTAACAATAAGATTGACTTCACTTTATCACTTAACTACCATCCCTTGATTAAATATATATCAGTTGTGTGCCTTTTACAAAGTTTAATGCACATGTTTAGCAAGACAAAAGAAGAATGGAGATCTCTGAGATTGGTCCATCATTTGAAGAAATTAAACACGTTAAGAAATGGCCATTTTAGGAGCCAATAAAGGCTATCTTTGTTTGAGAGTTCAGTTTATTAAATTGAATGAACACATCACCAAGCGATTAAGCATGCATCAGTGCAGTTTAATTAGACCGATGATTAGTTTGTAGGTTAGGATCTTTCTACATGTGTCCTTTCAATGATTTCCTTCAATTAAAAGCAAGTTTCACATGAATATAGAATAATACTCCTAAGAAATTAATTAATAAAGGTTCCTAGTGGGTGGGTTGCTATGGCTCCATCTTCTCAGGTTACCAATAGTGGGAGTATCATTGGAAGTTTCATACATATCATGTTGATAAAAAACTGATAGTAATATCATGTATGATATTGTACCATAGCACGTATAACTATAAAAATATAATAACAATTACATCTTGTAGAAAAATTTATATTGAGATTCTATAAATTAAAAAATATGATAAAACTATGGTAAACTGCCAGATGTGACTATGCATTATAGAAGTAGTATCATACAATTGTGCCATACACATCATCCTGCTATACAATACTTCCCACTATGAAGTATGAACAGCCTGACCTAACTTTATTAATTAAAATTAGCTTTGGCCAAATAATACCTACATGACCTTACAAAAATACCGTCTAAACGCATTTAGTGGATACATAGTGCTTAATAATAAGAAACACACAACAACCATACTAAATTCTTAAATGTTCTACTGCCACTATGGATAGGCGGTACTGATTTGGGAGGGCAGGGGGCTAAATTCACTAGGTTTTCGATACACATCCCATTTCTAGTCAATAGGCAGTGGTCGTCCTACTTGCTCTGGGTTCTAAGGAACTTTTTGATTCAAATAAACTTCATAAAAATCCAGGAATTTCGATGCATGGTACATTGAGTTGTTGGAGAGTCCCGTAGGACATTTCCTAAGGAATCTCTTGTAGCACATTTCATAGAAATTTTGACGTCCACTCAAACCTATTGATAATATCCTTTGTTTTTCATGTGATGGAACCAAATAAAATTTTGTGCATACAAATCATGTAGATTAAAATGTGCATGACATTGCAATCCTTCGATTTTCTATTCCAGCGTTTTCTGATCAGACATGTGAATGGACGAGACCTTAAAAAAAGGTTGCTCAGAGTTAAAGGCAGAGGTCTCAGCGAATAGGCAGCGCCCTTGCATGTTGCTGCAGAATAAAATCACACGTAGCTCGATACTCAAAGTATGCCACCAATTACAGTTGTTAAGTTAAAAGTACTCTGCTTGATGAGAATCTACTCTGAAAAAAGAACTCGATGAGTAAACTACAGTATTTTCTTCAATCAACCAATATGCATCCTAGATGATGGGCAAGCAACACACATGGTAGCTTTATCGCCCACCCTAGAAAAGGCGACCATGCCTCCATGCTTGAAGTCCACTAGCTTTACAACCGTGTCGCACTTTTTTTGCTTTGCCGGGTCCAAGTCCAAGCGTTCTCACTCACCAAAACCTGAATCAGTGTACGTACGTGTCCTAGACAACAGTACCTAAACTTCAACTCCAAGTCCAACAGAGTAGGCGAGAAAGATGATGCAATGTAATCGCATCTTTTTCCAAGTAGTAGCACACAGCTGCCACTCGAGTTCATCAGTGGCTTTGCTATAAATACACGCCCCAGCTCAAGGCAACACGCTCACAGTTCACAGTCTGCGTAGCAGCAGGAGCATTTCTTCCGTCCACACATACACGGGTTGATCAGTCATGGCCGGCACGAATAATGCTAGTGCTCTGTGCGTCGCCATGCTCGTCCTCGTGGCGCTCGCGGGCGGCGCGTCGGCGCAGCTGTCGACGGGCTACTACTCGAGCTCGTGCCCGGGCGTGCTGGGCGCCGTGAAGTCGGCGGTGCAGTCGGCGGTGGCGAAGGAGCCGCGCATGGGCGCCTCCATCCTCCGCCTCTTCTTCCACGACTGCTTCGTGCAGGGCTGCGACGCGTCGCTGCTGCTGGACGACACCCCGAGCCTGCAGGGGGAGAAGACGGCCATGCCCAACAACGGGTCGGTGCGAGGGTTCGAGGTCATCGACGCCATCAAGGCGGCCGTGGAGAAGCTCTGCCCCGGCGTCGTCTCCTGCGCCGACGTCCTCGCCGTCGCGGCCAGGGACAGCGTCGTCGCCGTAAGTGGCTAGCAATTGCATAGCATCGTACGTAGTAATGCATGCGCGCGACTAAGGTGTTATCTGAAAGAGACTGAAACTGGCGTGTATGTATGTGTAGCTGGGCGGGCCGAGCTGGGAGGTGAAGGTGGGGCGGAGGGACTCGACGACGGCGAGCTTCAGCGGCGCCAACAACAACATCCCGCCGCCGACGTCGGGGCTCGCTAACCTCACGGCGCTCTTCGCCGCGCAGGGACTCTCCCAGAAGGACATGGTTGCGCTATCCGGTACGTACCGAGCTTGCTCGCTCAAGCCACTCCCATTGCTTTTAAGTTCTAATAACTACTGGTCGATGATCACTCTTTGTTAAGAACGTAAGTAAAGAACAAGAAATAAGGGACAAGAAACGATTTCACCGCGTTGAAGAAATTAAGGAAACTTTTCACACTTTTCTTTCTAGCTAGCTCTAGCTAGTCGCGTAAAGCGGCTTTATCACCAACGGAATCGATAGCTAAGTTTTGACTTGAAAGCCTAGACATTGCTAATTAAGTTACTGCCGACGAGTTCAAATGTTCAATCTCCGGTGACTGGTTACTCGTACCAATCACTAGTTCCATTATTTTTCTGCCGAGGCGAAGAATTAGACATGTGCATGTGGCTGTCGGCACGGGATTTTTCTAGAAGCACATTTTGCATGCTACAAAACTGAAGACGGCTCTAACAACCGAAAGTCACTTCAGCTCTTTCATTGAAATGGCTGGCTCTGGCTTTAACTAAATTATTCCTGCCATCACATATTCACATATCTTTTGAAATATAGTATAAATGCAAGAATAAAGTTGGCATAACCCGGATAACCAACTTGTTTACAAGTTAACTACAACCACACATGCATTAAGCATATGATTCTTTTGCCATGTTCCATGAGTGACTCTGACTCTAGCACGTTTTTTCCTTTTCTCCACCTTCAGAGAATCAATAGTAGTTTTCAAATAGAAAATATATAACCATAAGTTTTAGTTGGCCAAGTAGTAGTGCCAAAACCATCACTTGTTCTCACAAACCATTGGATCCAACATGTACTATATATATTGCATTCAAACAAATGTCAACAAAACAATGATATTCTTGTAGAATAGTCTCACGGAAATTTATGTCCTGATGCCAAATTGTTCTTACTTTGCGGCCATCCATGCAGGATCTCACACCATAGGCCAAGCACGATGCACCAACTTCCGAGCACACATCTACAATGACACCGATATCGACAACGGCTTCTCTACGACCCGTCGATCAAACTGCCCTTCCACCTCCGGCTCAGGAGACAACAACCTAGCTCCTCTTGATCTTCAGACCCCGACCACTTTTGAGAACAACTACTACAAGAACCTAATTGGCAAAAAGGGTCTCCTGCACTCTGACCAGGAGCTCTTCAATGGCGGGGCCACCGACCCACAAGTCCAGTCCTATGTTAGTAGCCAGAGCGCCTTTTTCGCCGACTTTGTGGCAGGCATGATCAAGATGGGAGATATCTCGCCGCTGACAGGGAATAATGGACAGATCCGGATAAATTGCAGGAGGACAAACTAATTTTCTTCTTCATAGTAGGTCATGAGTACTTCGTATGTGTTGAGAGTTTTCATGTTATCTTGTGAGCTTGCAGTTATATTTTTTGCTTCCATAACCATGGAATTATTATTGTTGTATGAATGTCTTGTCATTTCTGTTTGTTGGATAATTGTACAATAAATATTGGGATTGTGGATAATGTTTCCATTGCATATTCATTATACAGAGAAACTGCGCTGGAAAGTGTACGCAGATATGGGTACAATTAAGTATTTCATCAAATAAAAAATAATATATGTTGTACAACAAATTAGAGTTAATCGAATAAGTGTGATAAAAATTCTCCTATAACCAACAAACAAAAAATTGATAGAGAAGGATAATTCAAATGACCTATACTTTAAATCGCTCGGATTCGGGAATGGTATTTTGGCTCTTGGGTACATATGCTCCCTTTATTTGAAATACGTCTTAGATGCATTATTAAATATAAAAACCGAAATTCATGTGTACATCTTCACATGCTACATGTGCACAAAGCCGTTTCACGAAAAATCAAGTTGTCGTGTGGTCTATGTAAAAAAACAAAAACAAAACTAGAACTAAAAATAAGGCTTTTCACAAGACATTTTCTTTCTATGCAAACCATTAAAAATATCGCTTTTTCTAGAAATTTTATGAACGCACATAGATTGTAGATATGTACATGAAAAATATATGATATTTTTGACATTTTAAAATGTGTGTTTTTGGTGGAGGGAGCATATGAACCCGAGAGGCGAATTGAATTTCCAATATCAGGGTAATAACCAACAAATAAGACACAAAATGTACTACTATATTCAATAAGTGAGAGAGAATGGTGCATGTCACCTATAAATAAAAGCTCTATTATCTCAAATCGAATTGCAAAATGTTTGTCTCTTTCCACACAAAAATAATATTGCCAACATAAGGTATTTCTTTTCTCCTTTCGGTATATGTCGCTTTGGCTGCAAGTCTAGGGGCGATGAGGGTTGTCTTTGAACTGCTTATCTATGCTAGGAATAATTTTGGTGTTAATTCTCTCCTGCTGCAACTATCACCAAAGATCCGAAGATCCAATGTCATACCTGGTTTTCCAAGTGTTCTATTGTTTTATGTACTTGGGATGTTTGTTGCACTTATTCTCTGAAAAATTTGGGATGCTAGGAATGTCATGATCTTCAGAAACACCACCAAGATACCAATCCGCAAAACAATAGATTATCTCATTCTTTGGGCTAACTGATGCAAAGACTTGGTTCGTAATGTACACACCGGCTTGTGGCATGAGTAGTTATCCCCTCACAATTTGTAAACTGCACCTCCTTGCGATGGTAATATATTCAGATCAGGTGGGGATCCCCTCCTCCCATGGTGATTTCCAAAAAAATGTATGAGGAATGTGAATGGAGTAGCTCATGAGTTAGATAAAGTAGGTTCACGCACGTCGCATGGTGAATATGTGGGAATATGATATCCTGGTGAATATCGTTGTTCTTGTAACTAGCACGAAGACCCTAGCAAATATATGACAGCATATTCTGATAGGGTAAAGTTGCCCGATCTTTCGATGAGATGGTAGCTATCGATTATGGTGGAGGTCGACATTGATGATCCGACTACAAACGTGCGAGACATTATGCCTTAGCAATCGCTACACCAACTTCTGAGGCTATTGATCACATCGGAGCTTGATCAACATGATCATGAAGATCAATTCCTGCAAGCAATCAAAGAACTAGCAAGAATTATAGATGCAATCAAGATATTGAGAATATGGATGAAAGCTTTATTAAAGAGGTGGGATTCTGCAAGTGCGTACTACAGGAGGTCTATTCAACACTCGTGCCTATGGCGAAGATAGCGATGGCTAAATCTTAAACTAAACAAAATCCCATTCTAAAAGTGATAGTGTATT
Source organism: Dactylis glomerata (assembly GCA_007115705.1). NCBI lineage: Eukaryota > Viridiplantae > Streptophyta > Magnoliopsida > Poales > Poaceae > Dactylis > Dactylis glomerata. The sequence goes on along the minus strand of QXEO01001649.1, from coordinate 37,572 downwards.
TAAAGAAGGAAAAGGTAGGGGTGCGGCTGGCCATAGGTATATGGTGGCCGAACCAAACCCTAATACCCTTTTCCTTCTCAGACACGGACTCTAAAAAGTGGCTGACTTTATTTGCTGCGAAAATTACATGGGTCTGGCCCAAAATAAAAGGTGATGCAGCACCATATCTTCATATGGACAAAATTATGAAATAGGAAGCTCTATATTTCATCCAAGTATTCATATCTTCTTAGGGTGGCTTCAAAGTTCTGAAATCTCTAGCTTTAGCGTCGTCTTCAATCCTCACAAGCTTGATGTCATCTCCATGCATGATCATGCTCCAATGTTTGTCCTTCTCATCCTCGCTTGGTCCATCATTCCTAAGCATAAGAATCACATCTGATTTAGGCAGCATCATATATTCTTGTATGTGAGGAATATATAGTTCCAAGAAACAAAAGTACCTGATAGTTAAGTTGACGTGCACAAGCTCTTGTGAGAGTACCTTGTATTGTGGTTGTAGGTGCAGCGATTGCATCAACATGTGAGATGTCCTCATCATATTCAATGCGATGAAAATTAGTTAGAAAAAATATTGGTCCACCGATATTAGCATTATGCAATATGAAATAATTCACAGTTCAATGTTAACCGTAGTTGAGATGCTTAATCTAGGCCAGTGGAGAATTACACATTCCTTATTTTGATTACCCTGCTATTTGTTTGCTATATCTCTAAAAGCAATCAATGTTAAAAGAAGTTGAGATGCTTAATCTAAGGCCAATGAACCATTATATATTCTTAATTTCTTCGTCTATAACATTGGATTTGAAAATATTTTATTTCTTACATTAAGTGTCGGACTCTTGTTGTGCTTCGTTTAATAAAATAGTAAAGGCCAATCATCGTAAGATAGTACATACATATTTGATGAGCAAACCCTCGGTCGCCCAAAATCATGATTAACTATATATTTTGCACAACCGTTATTTTATGAATAAGTGTATTATGACCTAAAATCTAACATGTAGCCCGGGATACATGTTGCTCGGGTTTTTAAAACTTAAAAAATTGATTTGAAAGTTTCACAAAAATTAAAAAATACACGTACAAAGACAATTATTGTATTTTATCAGTGCGTAAATTTTTAGATTGAAATTCATAGTATTTTTTCCTAATTAAAAATGACAAAATCTAGAATGTAGTGTATTGTTCATGTCACGGAGGACAAAATCAAGATTTGTTATTTTTGTTGAGCCTAAAATATAACATATTTCATTCCAAAAATTTACACAATTTTAGATCACAATATTTTCTATATCTTGATATTTATTTTGAAATATCTAAGTTGGAATGTTTAGAGGTTTAAAAAATGTCCTACATGTAGGCCCAACTACAAAAGTCCACTCTCCATTACCGCTTACAAATGTTTAGAGGTTTATCGACTAATCCATAATTTATTTATAACTTATTTTCAATATATTAAATACGATGTCTTGCATTTGCTAGTGTTCTTTGTGCTATTTGTGGTTTGAACATAACAATAAAGATGTCATAATTTCTATATTATTACACCCTCTGTTTCATAATTTTTACTCAACTTTGTCTAGATTCTTATGTATATAGACACATTTTAGTGCTAGATACATGTGTATCTACACAAAATTTAGTCAAGAATTATGAACAAAGGGATTATTGATTACCGTGGTTTTTTGGCTATTTCTCTAAAAAAAATCAATGTGAAAAGATGCTTAATGATGGCCAATGGACAATTGGAAATTCTTGATATTGATTACCATGCTATTAGTTTTTTATTGCTCTAAAAAAATAAATCTGTAAAGTATTTGATATGCATGTAAGGCCAATAAATTTTTTGACATTTTTATTGCTTATTCTATAATATTTGATTTGAAAATATTTCATTTTCTTATGGACGTGTCAGATTGTCGTACGTACCTTTTTGAAAAAAAAAAAGATGTCCGGTCAAAGAGTGCCCCGGCCGTTTCAATCTTGGCAGATCCTTTCACCTAGCTACAAGTCTACAACATCCCATAAATTGTTGGGAGTCAGGGAACAATATAATCCATGGAATTTTCCTTGTCACGCCTTATTTATTTTCATTGGACATACTCGCACGTCCTAGTTGAACAAAAGTACACATCAACTGGATCGAACAGATTTTGGAATTATTTTCCCCATTTTTATTTGTATTAGTATTTGAGAGGACTCCATGTAATCACGTTACAAACTCACAATTACACGCACATACACGGATACACCACCAAACACCTACTTCACTACTTGGATGCCACTAGTAGAAAACAGGCCTAATGTCCAGGGCGAATTTGAGTTTTAGTCCCGGTTGTGTTTTGATCCGGGACTAATGTGAGCATTAGTCCCGGTTCAAAAGACTATGTGGGCCAAGAATCTTTTGTCCCGGTTCAAACGGGACCTTTAGTCCCAGTTGGAAATACGAACCGGGACTAAAGGGTTAGTGACCTTTAGTCCCGGTTGGTGTCTCCAACCGGGACTAAAACCTCACCCTTTAGTCCTGGTTGGTGTTACCAACCCGGACTAAAGGGTCTCCCCCAATTTTCCTCTCATGCCTACCCCTCCCCCCTCCCTCCCCCGCGTAGAAAAAATGTCTAAAAAATAAATGAAAACGTCTAAAGGGTCTCCCCCAATTTTCCTCTCATGCCTACCCCTCCCCCCTCCCTCCCCCGCGCAGAAAAAACGTCTAAAAAATAAATGAAAATGATAAAAACTTTAAATTTCAAAATCCTTTGACATGCATGTACCTCATGCAACTAAATTTTATGGAAAATTTGAAAATTTGAAAATTGAATTTTTTTGCAAAAAAAGGTTGTTCCGAATTAAAACGGCTCTAACTTTTGCATACGGACTCGAAAAAAAACGTATAATATATGAAAAATTATCTACACAAAATTTTACATCCGATTTCAACGGCCAAAGGCCGTTTGCACAAATTCTACTTTCTCAAAATTCCAAAGGGAAATATGAAAGCAGGAAGATTTTAGATTTTGCTAGAAAAATGAGAAAAAAAATGATTTTTAAAAAGATTTTTTAATTTCTTTAGTTGTTTCTTCTACTTTTTAGTTATTTTGAAGTTTTTAGATTATTTTGGAATTTTTTAAGATTTTTGATTTTTTTGATTTTTTGAATATTTTGAGTTTTAAAATTAATATTTAAATTATGCATAAAGATTTTTTGAAATTTATTGATGCTCATTATTACTTAATCATTATTGCTTATTTTTTAAATTATTTGGAATTAAAAAAGTAAAATTATATGTTATCAAAGTCTAAGGGTTAATATAATTCATAGCATAGTATTATCAAGAAGTCGCGAGCGCAGTCTTGGAAGCTAGTAGGGAAGGAATGAAGAAGTTAAGCGTGCTGAGAGTGGAGCAGTGTGAGGATGGGTGACCGGCCGGGAAGTGGGACCACGAGTATATATTTTGACATGAGAATAGGGGTGGTGATTAGAGATTAGAGGGAAAACTGTCATACAAATCAAAAATCCAAAAATAGAAAAATTCAAAAAAATCTGAAACTTTTTTTGAAAATATTTAAAAATAGCAAAATGACCTTTAGTCCCGGTTGGTGTTACCAACCGGGACTAAAGGGTTCTTCAGCCCGCAGCGCTCAGGGCGACCACGTGGAGAACCTTTAGTCCTGGGTTGTGGCACAATCGGGACTAAAGAGGGGGATCTTTAGTCCCGATTTGTTAGTCCCAGTTGCTACAACCGGGACTAAAGACCCTTACCAACCGGGACTATAGACCGTTTTTCTATTAGTGCATGCAACGATTCATATTGAGACTTTCTTTTCAACTAAATACATTGCTGATGTATGTATGTATACGTCTCCGCCTAAATCCTGATGCATATTCATGTACGCTTGCCTGCCTGGTCCGTTTGCTTGCCCGCCGAACACAGTGCCTCTGCATGGCACGCGCCCACCGACGGATCTAAGTTGAGGCGAATTTTTTTTTGCGGGGTAAAGGGGATTGTATTAATTAGATAATAGTGATATTACAATCCCGAAGGATACGACTCAAGAGAGGCATAGGAGCCGTTCCGAACCAGATATCAGTTCTATCTTGTAACATGCCAAACCTAGCAAGCTCATGGCTTGCACTATTCTGATCCCTATGAATCTTTTTAACATCAATAATCCTAGGGGAGGAAAGGAGGTCTTTTAGATCAGCCACCAAATGCCCCAAGCTCGAGTTGTCTCTACTTCCGGCCTTGATCAAGTGGATTAACTCCAGGCAATCCGTTTCAATGATTATAGCATCAGAGGACCCCTCCAGCGTCTTGGAGACCCCTTCAAGGCATGCAAACAACTCCGATTCCAACGCTGACGAGCAAAACCGCAGCGCCCGGCAAGCTGAGAACACAATGCTTCCATCATCACGCCGCAGAATCATACCAGCCCCGGCAACACCAGATCGGTCCATATATGCACCATCAAAATTGAGTTTGACAGTGCCTACTGGGGGTCTAGACCAGCCCGGTGAGTGCCCATGTACCCGTGATGTCGGACTTTCTTCTAAGTCTGCTCCGACAACCTGCTTCCCCTTAACTATCTCCTCTGGTGAATGCTTTTGTAGATTTTCTAGAGTTTTAACATAGCTGCATAGGAACCGTCTCGACCCGATAGCCGACGGCAAAGGTTTCCCATGAGTGACTTCATTTCGTGCATGCCACACACGCCATGCAATCATCAGAACACGGTCACAAAGCTTCATAGGAATAGCCAGCAGCCACTCCTCTAGCCAGTCCTCACTACTCGGGGTAGAGATCCTCGGAATCTCCCACACCTCCCTCATCGCCTCCCAAAGAGAAGAGGCATGCGGACAGTGCATCAATGCATGAAACAGGTCTTCACGCTGGGCGCAACAGATACGGCACAGCCCATTAACAGGAAGATGATGTCTCATTTTATTCTCTTCCGTTGCCAGAGACTTGGTGAGAGCTCTCCACGCGAAGATTCGAACCTTCTCCGGAATATTACACTTCCAGATCTTCCGCCATATGGGCTTGTTACCATGCGGTGAGGCGCTAGTTGTGCCACCTATCAGATGTTGTTGGCTCAACCGCAGGCCCATGCGATATGCACTTCGAACCGAGAAGACCCCATTACGCTCATGCTGCCAAGCAAGGAAATCCTCCGGTCTTCTTGGCGACAGTTTAATTTTCAGAATTACGTCAGCATCAATCGGAGGAAAAGTCCTACGAACGAGTCCTTCATCCCAGCTGCCGTTTTCATCAATGAGGCTGGACACACGATTTAGTCTTGAACGCCCACGATGTCCAATAACTCTTAGCTCCTCATCCCTTGGCAACCAGTTATCCTTCCAGATGCGGATAGATTTTCCATCTCCCACTCGCCAGATTAATCCGTTCTTAAGCAAGTCCAACCCATACATAATTGCAGTCCATGTTGGAGAAGGGTTTCCCGAGAAAACTGTGTCCACCAGGTTCCCCTGAGGGTAGTATTTTGCACGCAGTACACGCGCGCATAGGCTATCCGGCCTGCATAATAACCTCCAGGCTTGGCGTGCCAACAAAGCTTGGTTGAACACACGCATATCCTTGAACCCCATGCCACCATGTGGCTTTGAGTGCACAAGAACATCCCAGCTCACCCAATGAGTTTTCCTCTTCCCTCTTTCAGAGGCCCACCAGAAATCCCGTATCAGTTTGGTTAGATCATCACACACACCCATCGGCAGCTTGAAAATGCTCATAATATGAGTTGGCAAGGCTTGTGCGACAGCCTTAATCATAATTTCCTTCCCTCCTTGAGATAACTCACCCCACTGAATTAGCCTCTTAGCAAGTTTGGCCTGAAGATTATCAAATTTGCTGCGGCTCATGCCCCCTTCTGGTGTGGGCAGCCCCAAATACTTATCTTCAAACTGATTCACCTGCACGCTCAAGGCAGCTCGAATCTCTTCCTGGGTATCCATAGGACAGTTTGAACTAAACAATATTGAGCACTTCGCTGGATTAATCAGTTGCCCAGTAGATGAAGCATAGGTGTCGATGACATGTTGAACTCTTTCCGCTTGGCCACCATGTGCTCTAAAGAACAACAAGGTATCATCCGCGAATAAAAGATGAGATATCCCAGGAGCCCGCCGACACACTTTAATAGGGGTAATACCTCCAGTGCTAATTTCTGATTGCAACAAGGCAGAGAGCCCATCAGCCACAAAAAGAAAAAGGAAAGGGGACAAAGGATCACCTTGGCGTAAACCTCTCGTGGGGGAAAAAGCTTCCAATAGACTTCCATTGAATTTTACAGAGTACCTCACCGTGGTAACACAAACCATTATCCATTGTATCCACCGATGAGAAAAGCCCATCTTATGCATTACTTCCTCCAGAAAGACCCAATCAACGCGATCGTAGGCCTTCGATAAATCCAGTTTGTAGGCACAAAAAGGATTTGAAGCCGTTGCACCATGCTCCATATAGTAAAGACACTCAAAGGCCAGCAGGGCATTATCCGTAATAAGACGCCCAGGAACAAAGGCACTTTGGTTTTCCGAAATAACATCACCCAAAATAGGTCTCAACCGATTTACCAGGCATTTTGAAATTATCTTATAAAGCACATTGCACAAACTGATAGGTCTAAAATCCTTGAGTTCCTTTGGATCATCAATCTTCGGAATAAGCACAATAGACGTATCATTTATACCTTCGGGCATCTGTCCAGAATCAAAAAACTGGAGTACAGCTTGTATAATCTCAGACTTAAGCACCCCCCAATTCCGTTGATAAAACCGAGCCGGGAACCCATCCGGACCAGGCGCTTTGAGTGGACCGATTTGAAACATAGCATCAGAGATCTCATCAATTGAAAAAGGTTTGCAAAGGTCTGCATTAATATCATCAGATATTACCTCGCGAAACAGATTAACCACTGGAGCCGGTTGTATAGAGGGGTCTCGAGTGTACACAGATTGAAAGTAGGATGTGGCCATGCGCTCCATCTCACTAGGCGTATCCTGCACCACGCCATCTTGGTCTTTGAGTGAACTTATACGATTTTTCCTCGCTCTCCACACAGCCTTGCGGTGGAAAAAATTTGTATTGCGGTCTCCCTCCTTCAGCCACGACACTCTTGACCGCTGAAGCCAAAGCATCTCCTCACGGTAAAGTAGCTCATTCATTAAGTCCGTAGTTTCCCGGATCTCACCCATGGGCGCATTATTATTGTACAGCCCTTCCAGCTTCCTCCGCAAACGGGCAAGCTCCCGTGTGACATTGCCAAATTTCCGCCCTCCCCAAGCATGCAGCACATCCATAACCTTTTTCAGCGACATATTGATATCCCCGAGATCACTCTTTGGGCCAGCGTCATGCCAAGCATTAGCCACAATCTCTGGTAACGCATGCTCTCGCTCCCACATGATTTCATATCTCCTGCACTTACGTCCCTGCGGAAGAGGGCACTCCTGAGCAAGTTTAATCAGAATTGGGCAATGATCCGAGCACGGCGTAACAAGGTGTACTACTGAAGCATCCGTAAAAATATCCCGCCAACGGTCATCCGTAAAAATGATCCGAGCACGGCGTAACAAGGTGTACTACTTTAACATTGGCAGCTCCACTTCGTTTTTTATCATATGTAAACGGAACACCTTGAAAGCCCAAATCCTTCAGTTCACAAACCAGCAAGGTATCCCGAAAAGCCACCATTTGGTTCTCTGGCCTTCTAGACGCCGAAAGATGCTCGTGCTGCCAGAGTGCTTCATTAAAGTCCCCAGCCACAAACCATGGAAGGGCCGACGATGCTCTCAGTATGCATAAAGAAGACCACATCCGATGACGATGCTCAGTCCTTGGCTCTCCATATACAAAAGTTGCATGCCATTGCGGGGCTGTTATAGACTCCTGAATAAAAACATCAATAAAGCGAGCAGAAACCTCCTTCACCTCCACGTGCACACCCTCCTGCCAAAAAAGCGCAAGCCCACCACTCATACCATCACTATCTTGACCAATGAAGCCACTGAACCCAAATCTCCTCTTCAATCTAGCCATACGGTCACTTTTCTGCCGAGTCTCACACAAAAATACCACCTTGGGAATATGTGCCTTTATCAAGGCACCAATCTCACGAATTGTCGCAGCATTCCCGCAACCACGACAATTCAGACTGAGGCAATTCATTGCTCCCGGCGGCCATCCTCGAGGGATGCCGCCGATCCTGAGAGAGAAGTCCCATCAATCTTCTTATGCCTCTTTTTGTCATTCACCACCTTCTGAACCTGCTCAACCAACCCTCCTGGCGACTGATGAACAACGGGAACAATTGCACCAGGATTAATGTTCTGGTTAACAAGAGCTTGCTCTTCTGAGAAGGATAACCGTTTTTTAGCATTTTTCTCCACATCCGACATATGCACATCAGCAACCTTGTTGGGGCTAGTTGCAGTATCCATGAGCTCACGATCTCCAACAGCATGCTGTTTTGCATGTCTCTCCGGGTGTTCACGCCAATCAACGAATGTTCCACGACCCCTACCAGCAAACACCATACCAAGGCCTCGCCCTGCACCCTCCATACCGCCAGAGCTGGCGCCCTCTCCAAAACCTGGGTTACCACGGCCACCGCGCAAGCCTCCTCGAAACCCACCTAGACCACGTCCACGAGAAGAGGGTGGGTTAACATAAATCCACTCACCATACTTGAGTTCCTTTTCATCAAAAACACCAGCACCACACTCTTTGTAGTCATGACCAATAAGGCCACACGCAAAGCAGATCATCCCCATCTTCTCATACTTGACCACATACACAAATCTTTTTCCTCCTCTAGATAGTGAAACAAACCGAGCCAGAGGTTTCCGAACATCCACTTTTATTCTTGCCCTGACAAAATCTCCACGAAAGATACCAGCAGGTTTCAGTTCTAAAGTTTCGACATGCCCACACGCCCGATTAATAAGCGGTTTGAGGATCTCTGTCTTTCTAAAACCCTCAGGGACTTTGTGCACCTGGATCCACATCAGTGCGTGCTCCAACTCCACTGATTCCGGATCTGAGAAGCCATCATATGGAGCAGTGATCAGCAACCATTCTCTAAACAGCCAAGGACCTCGCTCCATGACCTTCTCCCAATCCCCCAGGCAAAAGCATTGAATCACGAACAGGTTTGCCCCTACCGGCCTCATTGTGACCTCACGTGCAGGATTCCAGGCAATCTGCATCTGCTGCATAAGAGCATCATGGCTAAACTTCTTGCCACAAAGAACCCTAGCCACCGCCATCCATCTAGTGCTGGCATCCAGCGCTTCATCCTCCTCCTCAATAACAAAATCATCATACTCAGATTCGTCAATGACCAACTGATCAAACATGGAGTCAATCCCCACCTCCTTCCTGGATTCCGCACTGGCCGAAGGTGCTGCTTTCCCTGTATCACCTCCTCCCTCTCGATTACTTCCGGTTCCATCAGCATCCTGATCTGAGCCAACGCTTTCTGTCGCCTTAGCCGTCGACATCGTTGCTAGCAGAAACCCTAGATTCAAGCCACCACCACTTCCTTCCCGAGAACAGCCACCCACGCCACCTTAAAGCAGGAGAGAACCCACCGATGTGGGCTAGTATCGGAGAACACCACCGAGGCGGATCAGTACTGGGGAACCCCACCGGAATTGGTACGGAATCGAATTCTACTAGGACTCGCCGCCGGATCGCCAGCGGGAGGACAGAAACCCTAACGGGTACGATTATTAGTCAATAAGTTGTAAGTTGAGGCGAATTGTGTCCAGTCAGCTCACAGGTAAACGTACAGGTCTTGGTCTCTGTAAAATCTAGGAGTACTATGCTTTATTGGTAACCGTAAAATATGGATCTAACTGTCATATATGTATGCATGTACGCTGAGTAACGTGACATATTTTATACGTGCAAAACAATATATGTTGTACATGTCACGCAAGATTATTAAATCCTAACCGCTATAATTAAGTATGAAACACCATAATCTAACTGTCAACATAATTCTAATAATATGGATTAACGTAGTGCCCCGAAAACATAACCTCCATATTATGATTTTAGTATATAGTAGATGGGCAATTTGCCCAATAGTTACTCCTCTGTTTTTTATTGCCATGTGTTTTGGCAATAGTTAAAGTCAAACTTTTTGAAGTTTGACTAAATATGTAGCAAAAAAAAAATATTAACATTCATAATACTAAATTCATATAACATGAAAGTACGTTTTATGATGATTCTAATAATGCTAATACTCCCTCCTATCCATAATATTATTCACTAACATAGATATATCTACACATATTTTAACGGTAGATACATCCTTATTAACGAATAATAATATGCGTTAGAGGTAGTATTATATTCTAGATGGTTGTACTTTTTTAATATATTTGGTTAATTTTATAAAGTTTAACTTTAACTAAACCTAGAACGCAGGGTAAGTAAAAACAGAGGAAGTAATAAGCTCTAGCTTTCAACACAAAATTATCTAGAGTTCGTCACCGACATCGTGCAATTAGAAGGTATATTTATGAGTAAGATGAAGGCAAAGTCGATCTCAGTAGGTGAGGCTCTTCTTAGTTACCAGTACCACCGAACGATAATCGATTGTGACGAACCAACAATATTTTCACGTTGTTGTTGACCTTTTCGCTGGCCTAGGTTTTTCCGCGATGTCATCTCACTTCTCAGGTCATTCACCCTGTCGACAAGCCTATATTGATGCTGCTATCCTAGATTAGATATGTACTACGTACTAGAAAGATCGTGTCGTGTAGTAGACTAGCCTATCGGAAGTTGAAAGATCGTGTCGTGTAGTAGACTAGCTGTTGCTTTTTCCGTGACGGTCCCTTTTCCGGATGCCATCTCTTTTTCTTTGTTTACAAAGCTTGCTAACTGTACTAAAAGTTTGAATGAATAATCTAACCATCATCCGTCGATATGTCCGAGTGGTTAAGGAGACAGACTTGAAATCTGTTGGGCTACGCCCGCGCAGGTTCGATCCCTGCTGTCGACGTTATTTTATTTTTCTGCTCAATGTCACCTGTTTATTTTTCCAAATTGTTTTTCATTTCGTTCTTATATATTCAGATAATCGAAATATACTATTTAGTTGACTATGAAAATATATTTAAACGTATTAATTTAAGAAAATATGTGACACGCTTTATTTATGGCATGTTGCAACGAACTCTGATTTTATTTCTCAGCAACGCCCCGACTACCATTGCATGATCGCAACCAAGAAAAAGGCACCTGCAGACACAACCAAAAGCTATGAGATCGACGCAAACCTCAACCACAACGAAGACAACAAAGTAGAGCACGACGCAGCCTAGCTAGGACGTCCATCATGGCGAGGTAAATTCTTCATCCGTCTTTTCCCGCAGTTTCTCCTCGCTTTTGGGGATGATCTTCTGTATGTACTGATTTAGCATCTCGCGGAGGCAAGTTTTTCTAATTTAGTACTGGAAGGTAAATTCTTCATCCGTCTTTTCACAGCCTCTCCTTACTTTTAGAGATAATCTTTGTAAGGTTTGGCGGCAACACATGAGCATGAGTAAATAGCACTCACGGTCACTCTACTTGTCCTGTATGTGCACTTAAATCATACTTTTTACAAACTAAACTAAGCGGTCACATAACTTGCAAATGCGCATGCAACCATGGTCGCAAAATGGTCCACTGGCCGGTTTTGCCAACAAAAAAAAAGCTGCAACGTGGCATTGTATTTTTTACAGAAAGAAACCTGCATTTTTTTCTCAGGCAAACATGACCCAGGCACACCTTACAGGTGGGTCCCACCTAATAAATGGTGGAAAAGAATAAAACTGTAGTAATGCAGGAGACAGTGATTCAATCTCACGACCTGAGACAAGAGTTAACATATGCTTACCATTACACCACCAGACGGTTTATTACATGAGCCAGAACTCATATTGCTGGCACGTCCATCAGTCCATGGCTAACACGGAAGACACCATGGCCGTGATTACGCACGGACTGGACGCGGGATGTGCTCCCGGTCTCCTCGGTGCCGTTTCCGACCACACCGATAAGACGACGTTGCGTCAGCACTGGATCCGTCAGCTTGCGCTCCTCGCGACGAGCACCATCTCGACGCTGTGGCGTCGCTCGTGTTTGAATTATATGTGTTCTGCAACTATATTCAAAGTAATTTGAAAATATTTTAATATTTGGAATACCTCATTATGGAAATATACATGTATTTATACATGGAATTAGTCTACATATTTACTATGGAATTATTGCTTGTTGGAACATACTTAAGTGTTAAGAGCTTAAGGAATCCGATGGATTATCAATGGAATACAGTATACTTTATTTTATACGGGAAAGACTACCCGGGTACATTGATAATTGGAAGGAACTAGGTCATGGATTAGGTTACGGCCCTAATAGCGATCTGCATGATTAATGGAATTTAGACATTATCATGGCGCATTGCTCACAAGTGCGCGTTCCAGGGACGAACGGGTAAAGTCCGTTAATAGACAAATTGTATCGTGGTTGGTAATTTGATCTGGACTGTATCCCAGAAACTAGTTCGACTAGGAATCTTATATCTGTATAAGAGGTGGACTCTTTGGAAAGACAGTATAAGAAGGTCTCTATCCCCTAGCCTCAAATATGCGATTTGTGGAGCGGCACCACGGATAAGCGCAGAGGAATAGGGGATAGACCACAACCCTTACATTGGTATCAGAGCCGATGGTTACCGTCGACCGTCGGCGACTCGGCGTCGTCGATCCGCTGCGCACTCTGCCGTTCATCACGCGTGCACACCCGCCGTCGTTGACCAATTCTGTTGTATACTCTGCCCGCTTCAAGTTCGGCATCCGCTCGCCTCTGATTCCGCTACGCGCCTGCGCGGTCTCCGTATATGGCCTACTTCTTGTCGATCTGAAGAAAGACCTCAGATCGTCCTCGTCAGATCGTTGATTTATCGGGGCTGACTCGACCGCAGGATCCGCGTGATCTGCTCCCATGGGTCAAGGAAAAGTACGAGCATTAGTCGCCAACCCTGGACCTTGGTCGTTTGTTCTTTTGCACGCACAGATCAAGGAAGAGTAGTATGAAGTATCCCACAAGCTCCCCTCCCGCCGGTGATGTGGTTCCTGGTCTCGCCTATTGGGGGAACCCCAAATTTGTTGGTTCACTTGTCCTTCGCCCAGTCGCATCTACAGTCTGTCCATGACCGCGGCCTTGTCAAGCACACCTGCTCGCCGTGTTCGGCGACACAGGGAACAAGGGCACATTCAAGATCGTCGACAAGTCCTCTCATGGAAGAGTCTTTTGGATGAGATATGGAAGCGTGTTATGATTTTGTTTCTTTGAGTTGGAAGCCATGTACACCAGCCCAACGAGCTTGCTGTTCATTATGAGTGTTGCCCTGCCAAACTCATCAACTCGCTGAGATGAGGAAGGATATGAAATTATTTGCTGAACTTTGCTATGCCAAGTGCATGGCCTGACGGCCGGAAGAATCTCACGCACCTGCGTGCGGTCAGGGAAGAAATACTGAATGCATATATTAGCTAGCATTATTTATTTGATTTATTTATCAGATCATTGAATAACATCTAACTTATTTGGGTACTAATGCATGTACCACGAAGGAAAAGGTTTTGACTTCTTGGAAGAATTTCAGTCTTTATGTACAAAGACATTCAGGAATATTAATGCTTGGACAGTCTGCACAAAGCAAGCGGCTACACGGTGGAAATTACCATGGACATTGTGCAGGAAATTAATTGTCTTTGATCTCGGAAATTTTTTTTTGAGGCGTCTATTATTGAGGATCACTTGTTTCTGGAGGAATATGTAAATCACTCCAAGGAAAAGGAAATTAAATCTTCATTATATGTTTTTTTTTCAGCTATATGCTGACCAAGGATAGAAAGGAATAGATTACACCTGCTGCTGCTGGTTATAATTGCGTAAGCATGAGTTAGAGGAAATTATTTGAAATTAAACTTAAAGAGAATTCAGGCGTCGCCGGTCAGTTGCACTTGACGGAAGTACGCCGGAATTTGGTGTACTCCGGAACTTGTCACTTTGCATATTTGCCGGAAGTTGGTTACTGTTGCTGGTGTACACTAGCCAAGGAAAAGGAGAAGGCGTCAAACATGCTGCTGATGTTGTACATGCATGGATAACACTAGGAAAAGAAAATATGCTCTTCACTTCACGTTCTCATTGGAATCTATTTGGTAAATCAAGTACTATTTGGAAAAGCAAGAGTTGAAATATTGCTCACATAAAAATTTGTAAATTATGGAATTTATCTCAATGGTATTTTTTCTCCTGATGATCCACTTGAACTTGGCAAACCAAATTATTTATTTGGTGAAAGAAAACTCCACAAGGAGGAATACCAGTAATGGGAACACATGCTCGGAATTTTATCATTGACAGTAATCACGACTTGGTAACATATCTAGGAATATAATGAAGGGGCTTATTAATTATGGAATTCTAATTTTGGTGGGAGGATTATGGTACTTCAGATTCATCTACGGTATTTTTTTTTTGACACTCCCACTTCAGGTTTATTTTTTTTATCTTGTTCTTTGATAATTGCACTAGATATGGTATATGTATCTTCTGAAATACAAGTCGGAAGGTCTTTTGTTGTATTCTAAACATCTAATACTGAAGTGGAAAATCAGTTCCCTAAAGGTTAAAAGTTTGAGAACTGATTGGCGGGGAAAGTACACTTCAGGAATATTCTCTTACTCTTATAAAATGAGCATGGAATTATTCAACATTGTAACATGTCATATACTTCATGATTAAATGGAGGAATTGAACATAAGGTATTCATTTGATTGTTTGGAAGAAGCATAAATCTATTTGTTCATATGTCAACATCTATGTTTATGTTTTGTGAACTGGAAGTCTTCTCTTTATATTTTGGTTGGAGTACTTAACTACTACACCTAACACCGGCACATATTTTCTGATATAAAAAAACTGGTGGAAAGTAGGAAAACAATATTTTATCAACAATGGAATTATTGGTAATCATAATGGACATCTTTACTTGGAAATCCCGACACAAAGGAAATTGTAACACTCCCAAACTAACATGTTTAGGAAAAGTGGGAGGAATTTACTTAGACTATCAAAATTGGAAATTGTTATGTATTTATTGATGAAGTCACTCTAAATCCTAGAGGAAGGCTGAAGCTACGTGAAGATATTTAATTTTTCCTCAATGACAAGTATGGGTGGAAGCATTGCACGAGGAAGAAGAAAGTTTGGGAACTTATTATCTTACCAAACAACTGCTCACTGTTTGTATGTGGATTTTTTATAAGGAAAGGAAATTTGGCTTGCTGCCACTTTTGATATTCAATCCTTCACACAAAGGGAATTGTGCTTTGTGGAAACTTTTATAAGGAAAGGAAATTTGGCTTGGTGCCACTTTTGATATTCAATTCTTCACACAAAGGGAATTATACTTTGTGGAAACTCTTTCTTCTGGAATTTAGGAGAAGAGGAAAATAAAGGCATGGTTTGCTAATTTAATGGATTAATTTATTATCTTACAACAAGCTTCACATCAATGGAATAGCAGGTCATATGGTTTTCTAAATGAAGGAAAGCGATTGTCTACCAAGGTATGTGTAAACTATTTTCCATTATATTATATGTGTTAATGATATTTGTTGTTGTTGTTGTTTAAAATGATAAAGTCACATTGATGGAAGAGAAAGCTTGGTTATATTCTAACTTTCAAATGAAAGGAATTATACTCAATGAGTACTTATGTTTAACCTAGAAATAATGAGGAAAAATAAATGGTATTGGAATTTTTATGTATTAGTATACAACAATACCTTAGCTTTTGGAATTTATTGCGGAACTCAAGCACTGAAAAAAGGTGTGATCAATGGAATCCCACGCATCTTCACAGAGTCTCGCTTGTTCTGGAATTTATGGTGAAGATAAACACATTGAGGAAATTATGGTTGTATCCATGAGGTGTGAAATAATCCCAGTAAAGTTACAAGTGAACTTCATCTATTGATTGCATTGGATATGTTAGTGATTTCAATCTTTATTCAACATGGTTATCATCTACTTAACTCAATGTGGAATTATTCATAATGTTGATGCTATGTATTGGAGAATAATTGATGCGGAATTTCACTCAAGGAAGTAATACTCGAGGTACCAATAAAGGTGGAATTTCACTCGAGGAATTAAGACTTGAGGTGCCGAGGACGGTTTCGCTGGAATGTTATGGCGGAAATTAAGGTACAACAAGCAAACATTTTGAGGGAACAGATCACTACATGGTTCTTCTGATTTTCTCTACCAAGTATTAATATGATTGCTGATCCCTTGACTAAGCTTCTTAGTTGGGAGGTATTTGGTAAGCATGTTAACACTATGGGTTTACGAATGTTTGAATGGTCGTTTTGGACAAGTGGGAGATGTTGGAATTATATGTGTCCTGCAACTATATTCAAAGTAATTTGAAAATATTTTAATATTTGGAATACCCCATTATGGAAATATACATGTATTTGTACATGGAATTAGTCTACATATTTACTATGGAATTATTGCTTGTTGGAACATACTTAAGTGTTAAGAGCTTAAGGAATCCGGTGGATTATCAATGAAATACAGTATACTTTATTTTATACTGGAAAGACTACCCGGGTACATTGATAATTGGAAGGAACTAGGTCATGGATTAGGTTACGGCCCTAATAGCGATCTGCATGATTAATGGAATTTAGACATTATCATGGCGCATTGCTCACAAGTGCGTGTTCCAGGGACGAACGGGTAAAGTCCGTTAATAGACAAATTGTATCGTGGTTGGTAATTTGATCTGGACTGTATCCCGGAAACTAGTTCGACTAGGAATCTTATATCTGTATAAGAGGTGGACTCTTTGGAAAGACAGTATAAGAAGGTCTCTATCCCCTAGCCTCAAATATGCGATTTGTGAGCGGCATCACGGATAAGCGCAGAGGAATAGGGGATAGACCACAACCCTAAATGTCTTACAGCTCGTGCCTAGGCTCGTGACCAGGAATTATCTGTGCGCCCTCATGTCCTGGACCGCGGTCAGCCATCCCTCGATGACCGTCTGTCGTCTGAAGACTGTAAAGTCCGATCCAGAGCTCGCCGTAGCCAAGTGGTGCCGTCTAGCAACCGACACCACGCACCCCATCCTCAGCACCAATTCAACGGTTGTGCCGCCGGTTATGCTTCACTGCGCCTAGACAAAGACATCGGCCAGATATCGTTCAGTATTGGCGCAGGAGCAGTCATCGTTGGTCAGGATGGCTGGAGTGTTGTCTCATGCGGCCATGAGCTTAGCGCCTCGCGTGCACGACGGCTGGCTGCACTGGTTACGGATAAATCATTTACTCCCTCGGACCCATAATACTCTTTGCTAATGTAGATGTATCTAGATACATTTTAATGATAAATACATCTATATTAACGAAAAGTAATAGGACCATACTACACAGTGCGCGGTTACCCTTTAGCCTTACACGGTGCCCCCCTTTCCCGAAAGGGGCACACGCCGGAAATAGAAACTGGTCCCACGAGCTGATAGCGACAGGTACCCTAAAAATAGACATTACCTACTTCTCGCTGAGTTTTTGGCTCAGGAGCGCGCGGCAAGCGGCAAGGCGCGGCAGGACTACACGTCTACACGCCCAGGCCTAGGCCAAGGCCCAGTTTTCTGCCTGTAACAAATACCTTGAGATCTCAGCCCAAAAGGAAATAGAAACCGTACTTGCTCCGGGAGATCCTATTTGACGCATTTAGTGTCAGCTACGAACTGACGCCTTAAGGAATTCAATAATGGGCCAAGGCCCAACCGGACCAAACTAGCGTTCACTAATTCATTATTTTGAATCACTCGCTTCTGCCAAGCGTGTACGTAAAATCTGTTCAAATTCGAAACTGTTCAAATTCGAAATTGTTCAAATTCGAAACCTGTACAAATCCAAAAATCTGTATAAATCTGAAAACTATCCAAAATTTGAAATTTGTTCCATTTAAAATCTGTTCCATTTGAAATATGTTCAAATTTGAAAATCTGTTCCATTTAAAATATGTTCAAATTTGAAAATCTGTGCAAATTCGAAATCTATTAAAATTTGTTCGATTTTTAATTTTGTTCCATTTAAAATATGTTCAATTTAAAATCTGTTCAAATTCGAAAAAAAACAAACTGATCGGATCTTATTGGGCCGGCCCGCTTTGAAAAATAGCTATACGAGAGGTATGCCTTGATTGGTAACGGACACTTGAGGTGTCAAATAGGATTCGCCACTTGCTCCCTCTTCTTCCTCCAGCCAACGGCTGCAGGAAACTCCATGGCAGGAGAATACCGTAGAACACAAGATACATGCAATTAAACTATAAAAAAAAGTAGCAGAACACCAGGATCCTCTCCATCTACTGAGGGAAGAAGCTAACAAAGGGTAAAATTACATCTGCACATCCAAATCTGTAGTATCTTGTACTAGATACCAGGTTAGATGAGGGGTGTGAAGCATCAGGATCAGCTCCTGAACACCTCCCCTAGAGCACTCCTGTAAAAAAGTGGATAATTTACATGTTATTTCTCCTTGAAAATTTACATTCTATAGTGCGTAGTGCCAAAGATAATTTTGGAACCAACATATGCATGTGACTTAAAATATACATCCTATTTCTGCCAAAAATTATTAAAAAAGTACATCCATGAACTAAAACTCTGAAAATACAACAATAATCATCTTTTATAACTGATAGTAGTGCCCGTTAAAATGTGCATCCTGACACTAATAAGTACATCTCTGTAGAAGGTTTTTGCATGATAAATGACCTGTCAGAGCATATAATAATTCAGCATAAGCTACATCCTCTGAGCATGTAAATAATCTTAGGCCAGTAGTAAAAGAGATGATCAGTTTCTGGAAGTTCAAGATGAGCAATTAATAAACTGACCTGTTCCTTGTGATCTCGATGATGTCTGGTCATTTATACATCATGTCTTGTTGATAATATACTACTATCATGTTGTCTTGTCATTTTATACATCCTGTGTGGTTACAACAAACAACCCACTTATAATTGTGATTAAAGAACTACAAAAATGTAGGCAAGTTACATACTATGTGTAGACATATAATACAACTATATTGCCAGGATGTGATTATTATAAAAAAACATCATATTTATACAAAAAGAACATCCCACTACTTGAATTAGTAGTTAACAACTATTAATTAAAAAAATGAAAAAAATCACAACCTACATGAAGATTAATACATGGCATACACATGATTTCACAGGCATTATAACTTCCTAGCATTTCAACACATGAAACTTCATGCTATTTTAACAAAATAAATGAAAAGAACCCTAAAGCAATATGTAACAAATCAGCATTAAATACATGCAGAGCAGCAATATAGATCATGTGGTCTGTAACTAATCATAATATACTACATTGTTAAATAGCATGAAAATATATGTACAACAGCAATAACTATCATGTGGTCTATAACTAACCAGCATAAACATGTAATTTAGCATTCTATAAACTTACAGAAGTACCCAATTGAACTTGTTATATGATCATGCATACTTAACCCACTAAAAAAAATCCTAATTGGCATAAACTACAAGTTCTGCAGCAACAGGGATCCTCCCATATGTAACTAATCGGCATAAATTACATGTGATTGAGCATGCTAAAAATGACAGATGTACCTAATTAAGTAGACCTACATGCCATGACTATACAGCCAGCACCACCGTGAACATGGACATAGCAAGGCATAAGCACACTGAAACAACACCAGCAGCGAAGAACAAGCTAGGTATAAGCACTCACCATCACCACGCCGCCGATGCTCTCCTAGTGACACCGCCAATCACAGCCAACTGCGTCAGGTGGGAGGATCCGCAAAACCTAGCTGCAGAAACTTCTTCACTGCCCCCTCGCGCGACGGACGCCTCGCCACAGACCCTCCGATTCAAGGGAGCCACGCCACCCCCCGAATGAACCCCCACACGGACACCAACATCACACGCTTTGATCCGCTGCTCCTAACTGTTGAAACTCCTCCACCAAGGAGAACCCCAGGGAGAGTTTCGGTCGGACCGCTCGCTGCCGAAGAGGCTGGATATCAGTAGGTTGAGCAGGAGCTCAACGAGGTCGAGTGAGGGGAAGGGAGGGGAGGGGGAAGGAGAGCGACCAGATAGAGCTGTCCTCGTCTCCAGAAATTTGAACAGTCCGATAAAAGAAAAGGAGTGCAGAGGACGAGTGTCACTTTGTTTTGGACTTCACCGCCTCTTCATCCGGGCCGCTCGCTGTGGATCACATCCAAGAGAAGGGTGAGCACCGCTTAAGACCGGACGGAGCCCAGGCAAGGACGCTGCCACACAGTGCCGGGTTACCAGTTAGTCTACCGCGGTGCTCTCCTGTCAGAAACGATTATTTCCTAAAATAGAAAGTGATCACATGCCCCTTTCCCAACTTAGTAACTTGCGCGGCAGTGCGCGTCGCGCGCCTTGGCGTGGGAAGGCGTAGCTCCAAAAAATAACACCACCAGCCAGGTCCAAACAAAGAGAACCTGGCCTGTCCCTGCACCACCTCTCCCCACACCCTACCATTGTTGTCTTGTTCCTCTAGCCGTCGACGGTAAAAAAATCCATGGCTAAAGGATAGCTTGATCCAAATAATTACATACAACTGATAAAATCAGAGGGAGCCATAATCAATGCAGGAAAGTACATCCCATATGTACAGGAAACAATGCAGCCGTATGAACGTGGTGTATTTGGAAAGTACATCCTATATGTACAGGAAACAATGCAGCCGTATGAACATGATGTATTTTTGTCCAATATTTACATCCTATGTTTATCCAGTATACTCCCTCAATGTACAAAATGATCAAAAAACTTCAGGTGGAAAAACATATATCCCATGTGTAAAAAAATACATCAACTACTACTGATTTCATAGGTTTGTTACATATATAAACTTGAATAACATACCCTACTATCATAAAGATCGTGGGATTCCTGCTATCGCAGCGAATCGCTCCCTGCTAGCCTATCGGTGATGGACACGTCTAGCTCGTCCGCCTTTGCTATTGGTGGGAAGTAGCTTCCAAGAGACCGCCGTGCGCCTTGTCTTGTTAACGAACTGGCTGCGCTTCTGTCGTTGTCTTAGGTTCTTTGCTTCTCCCGGTCTTTATTCTTTTCTATTTGCTAGGCCAGCCGGTTGCTTCAGTCGTCCTCCCTTTGCTTTCTGCTTCCCTTGCTTTGGTCTATAGCCTGTTGTAGGTTTCTTTTGGCGTATTCATTATGCTGTCCTACATGTATCTTGTTTGTTTAGCTGTCTTTGTACTTACTTGGTCGGCTTCTTAGTTTGCATGCATGGCTCTTAGTTTGCCACATCTACTCTTCTACTTCTTCTTTGCTTGCTGCCTAGCCTTCCTTATCCTTTCTGCCTTGCCCTTTCTTTATTCTCCATTGTCAGTCCTATCCTTATCCATTATGTCTTAGTACCTTCTCTATGTACCCACGTCTCTCTCACAAGCACATCCGCATGACCACAGAGCAGCAACTCTAGCAGTCGGTGCCATACATGCAGGAGAGACAAAGGTATGGTGATAGCTTACGAGTGCTTGGTGTCCTCTAAGAATCATCGACGTCACATGAGACGCTGCCAAATCGCCGGACATCCGGCCACCCTGCAGGAGAGAGTGGACGGGGCATAGATGCATCTCCGTAGCTCCGATATCTGGTTGAGTATCTCGCCCATGGAGGTCAAGCAGAAAGGTGAACCTTAGCCCATGCATCTTTTTTCCCAAATCTCTTTATCTTCTCATCTCTTAGCCTCTTGTATTTTTCTTCGTGTGATTGGTGGCCTCAGGATGGATCTGTTCCCCGTCGCCGCGCACTTCCCTCACCACAGCAGTAATATGGCGCTGGATTCCAGCGTTACCGCCTCTGTGCAGCTCCGTATCTGGCACCATTGCTATTGCCGGAGCGATTCTGGTAAACTGAGCTTGATGTGTTTCCCAGCAGGCAAGCTCTTCATCGCCATTTGTGGCTGCCTTCCGTTCCTATGCACTGCAAGGGTTTCTTCGGTACTCGTGATGGCGGCCAAAGTTTGCTCTTCTTTGCTTGATCGCCCTCCATCGTCCGGGGTAGCAAACGCGACCTCGTGGCAAGCTCCTCCCTTCATCTGCTTTTGAAATTTGAACTCCGCGTCAACTGCTCCTTCCTCCTTCCTGCAGTGTTCTTGTTTCGTGGTGGCTAAGGGCTGAGGAACCGTGCTGGCGAAGATCATGATGAAGTTGGACTAGGGGCGTGGTACTGATGGCCAGGGCCTGGTTTGACATGGCCTTAGCCAGGGCATGGGTTCTCTTCATGCCCGATCAGATTTCTGGAGATGAGGCCGACGACAACAGCAAAGAGGATGCCCTGCACACAAAGATTTGGTAACCATAGTTAGTTTCTTTGTTTAGTTATAGATCTCATTTCATTTTTCCCTATTTTTGAGTCTCTGGTCTCTACTCGGTATCTAGAGCTATTAATTAGATAGCGTTTTTCTTCTCTCTTCTGTGTGTCTATGGTCTTTGCTCAGCAATGTACAATCGAGCTCAACTTATGGGATTCTTGCTCCATTTGCTAGCTCTTGCTCTTCCTCAACAATCTAGGGCAGCTACTTCTTTTATGCTATTATCTAAAAAAAGGTGATCCATGGCTTTGCCCCAACTGCTATTAGTTAGAGCCGACTCTTTTTTTTGAAATACTAGAGGTTACTTCCTTGCTGTTGTACTACTCAGTACTACTTAAGTTGAGCCATGCTCAAAAGAATTGTGCGAAAGGGCTTCAATTTATGTGGTATGGTACCATCAATACTACAAATGTCTTTCTAAGAAGGCTTACATTGCGGAACGGAGGTAATATTATTTAGCAAATTTCTTGCTTATTAAATTGAAAATATTGTTTTCCATTACTTAACATTTTCAGTCAGAAAGTTATCCCAATATTTTTCATTACTTTCGGCTTACAAATCATGGAAGAATAATTTTTTCTTAAAAATGAACTAAACCTGTGTATACCCAGGGAATGGTTACTGTCATAGTAAACCACATTAGTCAAGAGGTCAGCTTTGATCATGACTATTTAATATTTGCTACATGATCATGCATGCTAGAAAAGTATTAGTTCCCATATTGGTTAATGTTAAATTTTCTTGGCATGCTTATTTGGACTGTTTTTTTATGAATCTACTATATATTGCACTGCAATGGTTGCAGATTGTTATTTCTTTGTTCTTCAAGTTTCTATTTGGCTTGTGTTCTTCAGAAATTCTACTACTACTTCGTGTTCTAATTTGTGTAAAGGATATGTGTATCTGAATTTATCTTGTATCCTGCTGAGGTTCCAACTTAATTCATCATATTCTCTCTATAAAATGTAGCATGGTTTGAGAATGGCATTTCTGTTGCTCTCATATGTTTCAGTTCATCCTATTCTCTACAAAATGTAGCATGATTTGAAAATGTATTTGCAGTTGCTCTCTTATGTTTCAGTTCATTCTATTCTCATTATAAAAAGTAGCATGGGTTGAGAATGTCATTGCAGTTGCTCCCATATGCTCAGAACGGAATATCAATATCTATGCCTATCTGCTTGAACTAAAAGCATATTTATTATGCTCCATATTATTATTAACAAAGACAAAAGTCTGCAGGGATACACCACAACATTATTCGGTAGCTAACTAATGTCATACCATTCTCTGATGCATACAGTTTTGGAAGTGGACGCTGAGGTAAAAGGACAGCGAGTGATACACCATTGGAGCTATAGTTTAATCCTCTTCTAAAGATTTTTTTCCTTCTTTGGATTTCAGCTTCTATTGGGATAGGACATTTTTGTCCAGTTGAGTACCTAGAGATACACTGGTTGAATGTTCATTTATCTTTTGTGGCTTCAATGCAGTTTGAATTTCAGGGGAACATTTAGACTGCATACAAACATGACATGTGTATCCATAGTGTAACCATATAAATGTCATGTGATGATAGTACTTAACATTGAATATCTGATGCGACTAACTAAACTTGTATTTCTGGCAAAAAGAATTTCAAACGAGGAGGAAGAGATAATGCTGGTATACTGGAACAGTGGAAGTTAAAAGAAACAATGGTATGCTTATGTCTTTAGAAAATCCTTTCTAATGGAAATCAGATAGACTATGTTGTTTAAATTTTACTTCATATTTTGTTAGTAGGGCAAGGAAGAGATATAAAGGAATGTCATATTGCCTCACTGGGTTGGGGATCATGATAACCATGGCGCATTGCCTTACAGGTAGCATCAAAAAACATTATGCTGCATTGGATGACCCTTTACTGTCTTTCAGTTGAGGTAATATCATATATGCCATGAATATATGTCATATTTTGCAGGGTACTATTTAGCTGGGTGAGTAATGTTTCATTCACCTCTTGTCAACGTTGAAGATAGTAATCGGTTTTATTCTTCTCTGATACACAAATGTGTATAGATTGCAGGAGGTTCTGCACACGGTCTTTCCTTCAGTTCGTTCCGAATAAGGAACCGATAGAAAAGGATTTTTCATATAGATTGTGCATCTTGTTTCACTTGGTCAATAGTTCCTGAATTGCGTGAGCTGATCCTGCTTCCAGTTTGCATAGAAAAGATTGTGCCTATAATTAATAATCAGAAATAAGTTATCTATCTGATTGTATGCCACAATACTAAATAGAGGTACACAACCGGCATTTTTCCCATGTGCATCCCTTTTTACGAGATCCTTTCTTTCATACAGGAAATAACAATTGTGTGTTTGCTTAAGTTTCTTGTTCCTACGTATTTGAGAATTTGGACCATCCTGAAAAATACTCCCATTTGTTGATTTGTGCTTCCTTAGCTAACTGCTAGCCCCATTTATACCCTTAGAAAGAACATGATCTAAACTAAGTTGACAAATGCAGTAAAATTGTCTTCATTATTTACGATGATTGTTTCATATTTTGTTGTCTAATATTGCCACAATAGTACTAAATTCTTTCCACATATTACAAGAACCAGTTTTGATTTTATGCTCTAATTTGGACAAGGAAGATGTAGGAATAATTGGTTCAGTTTTTACAGGATTAATATTTGATTTCACGCTTGCTCATGGAAGGATAGTAAACTTCCTTTCAATAGTTACAAGAATAAGATGAATAGCTTAGGATTTTACGCTCAGTCATTGCATAAGACATGGTTGGTTGTCCTCTCAATTCTAGATTAACTAGACCCAGTGTAGATTTTACGGTTGATTTATTTAGCAAAGCTTCTATGGCTCAAGTGTTCTACTGCAATTTACCAAAGCTTTTAAGGACCATTGATTTGGTTGGCCCCGTGGTGTCTTGCCCAGATTAGCGTCGCCATACATAAATTTACATATATTAGGTATATATTATGATTTCCTGAAGCAAGTAACCCACGAAGATTTGAGTATAAGAAACACAATCGAGCAAACTTAACGACTTGAGTTTGCTTGATTGTGCTTTGTGAACTCGAGTCAATAAAACTAGGGGAGTTAGCGAAGCTTCTATAGTTCAGTTCAATCTACAGAAAAGAGCCAGGTGAAACCTCTTCTATTTTTTTATAACTTAATGCAAAGCCATAAAATCGGGAAAGTGCTATTTATTCGCCCATTTGATGTTGGGTTGAGATATAACTCTCTCTCTCTCTCTCCATGATCAGCCAGTAAAATGACAGCATTAGTTTTCAGGAACAGTTCATTTGCCACATGTCTCGGGTGAGAGAAAAAGGAATATAAAATTTATTATATTTATTAGATGCATCTTGAATAAGAGATATGGTTATTTATTTGGAAGCACTTCTGATTTTCTGTTGTAGAAATTAAAAGGAAGCTTTTTTTGTCTGACTAATTTGTTTTCCCTCTATTTCATTTGTTGTTGTATTATGCTCGATTGTCGGATAGTCGGGTGAATTCTGAAGTCCTAGCCCTTGGCTACCGGATCACCGACACTGAAAGGTACAATAACATCTGATATTGGTATTGAGTTAACATTTTGTACCTTGTGTAGCTCATTACTCCCTCCATCCCGGTTTTAAGGGCACACTTTGCAAATCTCTTGGCCCAAGGTTATCTCTCATTGGCCCTAATTTCTCTCTCCAATTTTTCATTTATTAGGGCCCTTTCACATGCATTGGTTGTTTGTATGTATATTTTTATTATTATGCCCATGCATTGGAGCATGCAAAGTGAAACTAGGGAGAAGAGAGGAATTTGTGGGAGTAATTAAACATATTTAATGCTAATATGCCTAGGAGATAAGAGTATTTTGGGATTGCATGATTTTTGAAATGTGCCCTTAATACTGGGATGGAGGAAGTAGTATTCATTTCCATGGTTTATTTAAGTTAGTTATGTTGATTTGCATCTCTTGCTTTGAATCTGTGCGATGCTATGTTTGAATTAACTATTGTGGTATGTAAGCTATCAATTTATTTTTACAACAAAACAGTTCCGATAATTGTTTGGCTTGTAGAACTAAAACTGAATCGATGTATCATGCTCCGATGGCTAAAGTTTTTGTAGTAAGAGAAGAGATGAGAAGCTTGACAGGCATGAGGCTCGCTCAGCTGATGACATGTACTCATGAATCATGATACGCTTGGCCCGGGAACCTAGAATCTGGAACAATGATCAGCTGGTAGTGGCTTTCTTCAGTTTAGTCGCTTTTGCACCTGAAAGGTGTATGTTGAGATATATTATTATGTCCTGGAAAAAGTTGTGGTATATTTAAGGTTGAGTTGGGATGAACATAGTGAAATGTGTTGTAAATTTACGTGGCTGTGACTTTTTGGTTTGGCATTTTTGTGTTGCATTATTTGGACCCGTCTTGTAACTTTTATGAAGTTCAGATGGGTATTGTGGAAGAAAATGTGTCGTTGGGACTATTGTAGTACAAAAAGTTTTTAGCTGTGTATCTTCTTTCCACGGGAAGACAAAATTAAAGAAATTGAGCAAGCAGATTAAAGAGAAGTTACCTTAAGTTGCAAGCGGAGTACCTGGAGCATAATAGCGCCAAATTACTTCCAAATTTGCCGTCAGCTACTCGGTCGCCGCCTTCTCCGCCAACACGACCGGTACGATGAGCAGCCATGGGTCGATGCCGGCCGTCAGCTACTGGGTCGCCACCTTCTCTATCGACACGAACGGTAGGATGAGCAGCCATGGGTCGATGCCGGCCGATTGCAGCCTCGCAGCACCGCCTTCCTTCCTCAATGCATGTCTCCCTTATTGACACTAGACACCGCATCGGGCGGGGCAGCCGCCACCGTCGGCCACCGCCTCAACCTTCGCCTTCTTCTCCAGCAGTACCAATGGCAGGCGGGGCAATCGTGGATCGATGGCATCAATCGCACTCTCGCATCGCTGCCTATTTTCCTGGCCTTCCTGGACACCAATCTATCTTATCCTCATCTCTTTTTTTTTTTGAGAAAATCTATCTTATCCTCATCTCACAGTGTCGAACGCAGCAGCTACAGCCATCGCCACGTTTCTTCTAGAGAGCACGCTAATGCGGAGCCCAGCAAATTGGTAAGTTGGATATATGGTGGGCCAAATAGTCCATTTTAATGAAAAACTATTGGGCCGGGCAAACTAAATTAAACACGTTTCTGTTTCCATCAGATTTAGCAATCTTAGGGATTCTAAAAAAAAAGCGGTTGAATTCTTTAAAAAAAGCAAAATTACGAATTTTCACATATCATTAGCAACTGCTCCTATTTACTCCCTCAGATAGAAAGAAATGTCAGTAATTATATACTAACTTAGTATAAAATTTATATTAAGTTATTGACAATCTTTTTTGATTAGAGGGATTACTTGCCTGCCTTTTTATTCCTCGCCTAGCATGTTGTAGAAGTAAAATCCGTCGCCTGTCTTTTTTAAAAATAAATTCTGCCCATCTTATGTTTTTTGTATTGCCATCAACTATGATAATAAAGTGCAAGCTTAAACTACTATCTTGTCGTTTACGTATATATTTGTAGCATTAAACTAAACATTATCCCCTTCCACCGTACAGGTTTGATATCAGCCAGTCGTCTTCCCAATTCAAATCAAACAGCTTTAAACATAATACTTAAATAAAAAAAGAACTACTGAACAAGTTTAATTATATCAAATAACAAACAAATAAACTTATACGGGCGCGGCGTGCCGCCGCGCCAAAGCCTACTAGTACTGTGTATACTTATGAAAACTTTGGAGTATAAAACTAAAAGCTATGTTTAGAAAAGACAGACAGGATGTATATAATGTCCAAAATTCACATCCTAAGATTACACAGTAATCCCCCAATGTACAAAATGATCAAAATAATAAGGTGAAAAAACCTACGTCCCATGTATACAATAATACACCCGATACTAATAATTGTAAGTGTTTGTTACATCCATAAAAATCTAATAGTGAAAAAACCTAGATACTATGTGTACAAAAAAAAGTACATCCAATACTAACGATTTAATGGGTTTGTTACATCTATAGCACATTTTAAGCATGAAAAAATACATCCAGCTGAGGAATAGAAAGAATATGTAAGCATGGTTTCTTCCCAAAAATCTACAGCCAAGGAATAGAAAGCATTTGTAAGCATAGTTTCTTCCCAAACTTTGGAGTATAAAACTTTAGATCCTGTGCACGTGATGGCGCCTGGTATTGTCATTGACAGACTTTCTATTCCCTCAGCTCCAAAGTTGACTGTGAGATGGTTTTCTTGCTACTCAGCTGTGCCAGCGCAGCTGTTGTAGACAACGAGGTCATGCGACGGCGGCAACGAGGAGGACAAACCTCACTGCCTAAGGCCACAACCTCGATGGGCCTGTGACAGCATCAAGCGCCGCCGCCCTTCTGCCATTGCGGAAACAACATCGGCCGCGTCTCGGCTCGCGCCATGCTGCACTCGGATGGCCGCACCATCTTCGTCTCCGTCGGGAGCATCTTCGGCCGCTCCTACCGACGCCAAACAGAGACCGAACGGTACGAGCATCTCATGGGCTCGTCGATCTGAGCTGGAATCATAGGGACACGGGAACGTGGACGACTAGGAGAGGCCTCTAGACACCATGCAAACACCTAGCGGGCCGTACTACCACCGCAGTGTGGTCCAGAGCTCACCGGCGTCGACCGAAAAACCAACCCCGGGCAACAAGGGGGTAGAAGAAGAACAAGATAGAAGCACTTACCAGCACAAAGCCTCCCGGAACAGCCGCCCCAGCACATCAGCGTAGGGGATGCATCGATTCCGGAGGCCGCGCCGCAGCTTCTCCTTCACCTACCCCTTTCACGACGGCCGCCGGCTCGGATGCGTCGATTCGCAGTGCTGCGCCGCCGAAACACCCCTCACCACTGCGCTTCCCTCTGTCGCGTCGATCCGCAAGTCTGCGCTGTCGACGTGCCTCCAACACTGCTTGCTACACCAGAACAATCACCCCGAGGCTTTCCGCCGGATCAGTCGCTGCCGACGAGTCTAGAATCACAGGCGGCTGAGATCGATGCCTCGATGGGAGATCGATGCGGGCGAGAGAGACAAGGGGAATGGGGATATCGCTCTATTTTTTTTGGACGGTAGCACCGCTTCGTTCCAGACCGCTTGATCGTGATCTGACGCGCGAGAGCTGTGAGCGCCGCGTAAGACAAGACCGTGCCTAGGCAAGAATTAGATTTTGCGAAAGTAATATGGATCAGAGGGAGTATATAAAATGAAGATCTTAATTTTAACACAAAGCAGTTCATCTGTAGTGGTTTGTTAGCCCGGGCGCCGGCATTTTATCGTGAGTTCTAATCTTGCACCATGCAACTTTTAGTTCTTTCTCTCGAAACTGACGATGGGACCAAAGCAGCACCAAGTCACGCGGATAACGGAAAAAACAATAAAAAACAATGTGACCTGCCAGCACCAAGTCATGTGGGCAAGAAAAATTTTTACATGATTGCCAGTAAGGTTTTTTTTTAAAACTATTAGTCACCTCGTTGGATTTTCAATATGATTTGGCTCCATGCTACCTATATGTCTGCACATAATGGTTGAGGCAGTACATCCTGAATTTGCGCCAAGGTTGGCCATTGTCCATCCTACACCTCTCCCTCCGGTATTTATATACCACAAGGTAGTACACATCAGAGCCATTCGTGCACACCTCATGTTACCTTACAGTACTATGTTTTGCTTTGTGGGGTTTCAGTCTGCAGTTGTTGTTCCTAACATGCGGTCAACCCGTATTGTTGATCGATCTGCTTGACCACCACGCGGGTCCTCAAATACCCAACTTTAGCTACTCTCTAACCGTATTGTGAAACGGTCTGTCTAACCGCCGCGTGCCGCAGAAGGTCGCCAAATATGTTCTAGTAATTATAATGACATCCACAAATCAACGTCACGATATCATCAAAGATCAAGCTTGCTATGATCTACATGAAGAAGGCTTCATTATTGGTTAATGAAGTGGTCAACTATGACAGAGAGTCGCCTAATTATAAATACTCCCTCCATACCGGATTATTGGGCAAATATGTATTTTAAGACAAACTTTAACCATTAATTTTACTTAAGAAAATATGAGATATTTGATATAAAAATTATATCATTAGAAAGTTTTTTTGAATATGAATCCAATGGTATAATTTTTATATAATATATTTTATATTTTCTTGACTAAAATTAAAGGTCAAAGTTTGTTTCGAAATACACAATTGCCCTATAATCCGGCATGGAGGGAGTACCATTGGATGTTATCGAAACTTGAACAGGTGATCCTTTCATATCCCTTTTATTTCGTAACTGGTAATGCGAGTACAGTCTCTTGTGAATGCATTCTGGATCTTGTTCTGCTTGTTAATGTGATATAAATAGGGTCTGGGTTGACATTAAAAAAGAGAGAGGAATATGCCATCTTAAGGAAAAATGTCTATGGCCGACGACTACCCAGAGAGGGCAGAATTTATAATAATACCTACATGGCTTGGATAATCGAAGGTACAAAAAAAAATAGAGGGTTCTCTTTCGGCCTAGTTGGTTTTTAGAATGGACCCGACTCATGGAATGAAATTTATTTATCACCGAAACCAACTGGAAAAATAGAAAACCTGACTCATGGAATGGAATAGAAGTCTAAAGGCCACGTAAAAAAATCAGATTATCCGAGGTTTCCTGTTTCAATAGTTTGGTTAAGTGACTAACTGACCAGGAGGCGGTTTTGTGGCAAAACCAACTCAAACCTTGTCCAGACGGTCTGGAAGAATCCGGAGGTTCAATATTCTTCACGGTCGGTTTTGCTAGCTGACTGGTCTCGAATTCCGCATGAATCAGATTGGTTTGTTCTTAAAATGGACTATGGGCCGAAAGATATCACAGTTAGGCATGATTCAGGTCGGTTTGTTCTCAAAACATGCACTATTAGAGTATATATGTCGCTTCTAGTCGGATGTGAATATCGACTCAGCGCTATGTACTAGAATGAGTTGTAATATTCAGTTTGGTACAATTGGAAGCATGTGCATAATTTTAAAAAAATTGTACTGATGCAGGATAATAAATTATATTAACTCCTTTTCGAAATATAAGCCTAGCTAGCTTTCTAGAAAGTCTTATATTTTTTAATGGAGGTACTATCTAAATCCATTATTTACCCACACTGTTTTAAGTGTAGCTTTCACCAATGTAACTCTATTATTAGCAATGAACTATACGTGGTCTCCCTCGACAAAATATTTCATATTTATAATCTAGTTGTGCAAGGCCAAGATATTATTTAAGACAAGGTTTCTGCTTCGGTACCCCCCCCCCCCCCCCCCCCCCCAAACTCTTAATATAATATTGTCAACTTGTTTAAAAGTGCAGAACCATAAACATAAGAGTATAATGCAAACAATAAAATAATTCATGCTCTAACTTGAACAGATGTCCTTGACAAAGAAACAAAGCAAAAGAGTGGCACACCACTGCCACAGTTTATGCAACATCACATAGTAGTTATATCGTCTGATACTCGACATCAATCTTATTTAAAGAAAACAGTGCCATAGATATGTTGAGCATGATCTTGAATCTGCGCATCCTCATGATTCTTCAGTTCTCCTGCAAACAACTGAAAACATGATGAAAAATATTATATAATGTAACTAAGTGGACTAACTAAAAGGGCATTTCATGCATGTTACCTTCATGCTTGCTGCATGTGCAGAAGGAGCATCCATCTTCTTACCAAGTTCTTCTACAAGCAAATAGAACCAAAGATAACTAAAACCATTGGGAGCACTAACTCATATACATATAGTTCTGTGGTACACTCATTGTTATACAGTACGCACGTACCTTTGTCGAAGTGGCTTGCAGCATTTCCAGTTTGTTCATTTTCTTTTTGTTTTTCTGCAAAAGTTAAAAATTATCTTATAGAAAATATGTGTTCATAAACTCAAAATCCTGCTGTATGAGCAAAAAATATACTGCGTTACTTTGTTGTAAGTTGCTCGCAATTTACGGTTTTCCACAAAGAATACAATTGATTAATTTGGTTATCAACTATCGCAGGAAGTGGATATTTAGCAAAACTAGGCTTGATTGAGATAAATTCCAGCAAGCAGTGGATTCTGACTTTAGAATGTTTTACAAAAATTAAGGCACACGTCCATTGATATTATACCGCTTGGGAAATATATCACAATACATATATTAGTATGAACTAATAAAGCGACCATCTCACCAGATAATATCCTTTGCTTTTGTAGAACATGAACATCATCAAACATTCCATTTCTACCAGCTTCAGATATTGATACAACATATATGAATAATGCAATAACATACACATGATGAACTAGTATGTATTTATTCCATTATCAAAATAACATCACATGGTAAGGTTAACTGAAAAGAAGAGCCGATAATTTGTGTGGCAGAATTGAGGAGGGCCGGTGATCACATCTCAGGGTAAAAGTCACAGATTTCCATTCATCTCAAGAGTAATCTATCTATCAATCTATGTATGTCTTGTAAAGGCAATATTGTGAATGTACCTTCTTGCATGATGTCTGGAAGATCTCTAGTCGTATGAAATTGTTCTTCTCCTGTACCAATAAATAAATATGATAAGCCAACCAGTTTTTCTATTCTAAATACTAGTTAGTCGTACAGTAGGGTCACTGGTGGAAAAAGGGCCTATGGTCCCGGTTCATTTGGGCCATTGGTCCCGGTTGCCGAACCGGGATCCATTACTCGGGACCAATGCCGGTCCCGGTTCCAGCACGAACCGGGACCGATAGGTCTCCACGTGGACGCGCTGCGGGGCGAGGGGGCCTGAGTCATTGGTCCCGGTTCGTAGGACGAGCCGGGATCGTTGATCCAGGGTTTTTTTCCCATTTAGGGTTCAGGGTTTTATTTGGTGTGTTTTGTATTCAATTTAATGGTATTATATATATACATCAATAATGAAGGAACCACACTATATATATATATTACACATCATGGTCACGAATATATTATTCACCGTCTCATCCGTCGTGCTTGGTCGCTATTACAATCGGTAACTCACACAAATTTGATTTTACATCTTCTTTTTTACACTTCACCCTTCTAAATGAACCGGGTAATAGTATTCTCCTTTCGGATCTATGACTTGTTCTAATAAGAAACCGGCAATTTCCTCTTGAATTGCTTGCACGCGTTCCCGTGGTAGAAGACCGTCCCGCATCCGTTCGATCTAATTTAAAGAAGGGGATCAATATATATGAATGAAACTAAACACAGTTGATGGTAATAAAATAATGTTGAGATTATTGTTTATCGTACTTCAAGTTTTTTGATGTTTCGGTCTGCACCCTTCTCTTTGGTCGTCTGGCGAATGAACTCGCAGACATAGTATCCACATAAGTTATTCCCAGCTTCTTGCCTCAAGCACTTTACGAGAACGGAGTTCAATCAAAATAAGAATCAAGCATGATAATTGTATTGAAACTAGAATCAAAGAGATACGTGGATCTAGCAAGTAGTACTTACATTCAATGGTTTAAATGTAAGCTCTGGCTTCCAAACACCCCTAGTGTTGGCGGTGAACCGTTTCCAAGCCTTCTGGAGGCATTCCTGCATGTTCACCCAATTTCCTAAAGGTGTGCGTTTTGAGTCCATGACTTTGACTACTCCTTCGTCAACACTAATGATTAACAGAATAAAGTGGAAGCTGCACAGACATAATGAGTCAAATAGCTTAACATCGAGTAAAGCAAAAACAAAATGTGTACAAGACAGTAACACTCACTCGAAGTTGTAAGGAAATAGTATTTCCCTTCTGTTGCTGAAATACTTCAACGATTGTACCAAGTTATCCTCTGTCTCTTTGGGTTTTTTTTGAGAGTATCTTCATGAACGAAATTGCAGTCAACGAACCCAAGGTCAAAGATTCCTCCTCGGTCGCATTCGAGAATCTTCATTCTGCATATATAATTAGCATAATGATGAGTAAGATTATACAAGCAACGAATGAGCTGAGCTAGAAAGACTTAATAATACTTACAGGCAATAGGCACTGACAATAGTTTTGTCGAGGGCGTCTTGTTGGTAAAACTGAAATAATTCTAGAAATTCCATCAGTAAGAAGCCATCTCCATGACCGTAATGGTGGTGTTTATATCCAGCATAGATCCAGTTTGTGGATTCAGCACAGGCTTGTATGTACCAGTTATGCAATCTCCGCATTTTTGTTGGTAGATCTTTGACTAACTCGGGTTTGACGAGAGGATCCCCGTACCGGTATTTGTACGCTATTTGCTGGTACCCCTCGAACTCATCTAGACGGCTCATGTACTCAGCAATAGACAGTCCATATAACTTGGCCTTTTCTCCGTAGAGTTGAATAAACTCCGGATCAATGTTCGGATCATGCCGCTCCTGGGCTCTCCACTCATTGGTATCGTACACTTTGAGCGGTTCGATCGATTGATTTTTCTGTTGTCCGAGCTGGGCAACTTCTTTCCCGACTCTCCGCTCTTTTGCCTCAGCTGACTTGGTAATAGAGCGATTATAGTCAGGTGTGAGCGCTATGGGTTGGTGAAGCTGAATCTTAAGCGCGGCTGCTTTGGCTTTATCTTCTGCGGTGACCGGGAAGATCAATGGCTCCGTCGGCTTTGGATTTTTCTTGTTAGCCATGTCAGTCTTCCATTGTTGATAATGGGCATCTGCGGCCGTAGCAATTTCCTCATCTGTCTTCTCGTAAGGAAGCTTCTTCATATTCTGATGAGGTACTCTTGGGAGGGGCGATAGCTTACGTTTCGGTGATCGGAACGTGCTCTTGCTGCTGCTGGTGGTGCTGCCCCTCTTAGTATACTTCCGCTTTAGTCTCTGAGGCTCAGGGGACGGAGACGGCTGACGCGGCGGCGGAGACGGCTGAGGCGGCGGTGGAGACAGCTGCGGTGAGTGGTGAGGCGGTGAAGGCGACGGTTGCGCTGGAGAATGGTGAGGTGGCGGCGAAGGTGGACTGCTGCTATGAGGAGTGGGTGGCCTTGGCGGGACATAATTTGGAAGCACGATGTGCTCCTTTGGCCATACAATAGTCCCCCCTTTGGCTTCTCCTAGTTCAGTCAGGTCCCTATCTTCCCCTGCAGGGTGGTCCAGCTTCAGCTCCTCAAAATCTTGCTTGACATCATCCACCGTGACGACAGCGTACCCTTTTGGAATCGGTCTGCAATGCCAAGTTCCGTTAGGCGCAGTTGGTACGGCCATGCCGACCGCCGTTGTCACCCTTAAGTTCATAACTTGCACCTTTAGCTCACAAGCTGTGCTCTCCGTGATATCATCCACTGGGTAGCGTTTAGGAGGAGCCATCGTCAGTGCATCATCATCACCATCGTGGAGCTGGGTGGAAGCGACGCTGCTTTTCTTATTTGATAGGGCGTCGATACCATCGAATGCAGCTTCTACCATGTGCCGCTGAGATTGGCTGCTGATACCTTGCTGGCTAAGTCTGTCGAGTTGATCCTGCTGCCGCTTTAATGCTTCTTCTACATTACGCAGCCGGTCTGCAGCTGCCGCTTTCTCAGCTGCCTCCCTTTCCTTTCTCCTCTGATGACTTTTATCGGGATATCTCTTCATTTCCGCGGGGAAGGCAACCTTCCACGGCTTGGAGCCCGGTGTGCCTCGTGCTCGTCCGGTGTGTTCATCATTTTTGAGGGCTCGTGTGAGCTCGTCGTTCTCTCTATCGGGAACGAACCGTCCCGCTTCCACATCTTGTACTGCACTTCTAATATCTTCGATGGGCAGTAGGGGATGATCTTTGTGTTTCTGGGTATATATTGCCCTCCCTTCTTCGTCCAACGTGCCCCCATGGCCGTAAAACCAGTTTCTCGCCCGTGGTGTCCATGTTGTGGGCTCTGGTCTGATCCCGGCAGCAATATACTTGACCTCAAGTGCATCCCACTTAGGCATGCAACCGGCGTAGCCAGCAGACCCCATATTATGGTGGTACACTTTCTTAGCAGCGTTCTCTTGATTTATTCTCGACCTTTCCAAAGCTTTCTCCGATGTCTTGTACTTCACAAAATCAGCCCACTGGTGTCTTAACTTAGCATAGCCGGCTTGATTAAAATCCGGAGTCTTGTCTAACTTGACAAACTTAAGGTACAGTTTCTTCTTCCAGTTCTTGAATGCCTCGGCCATCTTGATCAGAGCAAACTTCTTTACTCTTTTAAGTAGCTCCTTATTTGCTTCCTTCTCCTCATCTGGATTCACATCTAGCCTCGGCAGGAGGAAATTAAGCATAAGCCTGTCAAAAAGCTTATCTTTGGCGACGTCGCCGACAAACAGGACTCCACCGCTGCTTGGCCGATTCCATTCTTGAACGATGATCGGGATGTGGTCCCTCACAAGAACTCCACATTGCTTGACAAATTTTTTTGCGACATCTTCAGGAGCTAGCGGTTGGCCGTCTACACCGACCACTTCGATCCTATAACTCACTTTGTTGTCCAACTTTTTGGTTGGGCCTCGTTTTGTTCTGACGGAACAAGTGCTCGATCCGGAGGGCTAAAATAAGAAAGAGTGTTAATATATGCATGTATATATATAGACAGTCGGGCATTACAAAAAAACATATATACACCTCGCCGGAGTTTCCGAGATTTAAGGTTCGGCCGGAGCCGTCGTCTTCTCCCTCGTCGGCTTCTCCCTCGTCGCCTTCTCCCTTGTCAGCTTCTCCCTCACCGGCTTCTCCCCCGTCCCAGGCTTCTACCTCACCGGAGTCGTCTCCTCGGTTGAGAGATTCATCTCCCTCACCGGAATCGTTCAGAAATGTCCTGGTGACATCAATATCTACATTTTCTCGGATCATTCCTTGGAGGAAGTATTCATCATCTTGACTTTTTTTATGTGCTGGATCCATAGTTTCTGCAATATACCGACATTTGTTAGTTAGAATACACGCTA
>QXEO01001648.1:0-18008 GCA_007115705.1 Dactylis glomerata | reverse complement strand
ATCTGGTTCCCGTTCTGCACCCTGATCTTCTTCTTCATTGTCTTCCATTGCGGTATCAGCATACTCAGGGAACATAGATCGGTAGTTGTCATCATCGTTCTCTTCTTCTTCATCGTCGTCTTCCATCATAACCCCTCTTTCCCCGTGCTTGGTCCAAACATTATAGCCCGACATAAAACCGGACCGAAGCAGGTGGCTCTGAATGACTCTTGAGGAAGTGTAATCCTTCTCATTCCGACATTCAACACATGGACAAAACATATAGCCACCACCATGCTTGTTCGCATCGGCCGCATCTCGAAAAGAATGCACGCCTTCTCTGTAAGCGGCTGTGCGTCGATCACCGTACATCCATGGATGGCTCATCTGCGTCATACGACAGTATATCAAACACAATCACGATCCTAAAAATTAGTACCGCACGGTCTAAACGAGAAAATATAGTTGCTAACCTTTTAGAATAAGTGGAAATAAAGAGGAAGAGGTTTAAGCGTGGCTCGGGCATCGACTATATTGTAGTTGTGTTCGGTGAACTGAAGCGGCATCGCTCTAACACACATTTCAACAAACACCTCTAGTGCATCCAAGAAAAAAGGAGAGCTAGCACACACCCACACTCTTTCATCCAAAAAAATGCAAGGAAGATGGGAGAGAGGGGCTGCGGCCATATATATAGGCAGAGGACTTTAGTCCCGGTTTGAGACACAAACCGGGACTAAAGGGTGCGCACATGCGGGCTTCACACCGCGTAGCCCTTTAGTCCCGGTTTGTATCTCAAACCGGGACTAAAGGCTTGTTACGGGCCGAGACTAAAGCCTCCCGGGCGGCTGGCGAATTTCGGGCGACGTGGCCGGGCCTTTAGTCCCGGCCCAGATGGAGGCCGGGACTAAAGGGTCCAGGCCAAAGGCCCTTTTTCTACTAGTGAGAATAAATAAAGATCAAATATCACCATAACACTACTAGGAAAATGCTTATCAGTGGCGCACCAATTTGGGCTTCAGTGGCGCACCAGTGGTGCGCCACGCATATCAAATACCAGTGGCGCACGCCCACGTGCGCCACGGTTATGTGTCTTATCCGTGGCGCACCTAAGTGGGGTGCGCCACGCATAATATCTGCGGCGCACTCAATTTAGGTGCGCCACGGATAGGGTGCGCCACTGGCAATAAAAATGGTGCTCCACTGGTATGTTTTCTATTTGTATTTTTTTCGAGAATACAGCAGAAATACATAGTATACAGCATAAAAATATATAGTATACAGCAGAAATGCAAAGATATACACATCAGTAACACTGGAATTCACCAAAATACATCAATATGAAGTCAAGTGTCGGAAGACATCAATATAAAGTCAAGTGTCGAAATACATGATCAAGTGTCGAATCATTACACAAGTTAAGTACAACTTTGATCATTACATATTATATATGGAGTTATATATCACCTAGACTACTATATGAACGAATAGATCACACCGGCGACGACGATGAGCAAGATCGAGACCATGATCAAGAACTTCATCCGATTCTTCTTCCACACGTGTCTCCTCCACTTGGAGACCGCGAGCTCTCTTGTCTTGTACCCTTTGTAGCAGTTGCCGCTGAAGTTGGTCACCTATGCCTGGCAGTCCTCCCACTCCTCGTAGACTCCTGGAACCCGACCACTGTACACCACGTACCACTTCGCCATCTCTCTATAGACATGTAGTATATATGTTATGCAACGAAAGGAATGGCAAAGTGCAAAAACATGCTTGCATGACCAGAAATACTATGGCAAGGATTCATAAGCCTAGAATAAAACATAGCATGGATGACGATCGATCATATATAAGCAAGTCCAACATCGAAAAAAAGTTCTAGCGCCTGGAGGGGCCCGCCTCGTCGTCGTTGGCCCCCTTCTTCGTCGCCGCTAGTTCTTCATCGCCTCTAGGCCCGATTGAGCATCTCGTGCGGCGGCGGGGGCGGGGAGGAAGTCATCCTCCAGAATCTTGTGGAGGCGACTGGAGTCCTCCACGAGCAGCGCCAAGAGGCGCCGCCGCTCCAACTCCATGAAGCCACGCGCTCCCTCCTCCGTCGTGTGGCGGTCGCGCGACTTCTTGAGCCCCGACTCAAGAAGTCGGTCGTCGAGCTTGTCGTCGAGCACCGCCTCCTTGTTCTCCATCCGCAGAGAACGCCACGAGGCGTGGATGGCCGCCTGTTCTTCATTCTCGGGGTCCGAGATGGCCCACTCCATGTCGTCGATCTCCGCCTGGGCTTCCGCCTCAGGCGGTCGTTCTCTTTTTCGTCCTCCGGGTAGTCCACCTCGGGGACTTCTTCCTCGCCGTCGGACGCTGGAGGTGGCGGTGTTGGAGGCGGCGTCGGAGGGTGAGGGGGTGGTGGTGGGCGTCGGCTCATCATGGCGTAGGTGGTGATCTTGCGGCGCACCATGGCGGCGGAGGCGTACCTAAAAGCAGAGAGAAATAAAATCTGTTATCATATAAAATACTTATAAAGAGCAGCTAAATTACATGGTGATGACAAAAAATCGATCGGAAAATTTGACAGCACCTCTCCTATAAATGGCTACCTAGGAGTGCCTATTTCTCACCGAAACAGAAATCAATCAACATTTCGGGAGTAATAGGCACTCATTTTCAAAAACCTGTAAACAATTCACACAAAAAAAGCACAAAATGTGCCTTTCCAACACAGATTTGTCGACAACATGTCGACAACATGCTCACAGATTCATCATCAAAGATTGATCATCACAGTAAACATCATCACAGTAAAAAGTTCACAGTAAGTAGCCAGCAACATACACTTACATGTATAAAAAGTTCAGAGTAAGTAGCCAACAACATACACTTACATGTATAAAAAGTTCACAGTAGAAAGTTCACAGTAAGTTGTGCAAGTTCACAGTAAGTAGCTAACAGTAGAAAGTTCACAGTAAGCATGTATAAGCATGTCATAACAGTAAAGCATATGCAAGTTCACAGTAAGCATGTCATAACCAGTAAAAAGTTGACAGTAAATAGCTAACAGTAGAAAGTTCACAGTAGCAAGCAGTGATACCACTTTGGTGATAAAATTAGTCATACAAGAACATGAACCAAAGATAATCTTTAGTAGTTCTGCAAGCATCATACTTTAGTTAGTATGAAAAAAATGAAAACAGATTCTATTAGCATATTCATTCTTTCTTTTGTTATTAGGCAATTAGCTTGCTGTCAGAAACAAAATATAAGTTACTCCTCGAGATGTTTTTACCCTAATCATGTCTGAGAAACTGAATAGCTCAGAAAAAATACAGCATAATTAAGAACAATTCTCATGGTTCACACAAGCAAAATTCAGTAGTTTTGAAAATCAAAATTCATTATGTGTGCCAATTCTAAAACCACATACGGACTTCATTCCAGTATGCAATCATGGACATTGCTAATCACGCCAATCAGTATTTTTTAACCTGATTATTCTATGACTCTCATACATTTATCATAAAACATTTTTGTTCCAGAGACAATTTTGTTCCAGTTTAGAATGGTATTGAAATCAACCACAGAAGCAAGCTGTTCAAAATTCAGAGAAAGAGCTGCTTAAACAGCATGACACTTGAGCAACTGAGAACTGACGAAAAAGATTGATAGATCATGTCAAACACGGCCAGCTCCTAGTGCTGCTAACTTCCTACAGTAGCTTTAACACATGCATGAGTCATAGTCAGAAAAAGAATCCATCACTGAGTAACATAGCATGCTGAAATTTGCAAATAGTGCGCAGAAGAAGAGCAGGGAACAGAGAGAGACTGGGCACTAGGCGTCCACTGGGGCGATGTAGCAAAGATAATAAAAATTAATCATGTCTCAAGCAAAGATAAACTGAAACTAATAGCATAGGACAACCAAAACCTGCAGAAAATTCGGTCAAACCAAATACAAGCCAGAAAACTTGGGTTTAGATCATACATTATTTTATATTTGAGACATCCTTTTTACAGTTTCATATTGGTAGCATCACCAAATTGGTATGAGTCATATATATGACGCATATTCCTTTCTTATTTGAAAAGTGTATGACATATCTAATACCGGGACCCAAAACGGTTCAATTCTGTCACAGAAATCTATTAATTTTTATGCAGAAAATAATTTACAGAGATTGTACACAAATCTCATTATCAGTTCTAATTGATTTCACAATCATTTCTTTGCACCCTCAGTGTTCAAGGGAACAAAGCATCAAAGTGCAGCTTATATTCCGTCATATTTTCGTTGTGTACAAAAAAGCCTCAGAAAACGAATTTAGCAAGTCTACAAGGCAAATTCTGGGATCATCCGCTAACAACCTGGAGGGGAAGAGGGAAGAGGGGAAGAGGGGAAGGCGGGCGCTCACCGAGTCGGGGAAGAGGGGAAGACGGAGAGGTCGGGGTTGAAGGCGAGGTCGGGGAAGACGGCGACCTACTCCTCCTCCGCGGCGGCTCCTCCACAGATGGCGACCTCCTCCTTCTCCGCAGCGGCTCCTCCACAGACGGCGACCTCCTCCTCCTCCGCGGCGGCTCCTCCACAGACGGCTCCTCCACAGGCGTGCGCAGCGCGGCGTAGCGGAGGCGAGGGCGGTGGAGCGGAGGCGAGCGCGGCGGCTAAGGTTCGGGCGGAAGAGAAGAAGTGCACGCGCGCGTGTGGGAGAGAACACAGGGGCCGGGGCGAACCGTTTTACCATATAGGGGTCTTTGTATAGTTCAAAACAGGCCGAAGTGCCATCTAGACAACAATCTCGCCGTAGCCTAGTGGTTCTGGGTAACGCGCGCTGGCTGTTTGGGGGAGGTGCCAGGTTCAAACCCTGGACCTCCCACCTTTTTTGTTTTTACAAAAACTGTATTTCTGAAAGTTTACAATTACTATATTGCAATAAATAACATTTGCTTATTCTAAAAATAATAATATCATTGTTAAATATGATCATTGTTACAAAAAAACATATGAATCATATATCATATATATGATATCATTGTATTTCTAAATAGTACCAGTCCGACATCTATATATCATATCATTGTTACAAAAAACCATATGAATCATATATCATATATATGATCATTGTTACAAAAAACCAAAAATCATTTATATGATTGTTCCTCCAAAAATGACACATGGTGTCCGATGTCGATTCCGAACGAGCTGCCGTCGTCGACTCGTCACGATCTTCTTGCCCTTCTTCGTCGCGGTTGAATAATTGAGCCCGGAAACATGGGGATTTCTTCTCGTGTACGGGCATCCTTTAGCGGGTAGGGTGGTCTTCCTTCTTCCAGCGGCATCACTAGGCCTATCGAAGTACTTGTCGAATTCCTCTTCTATCTTGGGATCGCCGTACTTGTCGAAGTCTTGCTCGGTGGCCGCTCCCTCCATTCCGATGATGCTCCTTTTTCCCCTCCTAACGACAACGCGGCTAGGCCTTACCGGGTCGGTAATGAAGAAGCATTGATCAACCTGGCTCGCCAGTACCCATGGCTCATTTTTCGCCTGGACGTTCGCGCTAAATTTGGCTTCGAGTATGACCATGGTGGTGAAGTACCGTCCTTCTTTATCGATGTTCTTGGCCCATCTGACCCGAAACATCGGCATCTTCTCTCCACAGTAGTTGAGTTCCCAGATCTCCTCGATCCTCCCGAAGAACCTTTCATTGACGGTGGATTCGTCGTCCGCGTAGGACAGCATCGTGACCCCCGAGTTCTGGTGTTCGCTGCTATGGTCCTTTTTCTCGGTGTAGAATGTGTAACCATTGATGTCGTATGCCTGATAGGTCCTCACGTTCATCGCGGGGCCCTGTGACAAGACGAATAAGAGTTTTTCCTCTTCCGTGGAAGGCAAGTTACCATGATGAAGCTGGAGTAGCTTTTCCTTGAACCAACGCGTAAAGCTGGAGTTGTGCTCTCTAGTTACGTCTCCCTTCGTCCTCCGTCTGCCCGTGTCACTGAACTTCTTCTCAATGAAGCTTTTGTGCTCTAACACCCAAGGTTCGACCAATTCAAGGTGTTGTAGCGCGACTCGGTGTGCCCTGTCAAAGTCTGGTTGTCGGGCTTGGAAGACGAAGTGCATGGGGA
Source organism: Dactylis glomerata (assembly GCA_007115705.1). NCBI lineage: Eukaryota > Viridiplantae > Streptophyta > Magnoliopsida > Poales > Poaceae > Dactylis > Dactylis glomerata. The sequence continues at coordinate 11,919 of QXEO01001648.1, read as the reverse complement.
CGAAGCCATCGCGGTGACCAAACCCATGGATCCTGCCGAGGTGCCTCCTGATAGGCAGACCAATAGGGACGTCCTCGTCCTCGTTTTGTAGATAATTCTGGCAGAACGATATGCACTCGTAGGACAGGAAGCCCTTGGCTATGCTTCCATCCGGACGCGCCCTATTGCGAACGTAGCCTTTGAGAACGCCGTTCAGCCTTTCGAACGGCATCATGTTGTGGAGGAATGGCGGCCCGAGGTGGATGACATCATCCACCACGTGGACGAGCAGATGCACCATGATGTCGTGGAACGCGGGGGGGAAGTAAATCTCGAGCTCGCATAGTATCATGACGATCTCACCTTGTAGCCTTTCGAGCTGCTTCATGCCGATCGACTTCCTAGAGAGGACGTCGAAAACGTTGCAGAGGCCAAACAGCGTCTCACGTACGTGCTCGTCCATGATCCCTCGAAGCGCTACTGGAAGTATCTGCGTCATCAGCACGTGGCAGTTGTGAGATTTCATCCCGGAGAACCTCTTCTTCGTTTCGTCCAGGTATCGTGATATCTTCCCTCCGTAACCGGTAGGAAGCTTGACTCCTAGGAGGACGCTGAAAAACTGGTGGAGCTCCGGCTCACTAAGAGTGAAGCAGGAAGGTGGGCAGTAGTAGTCGTTTCTCTTGGCCTTTTTGCGCATATGACCTTGAGTATCCGCCTGTGTCTCATCATCATCAGCGTCATCGGGGCGTCCTCCATGAAGTTCTTTCCTGATGCCCAGCTTGATCAGGTCGTTTCTTGCCTTTGGCCCATCTTTGGTTTTCTCCGGCATGTTGATGATAGTGGCAACTAGACTCTCACACACGTTCTTCGTGATGTGCATGATATCAAGGCTATGAGGCGTGTGGAGGTATTTCCAGTACGGCAGGTCCCAGAAAACAGACCTCGCTTTCCATACACCTCGCAGCGGCTTTACCCTCGGACGCTTCTTTCCCGGCGCGGGGCACGCTTCCCATTCTTCTAGCGCATCATTGATATCCTCTCCATTATAAATAGGTGGGGATGTTTCGAGCTCCTCACTACCATAGAACAGATCTCCGCGTTTTCTCCAAGGATGATCGGCGGGAAGCCACTTTCGAATGCCAGGGAACACGGTTTTCGAAGAACCGGGGTCCTTCGGTAGCTGGACATGCGACGTTTTATCCATGCACCTGATACATGCATTGTGTCTGTGGGCCATCTGGCAAGAGACATATGCGTATCCAGGATAGTCCTGCACCGTCGTGAGCAACGCGGCTCTCAGACCAAAATACTCTCCTTTGTAGGTGTCCCACGTACGTGTCGGCGTCTCCCACAACATGGCTAACTCCTCTTTCAACAGCTCGAGATATAGGTGCATGTCGATACCCGGTTGTTTCGGCCCCTAAATAAGAATACTCATGTGTACGTATCTCTGCTTGGTGCACAGCCAGGGGAGAAGGTTGTACGGCCATACAAAGACGGGCCAGGTGCTATGCGTGCTACTCTGGTTGCCGAAGGGATTGAGTCCATCTGTGCTCATACCCAGCCTAACGTTCCTGGCATCGTCCCCGAAACCGTCTTCCATGTCCAACGCGAGCCACTGGCTAGCGTCCGCAGGGTGTGTCAGGATCGTGCCCTTCTCCGGATCATCTTCGGGCTTCTCCCTTTCCGCGTGCCATTGCATGAGCTTTGCTTCCTTAGGGTCTACAACATACCGCTTCAGACGGGGGGTGATAGGAAAGTACCATACCACTTTTCGAGGAACTTTCCTGTTCCCTCTCTTGTATCGTGATTGGCCGCACACCGGGCATGTGGTTAGTTCCTTGTACTCGTCCCGATAAAGTGCGCAATCATTGATGCATGCGCCGTACTTCACGTGCGGTATATCGAGAGGGCACACGACTTTCTTGGCCTCCTCAGTACTCCTTGGCAATGTGTTCCCCTCGGGAAGCTTCTCATGCCAGTATGCCATGTTATCGTCGAAGCTAACGTCGGTCCATTTGTGTTGCACCTTCATCTCCAAAGCTTTGAGGGTTACGTTCAGGCGTGTATCCCCGGGCCGGCACCCAGGATACAACGGAGTTTTCCTGTCTTTCTCCATTTGCTCCAGCTTGTCTTTCTCACGGGCAACAGCTTTGGCGTTGCTTGTCTCTGTGAGGAGCAGTTCTTGAACATGAGGGTCCCGCAAGGCTGAAGTTAGCGGTGTCTCCGTGTCTGCGTCTTCTCCGCCACCATCGGATCCGGTGTCATCATCATGTCCCGCATCTCCTTCATCATGTCTGGGTGATTCTTTGCCTTCTCGTCGGCCTCCCACGTCACCATTTCCTGCCGGCGGGGGCCCGTTGTTGATGTCCGCATCAATGTAGCCTTTCATGAAACCACTCATGAGCAAGTGCTTCTCCAATGTACCGGAATCAGGCTTGATTAGGGCCCTGAGGTTGCATCTATGACAAGGACATCTTATCTCGGACATGTTGTTCCGAATCATGACGGCCATCGCGCGTTCCTTGTATCTAGCCACCATACCTTCGCTCATGTGGCGCACCATCGTTGCCTGCACGGTATGGAGCAAATTATGGTCATATCACCGGAAAAATTCGGCATGACCTTCCCTATAAATAGGACATATGGGTAGTGCAAAAGTTTGCCGAAACAGAAATTAATCAACATTTCGGCAAATATCCATGCACCACGCGCCGGTACCTGCACAAACCATACACAAGCATCCATGCCCCTCTCGATCACATACAAAACACATATGCCATATATATCACACACCGCCATACGTGCCGCGCGTCGACCACCATAAGAAAACAAGCATACATGTTTTCATCCAACCATATACTCACCTATTAGACAAGTTACCGACGAATCCGTGAGCGGAGAGCCAAACTATTGAGGGAGACAAAGATATGTGCTAGCTAGTGGGAGGAATTAATAGAGCTAGATATATGTGGGAGGGGAGAAATAGTTGAAGAAAATGGGGGTGGAGAGAAGAGGAACTAGAGCTAGAGCTAGATCTATGGGAGTGAGGGCTTGGAGTGGGAGGTAGGGGAAGATGGCACCTTTATGGTGGTAGGTATGACATATCCGTGGCGCACCTCAAAATGGTGCTCCACAGATATATATACCCGTGGCGCACCTCTAAGTGGTGCTCCACGGATATGTCTGCCACCTTTTCCAGAGGATGGGCCCACACATATCCGTGGCGCATATGTATGTGATGCGCCACGGGTATCCACACTATGCGTGGCGCACCCCCAATGCATGCGCCACGGATATGGGGGCCTGACACCCCAGGCCCTGGTGCTCGGTGGGGCCCATTTATCCATGGCGCATCTCCTTCACGGTGCGCCACGGGTAAGATGATATCTGTGGAGCACCTATATGTGGTGCACCACGGATACTTATCTGTGGAGCACCGAAATGTAGTGCTCCACAGATAATGGGCCCATGGATAAGGGTTTTCCTAGTAGTGTAAGTACCATACCAAGTACAAATTTATTTATGCAGGAAACATCTTTATGGAGCATTTTAATTTATGGGCGAATATTAAATGTCGCCATGAAAAACTATAAATGACCACATGGACTTTTGTACATCGTAATATTATGTAAGTACATATCACTACATTATATTTCAAGCCAGGTTAAAATTTAGTTTATATTGTGCATTTTCAGATTGACTTGCTTGATGACATTCAGGTGTAATTATCTAAGCTCAATTACTTTTGGTTTATTATGACAAAGATACATCAGACTAAGGGTCAGAAGATGTTATGCAAAATTACGATGATATTTCTGACCGCCATCCCATGTATACCAAAAGGTTTATGAAGAACCATAGGTTGTGGTCAATTGGTTGAGTATTTTTTTATACCATGAAATTTTCTCAACCATGAGATCCTGTAGTTTTTATAGCACAAAAGCCCAAAGCTAGCATCGCCAGTATTTAATTACTATATACCTAAATTAATATTTTCTGTTTTCATTCTGTATTTATGTGTTTAAGTTGATGCTGCTGCTTCCTATACAATTATTACAATGAAGCAGTGGGATAATAAAATATTTCACTTGAAACCAACCAGACTAAAATCATCTATCATACTAAGTGGTACATATGGTTTAGATGGATATTACCTGCAGAATAATCTAGCACAATTAATACATTTTTACTTAGCGTGACCTAACAAATCAAAACCTACAGAGTTGCAATCGAATACAGACATTTAGTCACCAAAGCAGGACATCAGAATTGCATTAAAAATTTAGACAATCATGTTACGTAACTTCAGTAGAGTAAGAGGGATATGCAAACGTGAACACAAACTACGTAAGTGATATAAATAGATTGGAAGCCTCCACTCTGATGTTTTTGGCAATTGATTACCAAAAGATCAAAAAAATAGTCCTTTTAATAGATGAAAGAATAGTCCTTTTAATAGATGAAATAACTGCAATCGGATAATAGGAATTCCATGGAGCAGTTGATACACAATTAGCTCATCCTTCGAATCTGACCAATTAGCCACGCAATAACAGATGGATGGATTAACTAAATATATCTGACACTGCTCTGTAAGTTTAAAGCTCTGTTTGCCAACAAAAATAACTATTTATAGAGATTAAATATCTACAATGGTTAGGGGTCGTACCTAGCTCCGTGGCAGATGGGGCAGGGCAACGGGACTTGGAGTTTACTCAGATGGGATCATAATCCATATAAGAAGGCACATGCGCATGATTGCTGGCTGAGCTGAGGTGAGATTAGAACATGGATACGGGTGTAGATCTTGGCAGGGAGACGAAAAACTAACACTAACGGCAACGCATTGGCTGAGCTTGGCTAGATGAGGACAGATACCTGGCCAGGACAAACCAAGGGGAGGGAGGAGTTCACGCTCGCGCTCGAGCTTTGACACGGGAATATACGGCGGTCATACGTACGGCATAAACAGATTTTATTAACCACTAACGGGGTTTCAGGACAGATCTTGTCTAACATGGTGTCAAACCGGGTTAACATAGCTATTATGTAACGTAATTTTTTTATTAAATCCTAGCCGTAAATTTTAGATCTAATGATTAAAAATAATCTTGATGATGTGGATTAACGTGATGTCTCTATTTAACAAACCCCGTATTGTGTTTTTAGTATATAGTATATCTCTTTTTAATTTGTCAGCACTTCATTTGGGTGATTTTGTTGTGCAACATGTCGAATTCCAACATGGCAGGTGGATATATTCGTTCGTTTTAGCAGCATCATCAGGAGTCGTTAGTTAGCTTTACTTTTGCTCGAAAAGCCCACGGCTTTGCCCACGACCGTGAGATATCCATACTTGACTTCCTGCCTTCCACCTGCACTTGTTCTTCCATCGATCTATATATGTCGAGTCACCCGATCGAGCTGTAGATGACAAGTGACTTCACCTTTCAGCGAGTGAAATTTCTGTTGAGAAAGCCTTGAAGCTAGGCAGGTGCGCAAAAGCTCCTATATACGCCTGCAAGTTGCAACGGTGCCATTCATTCAGACTAGTGTATATGATTCGATTCACTGAAAAATGAGGGCAGCCAGGCCAGCCGACACTGAAATGTAGCTAATGCAGGAACATGGGAGTAAGCAACCATACAAAACGAAGGGAGAGTGGCGCTGCGAGGGGGTTTGATTTGGTTGGTGGTCCAGCAAACACATATTTGACTCGCGAATCATCGTGGCGTGTACTCCATCCATTTCCTTGGTTTCGCTCGCTAAACGTGATGAAACAAAGGAGAGACCGTACTACCAGAGAGATCGCTGCATCCGCGTGCATGTTGTAAAGTGATCCAATGTTGAGGTGATGGGACTCCACCGAGAGGAGAGAGGGGAAAATATTCCCATGACAATGGGGCGTGGCCAATCCGATCCATCGTCCTCGGCGCGCTGTCTGCACGTTCGGCGCTCGTCGCCATCGATGGATCATCACCTGATGATACACCCATGTTGAATCATCTCGATCGTTATCTCACGAGACATCCCTCTCCCCCCCTCTATGGCTCTATATATGTGAGCGATGTTGTTGGGTGGCAGCACGTGTAATTAAGGCGTCCTGTGATGCTTTGTTAGATGAAGAGAAGCCCAAGACCTCCCCTCGTTTTGATTGAGACTACCAAGTACCAACTTGAAAATCTCCATCGTTTGTAATCACCTCAACACTGTATTCTTGGTATTCTCTTGATGAAATAATAAGAAATGCTTCATTAAAAAAAAATACACCCAGGTCATTGCATTGGACGAGAAGCTAGGCATCTGGCAGCAAAGATTACGCCTTCGTTTGGCATTTGTGGTAGATTATCTTTAGCCAATTTTCTCCACCCGTTTTTGTCGACTTCAGAATTTGTTTGACTTGATTTTGCCTATAATTTAGTTAACTTTGGAAAAAATATTAAATAAGAACGGTGTATCACAGTTTGGCAACTGCAAACTGAAATTATTATTTAAATGTTAATCCTGCTGAAATATTGCAAGGTCTTATCTATGACCACCCTTTTTTGTTTTTATTTTTTATTTTTTAACAATCAATACCATATATATTTATAGTAACAAATAATACATGATAAAGATACAAGAACTATCTTCAACTGTTACAAAATAAGTCTAAAAATAATAAGATTTTTTTAAGTCTTTAAACTCTATCTTCTTCCACGCTGCAATCTTGTACTTTTCTGAAGTCAGCCGAAGATAGATATGAAATCATAAACCTGTAAATACCAACGAAGGTTCTTTCATAATTTGAACTTGAGCCCGCAATTCGAAGGCTATGTGCACGCGTACAACCATTAAAGTAGTCAATCAACGGCAAGTGTACCATCACCAGTATGCCATGAAATAATAACCGAACAACGTGGTCTACATCGCTGGGGAGTCGAGAGTACGAATCACTATTATCGTGAACGTATCCGTCGGCAACCATAAGAAAATCTCTAAAATTGATCCGGCGAAGCAAGAACTGAAGACTCATACCTATAGAATCGTAATCTTCTAACACCATTGATGTCAGTCGTCAGGAAAGAGATCCCATTGTCGAACGAATAGCCAAAGATCACTTATTGTAAACGATACCATCCCCATCTATATAGAGAAGAAAAAAATACAAAAAAATGAAAAAGATGCTAAAGATCCGTTCAAAACTTCTCCGCTCCTGAAACCAAGCTCCAGAGCAGGAGGGAGCTACGACATATTTTGACTGAGTGAAGGAAAGCGAGCTCCGCGCGCTCCCACGATTTCAGAGAGCGAAGGACTTCCGAACGGGCTCTAAATGGGTCGGCCCAATGCGTCGCGAGCCTCAACGGTGCTGCGTATAGGATTTCCATAACGCGAGGCCTCATGAAAACAAATGCCGGAAATCTCTCTCAGTCTCCAGCCCAGTCCAGGGCTGCCTCTTGCCCTGCTCGGGTGCTTGCTGTGCTGGGGGAACAGCGCCGAAAAGCTCCCCTCGCCGCCGTCAACGTCTCCGGTTGTCACGCGAATCGACCACTAGGAGCCCTCACCCACCCACTCACGAATTCGACGGCCACCCCCGACGAGGTGACCTCGACGGAGACCCGCCCCGCCAATTAACGCCGGTTCGGAATCGAAGCATCCGCCGATGAGCGCCACGCTGCAGACGAAGGTATCCTCCTCTCTCCGAAAAGCTCGCCCATCCTCTTGCTCTCACCACGAATATCAGATTAAAATTGCTGGAACGTCCTGTTCGCTAGTACCATGTTACGCGTTTTACACAATGTATTGGGCTGTTGGCGTGGTGATTTGTGAGACAGTTAAACCATTAATTGATGAAACCGTAGAATGAATGGGGTTTTCCCTGCCCATTGGGTGCCGTTGAAGTAAATAGTTCTGAATTTCCAGTGCTGCATATGTTCTACGGAGTATTAGTAAACTCAAGTATGCAGATACGTATTTCTATTTCTGTTACATGTCGTGTCCTCTATAAAAATGGATTGCCGAGGACTTATAAACTATACACAAAGATTTTCTCTCTCAATTCTTCAGAGGTCAGCAAGCACGATGAGTCCTCTCTGCACCAATTCCTCAATTGTTTACATTCTGGGTGGTTCACCATCACTGGAATCATCATCATCATCTGAATCTGAATCTCTTGTTGCAGGAATGATAAATATATCATATTCATGAGGGGATCTAAAGCTGACTCGCCTCGACGTACTGTTTCGGCTTCTCATTGACGCTCTTCTGATGGAGATGCTCTCGCTGATGACCGGTGAGTTGCTTTCCGAAGAGAAGTCTGAGTTCAGTGGACAGACCTTTGGTGAGTACCTTCGAGCTGGTGTTCCTTCAATTGGCCCCATCTCCCAGCTTGGCTGTTGATACATAATTTCTTCAAGAGTGAATCGTCTCACTTCTGCTCCTACTGCAGTGCGTTCGCCAAGCTCTTTCTTCCTTAGGCAGCTGGGCATCATTCTACGCCAAACCAGCTTGGGACGGCCACAGCACTGTAAGAACATTCTTGCGTCTGGAGGATGGATGAGATGCGATAGCGAATTGAGAAATTTGACCATCGGGGCCTGGTGTATGCCAACATGTATTTATGGAAAAGCGTACATGCTTTGATTGGATGTCGTTGGTACTTAAACTTCTTGTTCTGCATAGACTATAGGCTGTGACAAAACCTTGGACATATCAATATCACAGTGCTATGGTGAGGGGTTCAAGACGAACTGGTTCCTTTGTTTGGATTCTGATAGACAGCGATTTCTATTCTTTGAATACTGAGACAAACTAGGGGAGTTGACTTTTTGCCCCTGGGTATATTTGCACCTGTGAGTTTAAAATATAAATACAAAACTAGCACATGTTACTTCAGTTGTTATTTTTAATTTTGTTGCTGCCAACTGAGGGATAATAGTAAGGATAATGATGACGATTCCAGTGATGGTGAGCCACCCAGAATGTAAACAAATATGCTATGGAAATATAAAGAACCATATACTGTTCTTTCAGCAGATATTAGGAGCCCAATTTACACTTAAAGGAAGTTCTGCCATGATCTTATTCTGTTGGAGCTTACAATGCCAATATATTTGGGAGATATCCACTGCCAAATTGGAAGATTACAATGGACTCACAATACAAGTCTGTTCAGTAATCCAACACTCTTGTTGTTTACACCACCCCTTGTAATTTTTTTACTTAGGCAAGTTTTCTTGTTGTTTACACCATATCTTGTATTTCCATGTTCCTTTGACATGAAGTTGTATAGAACTATAGTGTAAGCTGACAGAAGGCTTAACATCAGCACAAAGTTCGTAGTTGCCAACTTGCTATGCATGGAGAGACATTTCCTGGATGTGTGGTATGACGCAATTCTGATTGAGTTTCCTGGTCAAGGGTTTTCTTGTCATGTGTAGCTCATGTTGTTTCTATGTTGATAACTATCAATAAATTACGAGGGGGAAAACAGGACATGGTGTTTTGGCTCATAGGAGCAAATGCACCTATTATGAAAATACATTTTAAATGTATTTTAAAAATTCAAATAATTTGAACAAAAAATTCCTGATATGCATCTGAACATTCTATGTCTATCCACCAAAGTTTTGGTGTGAAAAGACATTTTTTGTGCCCTGTGTAAAAAAGACAAAAAACAGCTACGTAAATAGCAATTTTGTAGCATAAAAATTTGTCTTTTTTACACAGGTCACAAAAATTATTTTTTCTTACAAAACTTGGTGAGTGAACATAAAATGTCTAGATGCACGCTAAGAATTTTTTTTTTAGAATTTTTAGACATTTTGAAAAATGATTTTTGACCAACAGGTGCATATACACCTAGGAGCCAAAGTGGATTTCCGGGGAAAACATTCATATGAGAATAGGTTAGTTACTGGGTTTTTTCTATTTTTGCAGATCATTCTTTGACTGATTACGTCTGAGAACTACAATAAAAGGTTGGCTGATGATGCCATCCAACTGGCACATGGTATCTTTCCTACAGGCATTCGGTCTCTTATTATTTATGTTTATTATTATTTTTACTAAATAGATAACCAAAACTTTGTTGTGTGCAAACTATGAGAAATAATTGTTGATTACTGCCACTTGTTTCTAAGCATAGTTTAAAAAGGACGCCGGGTAGTTTACAGAAGAATCAAGGAAAACAAATAATACAAGATTTTTTATTCTCGGCAGCAAAATTGTTCCGAGCCAGGACGTGGCTCCTCTGACTTCATTTAGTGAAATCAATGAACAGATAGCAATAGGGTTACCGAGGCAAATCCATAGATGACATGCATTCTTCCTCCATACTGTAGCGTCTACTGAAGTTGTCATCATCAACATTGATATTGTTCCCTTCCGTTGATCTGTTCTTTGCCACAGTTTGCATCGCTTCAAGTCTTGTCTCAACTGTCCTCATTGTGGGCCTATTATCACCCTTTAAGCTTAAGCACATCACTGCTACCACTGCAACTTCCTTGGCTTCTTCACCCCCTTCCTCGATGACTTGCTGGTCTAGCATCTCGAAGAGTTTGTCTTGGCTCACTCGGAAGATGAATTCTGCAGTTAGACTTGTTCCTGGTGATGGCATGTGGACACATGGCTTCTTCCTTGTTATACTCCACAAGCATGACACCGAAGCTATATACATCACTCTTCTCAGCAAGTCGCCGCGTGTGGTAGTACTCTGGATCCAATATCCAAAAGTTCCTTGAACGGCAGTTGTAATTCCAGTTTGATCAATGGGGATGCCTCGAGAAGCTCCAAATCTGATACTTTTGCTGTCAGCCGATCGTCAAGTAGTACATTGGCGGACTTGATATCTCTATGTACTATTGATACTGAAGCAGCAGAGTGCAGATAAGCGAGGCATCTTGAGGTTTCAAGGGCTATTCTTATCCGCTCTTTCCATGCCAATGACAGTGGAGTACTGACATGAAGATGATCAGAAAGAGTTCCATTTGAAATGAATTCATAGACCAATGGAACTTCCGTCTCGAGGCAACATCCAAAAAGCTTCACTATATTCCTGTGGTTTACCTAGAAAGGATGGCAACCTCATTGATGAAATCATCTGTCTCTCTCTGAATTACAACTTTTGATTTTTTGATGGCAACAACACGTTGGTCAGATAGAATCCCTTTGTAGACATACCATCCTCCTCCTCCAAGTTTCCGAGCTTTCTCAAACTTATTTGTCGCCTTTTCAAGCTCTTCTAAGCTGAACATCATCCTTCCAGCGATATCCTTGTCCACAAGCCGCTGTAGTAACAGCCCTCTGTTCTTTTTGAAGAAAATTCTCTCGACTTCTTTGCTTTCCAAACGATGAGATTTCGTCTCACAAAGAATACCGAGGATAATTAGCAGAACACCCACACCGCTGCTCATTCCTATTGCAGTAGTAATTCCTAGAGAATACATAATTAATTGGCTTGCGTACCATACATTGAGTAAAGAGACAATATAAAAATTTCATGATTAATTTTAGTACTAATAATATCCACTTATTTTCGACGTAATGAACATAAGTAGTATTTTTTTTCATTTTGTTTGTTACCTGAAAATTTTGCTTTGGCTGAGTTGGTTGAAGAACATCCATTTTGTTTGTTGCCATGTTGGCAGGTACAGTTATATGATCCTATCAAATTTGTGCACTGGCCATAGCATGAGTACTCTTCTGGATGCGTACCTCATCAATATCTCAGCAGTAACGGAGATATTTATTTGTGACTTTGTGCAATGCTGAAGTATTTAATGGTACTAATTATACAGGAGTTTAGCACATACCATGGCATCCATGACGTTCGTAAGGGGTTCCCTTCGTAGCCAGACCTACATTTGCATCTGTATCCTCTTATTGTTAAATTATCCGGTTTGAGGTAATCCAGGGCAGTAACTGTTGTCACTGAGGCATCCAAAATCACTTGAACTG
>QXEO01001647.1:0-33059 GCA_007115705.1 Dactylis glomerata | reverse complement strand
GAATATTGGTGTTATGATTGAGTTGCTATACTGAAATATATCTTATGTTATCTCTATGTTGTTTATGATCTTGCATGCTCTCCGGTGTTAGTAGCTATCCTGGCCGAGTAGTTGCTAGTGACTCCAAGAGGGGGTATTTATGCTCGATACTGGGTTCATGACTCTATTTAACCTGAGGGAGTGATAGAAACCTCTAAGGTTGTAGATGTGCTGTTGCTACTAGGGAGAAAACAACATTCATATGCTCGAGGGCATATGCTTTGTTTACATTACACACTTTGCTTAATGCAATTATCTGTTGTTCGCAACTTAATACTTGTGGAGTTCTCGGATTGATTCGCCACAAGTGGATTATTAGTCATAGATGCAGTTGGATGGCGGTCTATGTATTATTTGTAATGCCTAGAGTAAATCTCGTAGTGATCTTCTTGACATATCACGTTTATCTTTATTCTATCAATTGCCCAACTGTAATTTGTTTACCCAGCATGTGTTATTTATCTTATGGAGAGACACCACTAGTGAACTGTGGACCCCGATTCCATCATATTGCTATCACCTGTTTACTTTACTCGCACTGTTTACTTTACTCGCATACTTCTACTGTTTTCCACTCGATACGCTCATAACCTTTGTTTCAAGCAAACCGGTGAGATTGACAACCTCATCGCAAGTTGGGAGCAAAGTATTTGGTTGTGTTGTGTGCAGGTTCCGCGTTGCTATTGGCCGAAGACGAGTCAACAAGTGTCGTAAACGGCGCCCTTGTTGGAGTGTTATTAAGCCAGTCCGCATCACCTTCAGTTGTATTGTCTATTCTTCTCCTGACCGACAAACCTTGGTTTCCTAACTGAGGGAAAATCTGCTGCTATATTCATCACACCTTCCTCTTGGGGTTCCCAACGGGCTGGTCATTCACCACGCAACAAGCAACAATTTTCTGGCGCCGTTGCCGGGGAAGAGTAGAAGACTTCTGCGAGGGGAGTTTTCGCACACACATCCTTTACTTTGTTATTGTTTTGCTTTACTTTATTTATTTTACCTGCATCGTTTTATATCAAAAACCCAAAAAAAGTAGAATCCTTGGTAGTTGTTATTTCTTTACTTTTAGTTCATCATGCTGTTCCCTAAGTACGTTCTGGAGGACCTCTCAGTAGGTAGTGGTTCAATTATTGGGAAAAGTAACATTAAGGAGTTCTTTAATCATATTAGTATGCATAAGGAAGTTGAGGAAAAGTCTTTGGTTGAGCTAGCTCCTAGTATTGAAGTTGCTTCTGCTTATTTAATTCACATGTTGGAAACAAGGTTTGCTAGTCTTAATCCTTTTACGCAATACATGTTCCTTAAGCTTCATGAACTTGAAGATCCTGAAAGAAAGCTTTTATTTTGAAAGCTTTGCGCTTAGAATTTAAAGATGTCGTTATTGAAGCTAGAAAAGTTCTTAAACGTTTTAATAAACTCGGTTCACCTATAAAGGTTATTAGTACTAATGATTAAGGAGCCGAAATACCTATACCTAGCAAGCTCTTGGGATTGTGTGAAGCTTTCGAAAATAATTTGACTGGATCTATCCCCAAAATCTTTTTAGTGATTTGAGTGAACCAAAGCGTGATCACAAAGGGTCTTCTAAAACTTACGTGGATAAAATACAATGCCTTATTGACAAGACCTCTGCAGTTGATCTTAATGCTTCTTCTGAAAATAATTGATTCGCAATTTTCTGCGCCTAGCTCAAAGGCGTTAAAGAAAAGCACTCTTGGGAGATAACCCAATGTTTTATTTTTAGTAATTTTTTCTTTTATTTGAGTCTTGGAAGTCATTACTACTGTAATTACCGCTCCTTATCTTGTTTATTTCGTTTTTGTGCCAAGAGAAGCCTCTAATTTGAGTGAGGTAAAGATTTGGGGATGTTGCTGTCCTGAAACTGTTTTCGGTGCTGCACCGTAAAAATTCGTATAAATTCTCTGTATATCTTTTGGACCTGCGATTTCTTGTGCATATGCCCCAGGTTATATCCAAACTTTCGTTAGTTGAACACTTTTTGATTTGAGCAACAGAAAACCCCTAAAAAATTCGACCTTTGTCAGCTGTTCTGTTTTGACAGATTTCTGCCAATATTTGTGTTTGCCGCTTTCGCTTTCTTTTGAGTTCTTTCGATCATGGAACTTTTGGGGAAGTTGCTACAGTAGTATGTGCATATATGTGGTGGTTTTGAGTGAACCTGAAGCAAAAATAGGTTGATTATATGTTATGCGTACACTAATGTTCTAATAGATTTGTGTTTAGTTTTGGTATTGAGGAAGTTAGTTCAAGGTGTAGGGATTGGAGAATGATGGAGTGAGTTGAAGAATGGACAAAGCTCAAGCTTGGGGATGCCCATGCATCACCCCAAGAAATATCCAAGAAGTACAAGCGTCAAAGTTGGGGATGCCCCCGAGGCACCCCTTCTTTCATCGGCAAAAATCAGGTCACCTTTCAAAACACTATATTTTTATTGCTTCATGCACTATGTGTTTTCTTGGAGCGTCAGTTGTTTAGTTTTTCTGAGTTACTTTAGTTTTGTTTGCTGCAATAAATGGTTGGACCCAACAAATTTCCTTTGGAGGAGATGTACTCGTTTTCATTTGCCAAGAACACTCCGTTTTTCATTCTTACAATTTCACCGGGTGTTCTTCTTTTTCAGCTACTGCTTTTGGTTTTCGTTTTCGCCTTGATTTGCATTTAGACCTTGTCATATCTTTTCATCAAGGTGTATTTTTGCCTCTGATCTTTATTGGTTTTCATCAAAAGAGGTGTTTATAAAAATTTCAAATGGTGTTGGAAAAGAGAAAAAGCTTTATGCAAAAAAGTGGTACAAGAAGGAGCTTGTGTAGACTGCGGCTTAGGCTTTTTCATGTCGTGCTTGATGTCTTTTTGATAGTATGCTTAGTGGTTTTGCTGTAGCATGACTTGTCTCAAATTACTGAGATTGCTTAATGAGCCTTTGAAAAAATCATGCGTTGTTTTAATTATTTGGAAGCATTATTTTGGTTTTCTCTCCTTGCTGCTTTATTTGGGTTGACTTGGCGCATGCTCACACATGTAGACTCTTACAAAGTCGCCAATAGCCTCTATGATCATTTAGTTTTTGACTTTTGATGCCATCTTATGCTTCTTTTAATGTCGCTTTGCATGATTATGGCCATTATTGCTCTCTTAGTTGGTTGCTCCCAGTCTTTTAGCTCCCTCGCCTTGTACTGAGTATGAGCTCTACTCGTGCATCCAACTCCTAAAAGCCAAAGTTTTCCAAAGTGTCCACCACACATACCTACTAGCAATTTGCTATTCCAAGTAAATTTGACTTGCTTTTATTTTCTCTTCAAATTAAACTCTTACCAGTGTTATGCGAAATTCGGTCAGTAAAGCTCTCACGAACTGGAAGGCACACTTTACTTTTTCATGTTCTTAAAAATTTGACATTGTGGTCTCTTATGTTGAGTTGTCATGCTTGCAAGTTGTAAGTTGGAGACTAGCCCATCCATGCAGTCATGGGCAAGCTTTCAACATTGCACTTCTTATTTGAGTTGATATCATGATCTTTTGTTTATGGATGCCCACGGTGTGAAATGAATTGGGAATCTTGTGGGGATCATGGAGTTTGTATATGTGTTAGAGAAATGCCAGGCCGCCAATCTAAGCCATGCATAATTCATGGTGGAAATTTGCAGCATACCCATGGTGAACATTCGACGACGCATCTCACAATAAAAAGCTAAACAAATGGCAAATAAAAAAGAGATGTCGAGGTGTTCATTGTCTGCTTGTCCTATCATTTTGATGTGGGCTTGTTCCATGTCATCGGGCACGGAGGTACCCCATTGGCGGTTCTCAATGAATGCATATATTTACAATGACAAGAGCCTTGCTTGGGACTCTAAGTAAAGTAGCATGAGGTTTGGGTACTCGTATTCACGGGACACGAGGTTTTCAACTTATGATTTGTCAAGCATATGCATCATAATTGTTCTCCGCATTAACTCTAACCATTCAAGATGCTTATAATGGGGGCAATGAGAGCTCAAAGCCGGTAAGTACCATAATTTTTGAAGGTTATAAAACTTGCAATCACTGCTTCCCTCTGCGAAGGGCCTTTCTTCTACTTTTATGTTGAGTCACCACCTTCTATCTTTACGCATCATTAAGAGAGCATAGTTGTCATTCTTAGTATAATGTGCATTGTCCCAAAGTTTTCATTGATTGATTCATATTGTTGGTTTCACTTGTTCTCAAATTATTTGTATCTAGTCTCCCTCTTAAACTTGAAGGTGTCCTATGCATTTATGTTTTGCTCTCTTTGAAGGACAAGCTGAAAACCATTTGTATGTTTTTCGTTATGATTGAACACACGTTGCCTTTCATTGTTTCATTTTCATGATCTTTTGTTTGTGTTCATTTGCATGTTTACAACATGGTTTGCCAAGTTCTTATTGTCAAGATCATATCTTTCATGCCCATGTTTTAAGGTCTTATGATCCCAGCTCACAAATGCTTACATACATACTGATCAAGATTGTGTAGGTGCATGTCACCCCAAAAAATTATTCTTTTGTTATCACTTACCTACTCGAGGACGAGCAGGAGTTAAGCTTGGGGATGCTTGATACGTCTCCAACATATCTATAATTTTTGATGCTCCATGCTTGTTTTTACACCATTTGCCTACTGTTTTGTTACACTTCGTGGCACTTTTATGCATTTTCCCGAACTACTACCTACTACAAGTTGCCATAGTGCCAGTTCCCTGTTTTCTGCTGTTTTTGTGTTTCAGAAGTGATACACAGGAATATTCTCGGAATTGGACGAAACAAGTTCCTGAAGTCTTATTTTGTCCGGGAGCTTCCAGAGATCCGAAGGAGAGTAGGAGGGGAGCCACAGGGGCCCCACACGCTAGGCCGGTGCGGCCAGGGCCTGGCCCGCGCCGCCCTGGTGTGAGGCCACCTGGCTCCACCTCTGACATCGCCCCTTCGCCTATAAAGACCCCCGACGGGAAAAACCTAAGTACCCGATCAGTTTTCCAGAACACTCCGATCCACCGCCGCCGTTGACCCGAAGATCGGGAGGGTCCAAGAAGCTCTTCCCGGCACCCTGCCGAGAGGGGGGAATCGCCACCGGAGGTCTTCTTCATCGCCATGCTTGCCTCCGGAGCGATGAGTGAGTAGTCTACCTTGACTATGGGTCCTAGCAGTAGCTAGATGGTTGTCTTCTCCACCATGTGCTTCATGTTTAGATCTCATGAGCTGCCCTACATGATTGAGATCACGTTATGTAATTCTACATGTTTGGTTTGTTGGGATCCGGGAGTGGCGAGATTCCGGCGCGAGGGTTGGAGCCGACGAAGCTCTCAGCTACTTCTTGTCCTAGTATGAAAAGGCTGACTTGGAGACTTTGCGCACTGTGCGCGAAGGATCCATCTGGACCACGGATCCGGAACACATTCGGCGCCGGCGGGAGCTGGCCCACAGCTATGTGGACTATGCCGACACTGACGCCTTCGTTCGGGATATCCGTGAGCCGGAGAAGAAGGACGATGTCGGGACATCCGCCGCTGCTGAGGGCTCCGACTCTAGCCAGGATGAAGATGAAGCTGAAGAGGCCGACACTGATGTCCCGGAACAGGCATCTGCCCCGGGCGGAGGTGATGGCTCCATTCCATCTGCTGGGTCTGGCACTCCTGAAGCCGACATCTCCACCGCCACTGCTCCACCAGCCGGCGCCTCTGCTTCTGCCGCTGCTCCTTGACTTTGCAGCACAAACACTTTAAGTTTTATCAGATCCCCGGTATGCCGGGTGCAGATGTAATATACACGTTTAATTTCCTTTGGTTTGCTTCCTGAACAAGTTTTATCTTGGTTTGCTTGTTACTAATGCCGGATCATCTTTTGGCTAAGTCACCGAGTTGTTTTCCTGTTTCCTCAATTTCACAACCTTGGCTGCTTGTCTACCTCAATTGGCTTTCGACGTATGAGTCTCAAGGTTGCTTCCTCGAACATACAGTACTTTAACTTTGAGACTTAGCCTTCAAATCATCCGACACTTTAAATTTTAACTTTAGCTTTAACGAAAATGTCGGTTCGCTTGCTTTGTATTTCCTTAGCCGTTTTCCATGTGTAGACAATCTCCGGCATCTACTCTTGCTAGCCATGAAGCCGGGTTTCGGACAGCAGCTGAGTCGAAGAGTGGCCTTTGGTGCCGACACATTACTAGGCCGACATAGGAAACATTCAAATAAAGCCAGCCGGCATATAACAAAAAACTGTAAATAAACAACAAATATACCTCGGAGCTAGTTACCCGGCTTCTTCGGGATGCCGGTATTTCATTCATTAGTCTTGTGCCGGCACAACACGCCGGCATACAAAGGAAAATATGGAAATACATACATTGTGTTGCTCAGGAGTAAAAGGGGCGCAGTAGAGCTATGTTCCATGGCCTCTTGGTTTCTTCTCCGGACCTGTCCGCCTTATTCTTCTTGGGGTCCTGCGCATCTATAAGATAATAGGCATCATTGTGCAGAGCTCTGCTCACAATGAATGGCCCCTCCCATGGAGGAGTTAACTTATGTCGGCCTTCTGTTCCTTGCTTTAGCCGGAGTACTAGATCTCCCTCTTGAAATCTCCTTGGATTTACCTTCTGCGCATGATAGCGTCTGAGGTTCTGCTGATATACTGCTGTTCTTGACAGAGTTATTTCCCTTGCTTCCTCTAGCAGATCAACATCATTTTCTCTGGCTTCTTTAGCCTCTTCCTCAGTATATAGCACTATTCTTGGTGCATCATGTATTACATCTGTTGGAAGCACAGCTTCTGCTCCATACACCAGGAAAAATGGTGTGTAGCCTGTTGATCTATTCGGAGTTGTTCTTAAACTCCACAGCACTGCTGGCAGCTCATCTAGCCAACATCCCGGAGTTTTCTCCAGGGGCTCTATCAGCCGGGGTTTTATGCCGGATAATACTAGCCCATTCGATCTCTCTACTTGGCCATTGGCACAAGGGTGGGCAACCGACGCAACGTCCAGCCGGATTCCCACTTCCTCACAAAATCTGGCAAATGGCCCTTGGGCAAAGTTTGACCCATTGTCAGTGATGATGCTATGAGGAACACCATATCTCAAGATTATATCCTTTAAGAATTTCACTGTTGTGTGACCATCACACTTGCTTATGGGCTTCACTTCAATCCACTTGGTGAACTTGTCCACCATGACCAGGATATGGGTCATTTTCCCTCTGGCCGGCTTAAAAGCCCCGACCATATCCAGGCCCCAAACAGCAAAGGGCCAGGTTATTGGGATAGTTTTCAGGGCAGATGCCGGCTGATGAATCTGGTGGGCATATCTTTGACACCCATTACATTTCCGGACCAAGTTTTCTGCCTCTTGCAGTGCCGTTGGCCAATAGAAGCCATGCCGGAATACCTTTGCCACCAATGCCCTGGACGAAGCATGGTGACCACACTCCCCCTGGTGAATTTCCCGGAGCATCTCCAGACCCTCCGCAGATTCGACACATCTCTGCAATACTCCGGTGGTACTTCTCTTGTATATTTCTTTGTTGATGATGGTATACGCTTTGGATCTCCTTATAACCCGGCGGGCCTCGGTTTCATCCGCCGGCACTTGACCATCCACCATGAAGTTCATGATAGGACGTGCCCATGAGGGCACTTCCCTGACAGTGAACACTGCCTGATCTATTTCCATCATTTCGACCGACACATAATCGATCTCCATGGGCTGCGAAGTCCCCGGGACTGAAGAATCGGTCCCCGGGTATGCCGAAGCAGTCCCCGGGTATACCGGCACAACCTCTTGGCACATTTTACCCTTGCCTTTAGTTTTGCTCCGGAATACTGTACTAACAGCATATGCCGGCCCAGTCCCCGGGACTGAGGAAACAGTCCCCGGGTTATCCGTCCTGGCTCCGGCATCTATCTCCATTGGAACTGCTTTGTCTGGACCTGGCGGGACATAAATGGAGGATGACTCCGGCGAGGGTTTGATCGATGGCTTCCTCAGATGCTCCAGCGAAATGCCGGGCGGGATTGAATCTCGGGAAGACCCCAGCTTGGATAATGCATCGGCTGCATCGTTCTGAGCCCGGAGAACGTGCCGGAACTCACAACCTTCAAAGTAACCACTTAACTGCTGCACTAGGAAACGGTATGATGCCATGTTAGCATCATGCGCGTCCCATATGCCGGAACACTGCTGAATCACTAAGTCAGAATCCCCGAAGCACATAATCCGGCGAATTCCTATGTCCTTAGACACCTTCAGGCCATGCACAAGTGCCTCATATTCCGCCACATTATTTGATGCTGCAAAGTGAATCTGCAGGACGTATCTCAGCTGGTCATTCTTTGGTGAACTGAGAACTATGCCGGCACCCAAGCCATGGATTGTCTTGGACCCATCGAAATGCATCCTCCAATAATTGGCATCTGGCAATGGTGGCTCATACTGTATCTCGGCCCAGTCAATAAAGAAATCAGCCAAGACCTGGGACTTGATTGTATCCCTCTTATCGTACTGCGGTGTATATGGTGAAAGCTCTATTGCCCACTTTGCTATCCGGCCGCTGGCATCTTTGTTGCCTATAATTTCCGAGATAGGGGCCTCGGCCACTACCTGGATTGGATGCTCTTGGAAGTAATGCTTGAGCTTCTTGGCCGCCATATAGACACCATAGGTCATCTTCTGATAGTGGGGGTAATTTTGCTTTGAGGTGGAGAGGACTTCACTCAGATAATATACCGGCCGCTGCACGGTTTTGCCTCCTTCCTCTCGCTCTACTACCACCACAGCATTGACAACTCGGTTGGTTGCCGCTATATAGAGCAACATTGGCTCCCGGGGCATCGGAGACGCTAATACCGGCGCTGTTGACAACAACTGTTTCAATTCTTTGAAAGCTGCATCTGCTTGCGCTGTCCAGACAAATGTGTCGGACTTTTTCATCAACTGATATAACGGCAGAGCTTTCTCTCCCAGCCGGCTTATGAAGCGGCTCAGGGATGCGAGGCACCCAGTGAACTTCTGTACTTCCCTCAAATCTGTCGGCGGCTTCATCCTTTCTATGGCACGAATCTTGCCGGGATTCACCTCAATACCCCGGCTGGAAACAAGGAAACCGAGCAACTTGCCCGCCGGCACACCAAAGGTGCACTTAGCCGGATTCAACTTCATCCGGAATCTCCTCAGGTTCCCAAAGGTTTCCCGGAGATCATCTATGAGAGTCTTGCTCTCCTTGGTTTTTATGACGATATCATCGACATATACCTGCACATTTTTATCTATCTGATCGTGCAAACACTTTTGCATACACCTTTGGTAAGTTGCGCCGGCATTTCTTAAACCGAACGGCATAGTGAGATAGCAATAAGCCCCGTACGGGGTAATAAAGGATGTCTTTATTTGATCTGGCTCATACAAGGGGATCTGGTGGAAACCAGAATAGGCATCTACAAATGATAACAGTTCGCATCCGGCTGTGGAATCAATCACTTGATCGATCCGAGGGAGCGGGAATGGATCTTTAGGACATGCCTTATTCAAGTTGGTGTAATCAACACACATCCGCCATACTTTCACTATGGCGGGCTCGTCTTTCTTCTTTTCCACCAAAACCGGATTAGACACCCAATCCGGATGAAGTACTTCCTTGATAAAGCCAGAGGCTAAGAGCCTGGCCACTTCCTCCCATATGGCTTTCCTTCTATCGCCGGCATTCCGCCGGAGCGGCTGCTTCACTGGCTTAGCATCGGGTCTCACGTGCAATGCGTGCTCAGCCAGCTCCCTCGGCACACCTTGCAGGTCCGAAGTAGACCATGCAAAGATATCCCGATTCTCACGGAGGAAGCTGATGAGCTCGCTTTCCTATTTGGGATCCAAACTTGCCCCAACCAGGGCATGGCGCTCCGGGAAAGCTTCATCCAGAGGCACCTTTTTGACTTCCTTACTCACTTGAAAAGAAACGCTGCCACCGGGATTTGTCATGCCCGGCATAGATTTGCCGGCCACGACCGTCTCAGCAATCTCCACTGCTCGCTTGAGCCTCTTCCTCTCCTCTGCAATGATCAGAGTCTCGGCCAGATTGGATCCGGCGGTGGCACATGCCATCGAACGCTTGTAATCACCAATGATGGTGATCACTCCTTTGGGTCCCGGCATCTTCATCTTCAGATACGCCACATGCGTAGAGGCCATGAATTTTGCCAGTGCCGGTCTACCCAGCAAAGCATGGTAGGGGCTCTCCAGATCAACCACCTCGAACATGAGGTTTTCCACCCTGCAGTTATCCCGGCTGCCAAACATCACATCCATCCGGATCTTGCCCATCGGCGCACACGAAAGTCCCGGCACAATGCCGTGGAACGTGGTCTTGCTCGGTTCCAGCATATTTTCCTTGATTCCCAGCTTCTCCATCGTATCCCGATACATGATGTTGATGCTGCTTCCATTATCAATGAGGACCTTGCTGAATCTTACGTTATTAGCCGGCCCGACGAATGTCGGATCCATCACCAGAGCATATCCGCCGGGATTTGGCATGATCCGGGGATGATCTGCCCTGTCCCAACCAACAGCCTGGTCAGACCAGTACATCAGCTTTGGCACAGCCGACATAACGGTATTCACCTCCAGACACCGCCGGTACAAGCTCTGCTTGTCTGTTCTCTCGGTCTCAAAGACCATATAGCTCTGATCATACTCCTTGTACTCATTCCGACCCGCTCCTGGGCCTCCGGCGTTATATTCCGGATTATAGCTCTGGTCAACTTGAATTACGCCGGCATTTCCGGCGTTGCTCTGATTCCCGGGATTAACCGGCCTAGGTGGGACTGCAATCGTATTGGCACCTGTCAACGGCGATGGAGCTGCCGGGACAGAGGGTCTAGCCGGTCCCCAGGGACCTGCACGACCTGCTAATATGTCGTCCAGCCACGAACAGTTCCTTGTCAAATGGTTTGCCGGCTTTCCCGGCTGGAATGTGTGGAACACACAAGGCTTGTCCATGGCAAGACCCACCGTATACTTCGGCCACTGCTTCTTCTGGCCGGCGGCTCCGCCGGCATTCTTGTTGGTCCAGACATTCTTCTTCTGGAACGGATGTGCTTGCTGCTGCGGCTGCTGCTGAGGCTGCTGATAGTTCTCATATCTCGGACGCTGGCTACTGCCGGCGCCCCCTTGCTCTTCCTCCACAGCTGCAACTTGTGCTGCCCCATACCGGTGATCCGGCCTTTCATCTCTTCTCTTGTTCCGGTTATCAGTGCGATAATATTGCCCTGATCTCCCGGCATTGCTGGTGTTCCCCTGGGTTTGCCCCTGTCCTTGTGAATCGAGACTGGGCTGCATGGGATCTCCCAGAGCATAACTATCAGCGATCTTGATTGTTTCGGCCAGCGTGGCCGGCATTTGCCTCTGAAGCTTTTGCCACAGCATGGTGCCATGCCGGCACCCATGAGCGAACCACATGATGGCCTGCTGCTCATTGATTCCTTCGCAGGAATTGCGCAACGTGCACCACCTGGTCAGATAGTCACGGTCAGTCTCATTCACTCCTTGCCGGCAGTTAGCCAGCTGCTGCGGACGGTTGGGCCTCTTGTATGTACTGGTAAAGTTCGACACAAACTGCTCTTCGAAATCAATCCAGCCGTTGATACTCCCGGCCGGCAAATTATTCAGCCATATCCTGGCTGGTCCTTCCAACATCTGCGGCACATATCGTACCGCCCATCTGAGGTTTCCTCCGGCGATGTTCACCGCTGTGGAGTAATCCTCCAACCAATCTTCCGGCTTCGTACTGCCATTATATGTCCTCGCGCCACGCGCGAGCTGGAAGAAGTAAGGCACCGGCTCCCCCATAATCCGGGGTCCGAAACACATAGGGCCCGGAGCTCCTTGTCTCTCCACCAACTCTGATTGGTGGATCTTGTCCAGCTTGAAACGTGCATCATTGGCTTCCAAGGACCGAGGTCCAAGCCGGGATGCTATTGGGCCTGCGATCATCTGCTGCTGCTGCTCCGGCTGATGCTGCTCACTATGCCGGCCTTGCTGGTGCTGCTGCTGATATCCCGCCCTGGCAAGGGCGGAATTGCCGTCATCCTCTCGATGTCCCGGATGGCCTGCACCCTGCTGCTGCGCTGCACCTCCGGCGCCCTGTTGCTGACGCCGGGCTGCACTGTTACTCCGGCCACCACCGGCCGCGCCTGCTTCATGCCCGGCCGGCACACTCTGGCCGGGCTTCTTGCTGCCGACATACTTGTCAGCTTGGCCGACATTCTTCTGCACCATCGCCTGCTTTCCGGCGGCAGCCGGATCGTACACCTGGATCTGCTTGTCCCGGCGGCCAGAGGTCACACTTCCGGCACGCCGGGCGCTAGGATGCGGGGACGAGGCTTGGCCCCTCGACCTCGCACCGGCACCTCCCGCCGACACAATGTACTGAGACGCCCCGGCACCCGGGTTTGCCTTCTTAAAGGCCTCCTGCTGCTTTGTAGCTTCAGACAAAAGTTGGTTAAGCCGGGCTTGCTGCTCACGCAGTGCTTCGCCGGATAAACAAGATAAATCCTTAGCTACCTCGGCCGCCGCTCTAAGGTTCTTCACTGGCGAACTATAGACTACCTTAGGCACAGTACTAGTTGCGGTATGACTCTTATCTCTAGCATCTTTTCCAATCTCAGCATTAAGATTTCTGCCTCTAGTTCTAACCTCTTCTATCCGGCTAGGCCGGATTACTACAGGAGTAAAACCATGGGCTGCCTCATACTCACGGAGTTGCCGGTTAAACCGTTCGCGCTCCTGGTTCATGGCCAGGGCCTCATCGACGAGGGCCTGACGAGATCCCTCCAGGACCTCCCTTGTCTGCTCCGGATCAACGCCGGATCACACCGGCTCGAGAAGCCGGTCGATGATGGGAAGAAGAACCTCGCCCCTAGCCGGCACACCGGAAGTGCCGGCCAGGTTCTCCGCACGCTCCAACGGAGGACGCGCCGACCTCTTGACCTTCGGCGGCTCCGGAGGAGAAGCTCCGGCCGCTGCTGCTTTGCCGGCATCTTCCGCCGGCAGCACGGATGTGCCGGCCATCATCACCTCAGCCGGCTCTACTGAGCGAGCGCTACGCCCAGCGTGAGCCAGCCGATGTGACGGAGGATCCGACGCCACCAGCACCTCCTTCCTGCAAATTCTCTCAGTCCCCACGTACACCTCGTGGGAACCGAAAGACATAATCCGGCCATCCCTGGGGAACGGCCGGCCACCGAGACAACCGGCGTTGTCACTGACGAAACTGAGCGAGCCTAGCCTCTGGACGAGGCCAGAGACCACGCGCACTCCCGAAGCTGCTATCACAGACCCCGTCCGAATGAACACTCTGCCCAGCATATCGATCTGCCCCACGGTGGGCGCCAAATGTCGTCGTGGTGAAACAACATATGCCATAGGATGGCTTAAATGGGGGCCGAACTAGATGCTGGAGGATTCGGGAGAGGGGAACGAGCTAAAAAGCACGACAGAAAGAGGCACTGATCTACCCAGGTTCGGGGCTCTCGTAAGGAGATAACACCCCTACTCCTGCTCTACTGATTGTATATTTGGGTCGATGTAGTACACAACAATGGTGCTTCCAAGCTCTCTGCTAGAGAAGGAAGATGAACTGCTAAGTGTAGGAACACCGAGTGACCAACCCTTTACCAGGGCTCCCTATGCCACCTTATATAGTGGTGGCCAGGGTTACAACGGTCATACAAGACCACAAGACACGGGCTACACTCCAAACAGGAGCTGGTGACGATGGCAGAGACCCTTGACTTCGCCCCTGATTGCTCTCGATGGGACGCCATATCCCTGTACCTTGTACCTCTTGAACTGTTGCCTTACCTCTGTGCGGTAAGCTCGTACTTGTGCACAGTGAGGGTAGGTAACCTCCACTGTGCACCCTGCCATCTTACTCTGCTACCATGCTTGGATGTTTTCTTCCTTGATTGTAGGGATGTGACACCTTGGTTGACTTAAGTATCCCGGATATGACCGTTGGCCATACCCAGGACTTATATGCCGGACCAACGACCTACGAGGGTCGGGTAATCCGGCCTCACCTGCTCCTGCACAACACACCAAATGGTTAGGCCGGCATATCTAAGTATATGCCGGCACACATATACCAGTATTCCGGCTATACCGGCATATCCAAGTATTAGCCGGGATACACACATATGTCGGCCTGGCCGATGCTCTCATATTCCGGCCAGGCCCTTTCTTGATAACTCGGCACAAGTCAACCATAGACTTTGTGTCTTTCTAGTCTCTTGACCCTACCGGGGGTTATCACCCCGACACATTGTTTGCCGATGTTATCATTGAAGCTTGAGAAGATCGAGTTACTGTCCTCAGAAAGCTCTAATCCTGTCTTCCATGTATCTGTTGACTTGTCTGAAATATCGTCGAGGCAGATCATAAGATCTTCGAGTTGGACCCCTGCGTCGAAATTTTCCATTGCTTCGTTGTCTTCTGTGATTTTTCCTTTTTGCACTTCTTCCAAGCTGACCGGCGAGTTTACCTCGCTAGAAGAGCCTTCAGAATATTCCATCGTTGCTACTGTTTCGGGCTCACTTGCCGATGGATCTTGTTTCGTCGGATCTGAAAGGCGAGATGAACCCGATGGCCCGATGAGGATGCTTAAACTTCCGATTGTCAACTCCATCTCTTGATTTTCGTCGACTTCTGTATTGCTGTTGGCTAAAAGCGAAAAAGCCGTCGAATTCATGATTCCAACGCCCAAGTTCCCCACGGTCGACGCCAATTGACGAGGGGTTAACTCGACAAATGTCCTAAACGAAGGACTTAGGATCGGGGAGATAGGGCGTCGGATGAACTCGAAGGTAAAGTTAATCGAAATAGGTGTGTGTCGAAAGTAAACTTGGGTGTTCAACCTGGCTTGCTTTCAATCTGGCCTACACCGTCCCCTCCTGGCCCCCATATATAGGTGGCCAGGTCTCGAGGATCGGGTAGGGTCCGATATAGATTACAATATCGACATACGGTAAGAACTCGTATTCGACTGTCAGTACAATTGGGCCTAGCTATACGGGCCTTAGGGGTACTCAACTAACGGGTTCTATTAACTATACCCTTGTCACCCATAGTGAACATTCGACGACGCATCTCGCAATAAAAAGCTATACCAATGGTAAATAAAAGAGATGCCGAGGTGTTCATTGTCTATTTGTCCTGTCATTTTGATGTGGGCTTGTTCCATGTCATCGGGCACGGAGGTACCCCATTGGCGGTTCTCGATGATACGTGTATACTTACAATGACAAGAGCTTGCTTGGGACTCTAAGTAAAGTAGCATGAGGTTTGGGTATTCGTATTTCACGGGACACGAGGTTTTCAACTTATGATTTGTCAAGCATATGCAGCATAAGTGTTCTCGCATTAACTTTAACCATTCAAGATGCTTATGATGGGGGCAATGAGAGCTCAAAGCCGGTAAGTACCATAATTTTTGAAGGTTTATAAAACTTGCAATCACTACTTCCCTCCGTGAAGGGCCTTTCTTTTACTTTTATGTTGAGTCTCCACCTTCTACTTTTATGCACCGTTAAGAGAACATAGTTGTCATTCTGATTATAATGTGCATTGTCCTAAAGTTTTCATTGATTGATTCATATTGTTGGTTTCACTTGTTCTTAAATTATTTGTATCTGATACGTCTCCAACGTATCTATAATTTTTGATGCTCCATGCTTGTTTTTACACCATTTGCCTACTGTTTCGTTACACTTCGTGGCACTTTTATGCATTTTCCGAAACTAACCTACTAACAAGTTGCCACAGTGCCAGTTCCCTGTTTTCTGCTGTTTTTGTGTTTCAGAAGTGATACACAGGAAATATTCTCGGAATTGGACGAAACAAGTTCCTGAAGTCTTATTTTGTCCGGGAGCTTCCAGAGATCCGAAGCAGAGTAGGAGGGGAGCCACAAGGGCCCCACACGCCAGGCCGGCGCGGCCAGGGCCTGGCCCGCGCCGCCCTGGTGTGAGGCCACCTGGCTCCACCTCTGACATCGCCCCTTCGCCTATAAAGACCCCTCGATGGGAAAAACCTAAGTACCCGATCACTTTTCCAGAACACATCACGATCCGCCACCGCCGTCGACCCGAAGATCGGGAGGGTCCAGAAGCTCTTCCCGGCACCCTGCCGGAGAGGGGAATCGCCACCGGAGGTCTTCTTCATCCCCATGCTTGCCTCCGGAGCGATGAGTGAGTAGTCTACCTTGGACTATGGGTCCATAGCAGTAGCTAGATGGTTGTCTTCTCCACCATGTGCTTCATGTTTAGATCTCATGAGCTGCCCTACATGATTGAGATCACCGTTATATAATTCTACATGTTTGGTTTATTGGGATCCAATGAATATTGGTGTTATGATTGAGTTGCTATACTGAAATATATCTTATGTTATCTCTATGTTGTTTATGATCTTGCATGCTCTCCGGTGTTAGTAGCTATCCTGGCCGAGTAGTTGCTAGTGACTCCAAGAGGGGGTATTTATGCTCGATACTGGGTTCATGACTCTATTTAACCTGAGGGAGTGATAGAAACCTCTAAGGTTGTAGATGTGCTGTTGCTACTAGGGAGAAAACAACATTCATATGCTCGAGGGCATATGCTTTGTTTACATTACACACTTTGCTTAATGCAATTATCTGTTGTTCGCAACTTAATACTTGTGGAGTTCTCGGATTGATTCGCCACAAGTGGATTATTAGTCATAGATGCAGTTGGATGGCGGTCTATGTATTATTTGTAATGCCTAGAGTAAATCTCGTAGTGATCTTCTTGACATATCACGTTTATCTTTATTCTATCAATTGCCCAACTGTAATTTGTTTACCCAGCATGTGTTATTTATCTTATGGAGAGACACCACTAGTGAACTGTGGACCCCGATCCTATTTCCATCATATTGCTATCACCTGTTTACTTTACTCGCACTGTTTACTTTACTCGCATACTTCTACTGTTTTCCACTCGATACGCTCATAACCTTTGTTTCAAGCAAACCGGTGAGATTGACAACCTCATCGCAAGTTGGGAGCAAAGTATTTGGTTGTGTTGTGTGCAGGTTCCGCGTTGCTATTGGCCGAAGACGAGTCAACAAGTGTCGTAAACGGCGCCCTTGTTGGAGTGTTATTAAGCCAGTCCGCATCACCTTCAGTTGTATTGTCTATTCTTCTCCTGACCGACAAACCTTGGTTTCCTAACTGAGGGAAAATCTGCTGCTATATTCATCACACCTTCCTCTTGGGGTTCCCAACGGGCTGGTCATTCACCACGCAACAAGCAACAATTTTCTGGCGCCGTTGCCGGGGAAGAGTAGAAGACTTCTGCGAGGGGAGTTTTCGCACACACATCCTTTACTTTGTTATTGTTTTGCTTTACTTTATTTATTTTACCTGCATCGTTTTATATCAAAAACCCAAAAAAAGTAGAATCCTTGGTAGTTGTTATTTCTTTACTTTTAGTTCATCATGCTGTTCCCTAAGTACGTTCTGGAGGACCTCTCAGTAGGTAGTGGTTCAATTATTGGGAAAAGTAACATTAAGGAGTTCTTTAATCATATTAGTATGCATAAGGAAGTTGAGGAAAAGTCTTTGGTTGAGCTAGCTCCTAGTATTGAAGTTGCTTCTGCTTATTTAATTCACATGTTGGAAACAAGGTTTGCTAGTCTTAATCCTTTTACGCAATACATGTTCCTTAAGCTTCATGAAATTGAAGATCCTGAAAAGAAAGCTTTTATTTTGAAAGCTTTGCGCTTAGAATTTAAAGATGTCGTTATTGAAGCTAGAAAAGTTCTTAAACGTTTTAATAAACTCGGTTCACCTATAAAGGTTATTAGTACTAATGATTAAGGAGCCGAAATACCTATACCTAGCAAGCTCTTGGGATTGTGTGAAGCTTTCGAAAATAATTTTGACTGGATCTATCCCCAAAATCTTTTTAGTGATTTGAGTGAACCAAAGCGTGATCACAAAGGGTCTTCTAAAACTTACGTGGATAAAATACAATGCCTTATTGACAAGACCTCTGCAGTTGATCTTAATGCTTCTTCTGAAAATAATTGATTCGCAATTTTCTGCGCCTAGCTCAAAGGCGTTAAAGAAAAGCACTCTTGGGAGATAACCCAATGTTTTATTTTTAGTAATTTTTCTTTTATTTGAGTCTTGGAAGTCATTACTACTGTAATTACCGCTCCTTATCTTGTTTATTTCGTTTTTGTGCCAAGAGAAGCCTCTAATTTGAGTGAGGTAAAGATTTGGGGATGTTGCTGTCCTGAAACTGTTTTCGGTGCTGCACCGTAAAAATTCGTATAAATTCTCTGTATATCTTTTGGACCTGCGATTTCTTGTGCATATGCCCCAGGTTATATCCAAACTTTCGTTAGTTGAACACTTTTTGATTTGAGCAACAGAAAACCCCTAAAAAATTCGACCTTTGTCAGCTGTTCTGTTTTGACAGATTTCTGCCAATATTTGTGTTTGCCGCTTTATCGCTTTCTTTTGAGTTCTTTCGATCATGGAACTTTTGGGGAAGTTGCTACAGTAGTATGTGCTATATATGTGGTGGTTTTGAGTTGAAACCTGAAGCAAAAATAGGTTGATTATATGTTATGCGTACACTAATGTTGCTAATAGATTTGTGTTTAGTTTTGTATGAAGGAAGTTTTCAAGTGTAGGGATTGGAGAATGATGAGATGAGTTGAAGAATGGACAAAAGCTCAAGCTTGGGGATGCCCATGCATCACCCCAAGAAATATCCAAGAAGTACAAGCGTCAAAGCTTGGGGATGCCCCCGAGGCACCCCTTCTTCATCGGCAAAAATCAGGTCACCTTTCAAAACACTATATTTTTATTGCTTCATGCACTATGTGTTTTTCTTGGAGCGTCAGTTGTTTTAGTTTTCTGAGTTACTTTAGTTTTGTTTGCTGCAATAAATGGTTGGACCCAACAAATTTCCTTTGGAGGAGATGTACTCGTTTTCATTTGCCAAGAACACTCCGTTTTTCATTCTTACAATTTCACCGGGTGTTCTTCTTTTTCAGCTACTGCTTTTGGTTTTCGTTTTCGCCTTGATTTGCATTTAGACCTTGTCATATCTTTTCATCAAGGTGTATTTTTGCCTCTGATCTTTATTGGTTTTCATCAAAAGAGGTGTTTATAAAAATTTCAAATGGTGTTGGAAAAGAGAAAAAGCTTTATGCAAAAAAGTGGTACAAGAAGGAGCTTGTGTAGACTGCGGCTTAGGCTTTTTCATGTCGTGCTTGATGTCTTTTTGATAGTATGCTTAGTGGTTTTGCTGTAGCATGACTTGTCTCAAATTACTGAGATTGCTTAATGAGCCTTTGAAAAAATCATGCGTTGTTTTAATTATTTGGAAGCATTATTTTGGTTTTCTCCTTGCTGCTTTATTTGGGTTGACTTGGCGCATGCTCACACATGTTAGACTCTTACAAAGTCGCCAATAGCCTCTATGATCATTTAGTTTTTGACTTTTGATGCCATCTTATGCTTCTTTTAATGTCGCTTTGCATGATTATGGCCATTATTGCTCTCTTAGTTGGTTGCTCCCAGTCTTTTGCTAGCCCTCGCCTTGTACTGAGTATGAGCTCTACTCGTGCATCCAACTCCTAAAAGCCAAAGTTTTCCAAAGTGTCCACCATACATACCTACTAGCAATTTGCTATTCCAAGTAAATTTGACTTGCTTTTATTTTCTCTTCAAATTAAACTCTTACCAGTGTTATGCGAAATTCGGTCAGTAAAGCTCTCACGAACTGGAAGGCACACTTTACTTTTTCATGTTCTTAAAAATTTGACATTGTGGTCTCTTATGTTGAGTTGTCATGCTTGCAAGTTGTAAGTTGGAGACTAGCCCATCCATGCAGTCATGGGCAAGCTTTCAACATTGCACTTCTTATTTGAGTTGATATCATGATCTTTTGTTTATGGATGCCCACGGTGTGAAATGAATTGGGAATCTTGTGGGGATCATGGAGTTTGTATATGTGTTAGAGAAATGCCAGGCCGCCAATCTAAGCCATGCATAATTCATGGTGGAAATTTGCAGCATACCCATGGTGAACATTCGACGACGCATCTCACAATAAAAAGCTAAACAAATGGCAAATAAAAGAGATGTCGAGGTGTTCATTGTCTGCTTGTCCTATCATTTTGATGTGGGCTTGTTCCATGTCATCGGGCACGGAGGTACCCCATTGGCGGTTCTCAATGATATGCATATATTTACAATGACAAGAGCCTTGCTTGGGACTCTAAGTAAAGTAGCATGAGGTTTGGGTACTCGTATTCACGGGACACGAGGTTTTCAACTTATGATTTGTCAAGCATATGCATCATAATTGTTCTCGCATTAACTCTAACCATTCAAGATGCTTATAATGGGGGCAATGAGAGCTCAAAGCCGGTAAGTACCATAATTTTTGAAGGTTATAAAACTTGCAATCACTGCTTCCCTCTGCGAAGGGCCTTTCTTCTACTTTTATGTTGAGTCACCACCTTCTATCTTTACGCATCATTAAGAGAGCATAGTTGTCA
This sequence comes from Dactylis glomerata, assembly GCA_007115705.1. Classification (NCBI taxonomy): domain Eukaryota; kingdom Viridiplantae; phylum Streptophyta; class Magnoliopsida; order Poales; family Poaceae; genus Dactylis; species Dactylis glomerata. The sequence continues at coordinate 12,410 of QXEO01001647.1, read as the reverse complement.
TTCTTAGTATAATGTGCATTGTCCCAAAGTTTTCATTGATTGATTCATATTGTTGGTTTCACTTGTTCTCAAATTATTTGTATCTAGTCTCCCTCTTAAACTTGAAGGTGTCCTATGCATTTATGTTTTGCTCTCTTTGAAGGACAAGCTGAAAACCATTTGTATGTTTTTCGTTATGATTTGAACACACGTTTGCCTTTCATTGTTTCATTTTCATGATCTTTTGTTTGTGTTCATTTGCATGTTTACAACATGGTTGCCAAGTTCTTATTGTCAAGATCATATCTTTCATGCCCATGTTTTAAGGTCTTATGATCCCAGCTCACAAATGCTTACATACTTGATCAAGATTGTGTAGGTGCATGTCACCTCAAAAATTATTCTTTTGTTATCACTTACCTACTCGAGGACGAGCAGGAGTTAAGCTTGGGGATGCTTGATACGTCTCCAACATATCTATAATTTTTGATGCTCCATGCTTGTTTTTACACCATTTGCCTACTGTTTTGTTACACTTCGTGGCACTTTTATGCATTTTCCCGAACTAACCTACTAACAAGTTGCCATAGTGCCAGTTCCCTGTTTTCTGCTGTTTTTGTGTTTCAGAAGTGATACACAGGAAATATTCTCGGAATTGGACGAAACAAGTTCCTGAAGTCTTATTTTGTCCGGGAGCTTCCAGAGATCCGAAGGAGAGTAGGAGGGGAGCCACAGGGGCCCCACACGCTAGGCCGGTGCGGCCAGGGCCTGGCCCGCGCCGCCCTGGTGTGAGGCCACCTGGCTCCACCTCTGACATCGCCCCTTCGCCTATAAAGACCCCCCGACGGGAAAAACCTAAGTACCCGATCAGTTTTCCAGAACACATCACGATCCACCGCCGCCGTTGACCCGAAGATCGGGAGGGTCCAGAAGCTCTTCCCGGCACCCTGCCGGAGAGGGGAATCGCCACCGGAGGTCTTCTTCATCGCCATGCTTGCCTCCGGAGCGATGAGTGAGTAGTCTACCTTGGACTATGGGTCCATAGCAGTAGCTAGATGGTTGTCTTCTCCACCATGTGCTTCATGTTTAGATCTCATGAGCTGCCCTACATGATTGAGATCACCGTTATGTAATTCTACATGTTTGGTTTGTTGGGATCCGGGAGTGGCGAGATTCCGGCGCGAGGGTTGGAGCCGACGAAGCTCTCAGCTACTTCTTGTCCTAGTATGAAAAGGCTGACTTGGAGACTTTGCGCACTGTGCGCGAAGGATCCATCTGGACCACGGATCCGGAACACATTCGGCGCCGGCGGGAGCTGGCCCACAGCTATGTGGACTATGCCGACACTGACGCCTTCGTTCGGGATATCCGTGAGCCGGAGAAGAAGGACGATGTCGGGACATCCGCCGCTGCTGAGGGCTCCGACTCTAGCCAGGATGAAGATGAAGCTGAAGAGGCCGACACTGATGTCCCGGAACAGGCATCTGCCCCGGGCGGAGGTGATGGCTCCATTCCATCTGCTGGGTCTGGCACTCCTGAAGCCGACATCTCCACCGCCACTGCTCCACCAGCCGGCGCCTCTGCTTCTGCCGCTGCTCCTTGACTTTGCAGCACAAACACTTTAAGTTTTATCAGATCCCCGGTATGCCGGGTGCAGATGTAATATACACGTTTAATTTCCTTTGGTTTGCTTCCTGAACAAGTTTTATCTTGGTTTGCTTGTTACTAATGCCGGGTCATCTTTTGGCTAAGTCACCGAGTTGTTTTCCTGTTTCCTCAATTTCACAACCTTGGCTGCTTGTCTACCTCAATTGGCTTTCGACGTATGAGTCTCAAGGTTGCTTCCTCGAACATACAGTACTTTAACTTTGAGACTTAGCCTTCAAATCATCCGACACTTTAAATTTTAACTTTAGCTTTAACGAAAATGTCGGTTCGCTTGCTTTGTATTTCCTTAGCCGTTTTCCATGTGTAGACAATCTCCGGCATCTACTCTTGCTAGCCATGAAGCCGGGTTTCGGACAGCAGCTGAGTCGAAGAGTGGCCTTTGGTGCCGACACATTACTAGGCCGACATAGGAAACATTCAAATAAAGCCAGCCGGCATATAACAAAAAACTGTAAATAAACAACAAATATACCTCGGAGCTAGTTACCCGGCTTCTTCGGGATGCCGGTATTTCATTCATTAGTCTTGTGCCGGCACAACACGCCGGCATACAAAGGAAAATATGGAAATACATACATTGTGTTGCTCAGGAGTAAAAGGGGCGCAGTAGAGCTATGTTCCATGGCCTCTTGGTTTCTTCTCCGGACCTGTCCGCCTTATTCTTCTTGGGGTCCTGCGCATCTATAAGATAATAGGCATCATTGTGCAGAGCTCTGCTCACAATGAATGGCCCCTCCCATGGAGGAGTTAACTTATGTCGGCCTTCTGTTCCTTGCTTTAGCCGGAGTACTAGATCTCCCTCTTGAAATCTCCTTGGATTTACCTTCTGCGCATGATAGCGTCTGAGGTTCTGCTGATATACTGCTGTTCTTGACAGAGTTATTTCCCTTGCTTCCTCTAGCAGATCAACATCATTTTCTCTGGCTTCTTTAGCCTCTTCCTCAGTATATAGCACTATTCTTGGTGCATCATGTATTACATCTGTTGGAAGCACAGCTTCTGCTCCATACACCAGGAAAAATGGTGTGTAGCCTGTTGATCTATTCGGAGTTGTTCTTAAACTCCACAGCACTGCTGGCAGCTCATCTAGCCAACATCCCGGAGTTTTCTCCAGGGGCTCTATCAGCCGGGGTTTTATGCCGGATAATACTAGCCCATTCGATCTCTCTACTTGGCCATTGGCACAAGGGTGGGCAACCGACGCAACGTCCAGCCGGATTCCCACTTCCTCACAAAATCTGGCAAATGGCCCTTGGGCAAAGTTTGACCCATTGTCAGTGATGATGCTATGAGGAACACCATATCTCAAGATTATATCCTTTAAGAATTTCACTGTTGTGTGACCATCACACTTGCTTATGGGCTTCACTTCAATCCACTTGGTGAACTTGTCCACCATGACCAGGATATGGGTCATTTTCCCTCTGGCCGGCTTAAAAGCCCCGACCATATCCAGGCCCCAAACAGCAAAGGGCCAGGTTATTGGGATAGTTTTCAGGGCAGATGCCGGCTGATGAATCTGGTGGGCATATCTTTGACACCCATTACATTTCCGGACCAAGTTTTCTGCCTCTTGCAGTGCCGTTGGCCAATAGAAGCCATGCCGGAATACCTTTGCCACCAATGCCCTGGACGAAGCATGGTGACCACACTCCCCCTGGTGAATTTCCCGGAGCATCTCCAGACCCTCCGCAGATTCGACACATCTCTGCAATACTCCGGTGGTACTTCTCTTGTATATTTCTTTGTTGATGATGGTATACGCTTTGGATCTCCTTATAACCCGGCGGGCCTCGGTTTCATCCGCCGGCACTTGACCATCCACCATGAAGTTCATGATAGGACGTGCCCATGAGGGCACTTCCCTGACAGTGAACACTGCCTGATCTATTTCCATCATTTCGACCGACACATAATCGATCTCCATGGGCTGCGAAGTCCCCGGGACTGAAGAATCGGTCCCCGGGTATGCCGAAGCAGTCCCCGGGTATACCGGCACAACCTCTTGGCACATTTTACCCTTGCCTTTAGTTTTGCTCCGGAATACTGTACTAACAGCATATGCCGGCCCAGTCCCCGGGACTGAGGAAACAGTCCCCGGGTTATCCGTCCTGGCTCCGGCATCTATCTCCATTGGAACTGCTTTGTCTGGACCTGGCGGGACATAAATGGAGGATGACTCCGGCGAGGGTTTGATCGATGGCTTCCTCAGATGCTCCAGCGAAATGCCGGGCGGGATTGAATCTCGGGAAGACCCCAGCTTGGATAATGCATCGGCTGCATCGTTCTGAGCCCGGAGAACGTGCCGGAACTCACAACCTTCAAAGTAACCACTTAACTGCTGCACTAGGAAACGGTATGATGCCATGTTAGCATCATGCGCGTCCCATATGCCGGAACACTGCTGAATCACTAAGTCAGAATCCCCGAAGCACATAATCCGGCGAATTCCTATGTCCTTAGACACCTTCAGGCCATGCACAAGTGCCTCATATTCCGCCACATTATTTGATGCTGCAAAGTGAATCTGCAGGACGTATCTCAGCTGGTCATTCTTTGGTGAACTGAGAACTATGCCGGCACCCAAGCCATGGATTGTCTTGGACCCATCGAAATGCATCCTCCAATAATTGGCATCTGGCAATGGTGGCTCATACTGTATCTCGGCCCAGTCAATAAAGAAATCAGCCAAGACCTGGGACTTGATTGTATCCCTCTTATCGTACTGCGGTGTATATGGTGAAAGCTCTATTGCCCACTTTGCTATCCGGCCGCTGGCATCTTTGTTGCCTATAATTTCCGAGATAGGGGCCTCGGCCACTACCTGGATTGGATGCTCTTGGAAGTAATGCTTGAGCTTCTTGGCCGCCATATAGACACCATAGGTCATCTTCTGATAGTGGGGGTAATTTTGCTTTGAGGTGGAGAGGACTTCACTCAGATAATATACCGGCCGCTGCACGGTTTTGCCTCCTTCCTCTCGCTCTACTACCACCACAGCACTGACAACTCGGTTGGTTGCCGCTATATAGAGCAACATTGGCTCCCGGGGCATCGGAGACGCTAATACCGGCGCTGTTGACAACAACTGTTTCAATTCTTTGAAAGCTGCATCTGCTTGCGTTGTCCAGACAAATGTGTCGGACTTTTTCATCAACTGATATAACGGCAGAGCTTTCTCTCCCAGCCGGCTTATGAAGCGGCTCAGGGATGCGAGGCACCCAGTGAACTTCTGTACTTCCCTCAAATCTGTCGGCGGCTTCATCCTTTCTATGGCACGAATCTTGCCGGGATTCACCTCAATACCCCGGCTGGAAACAAGGAAACCGAGCAACTTGCCCGCCGGCACACCAAAGGTGCACTTAGCCGGATTCAACTTCATCCGGAATCTCCTCAGGTTCCCAAAGGTTTCCCGGAGATCATCTATGAGAGTCTTGCTCTCCTTGGTTTTTATGACGATATCATCGACATATACCTGCACATTTTTATCTATCTGATCGTGCAAACACTTTTGCATACACCTTTGGTAAGTTGCGCCGGCATTTCTTAAACCGAACGGCATAGTGAGATAGCAATAAGCCCCGTACGGGGTAATAAAGGATGTCTTTATTTGATCTGGCTCATACAAGGGGATCTGGTGGAAACCAGAATAGGCATCTACAAATGATAACAGTTCACATCCGGCTGTGGAATCAATCACTTGATCGATCCGAGGGAGCGGGAATGGATCTTTAGGACATGCCTTATTCAAGTTGGTGTAATCAACACACATCCGCCATACTTTCACTATGGCGGGCTCGTCTTTCTTCTTTTCCACCAAAACCGGATTAGACACCCAATCCGGATGAAGTACTTCCTTGATAAAGCCAGAGGCTAAGAGCCTGGCCACTTCCTCCCATATGGCTTTCCTTCTATCGCCGGCATTCCGCCGGAGCGGCTGCTTCACTGGCTTAGCATCGGGTCTCACGTGCAATGCGTGCTCAGCCAGCTCCCTCGGCACACCTTGCAGGTCCGAAGTAGACCATGCAAAGATATCCCGATTCTCACGGAGGAAGCTGATGAGCTCGCTTTCCTATTTGGGATCCAAACTTGCCCCAACCAGGGCATGGCGCTCCGGGAAAGCTTCATCCAGAGGCACCTTTTTGACTTCCTTACTCACTTGAAAAGAAACGCTGCCACCGGGATTTGTCATGCCCGGCATAGATTTGCCGGCCACGACCGTCTCAGCAATCTCCACTGCTCGCTTGAGCCTCTTCCTCTCCTCTGCAATGATCAGAGTCTCGGCCAGATTGGATCCGGCGGTGGCACATGCCATCGAACGCTTGTAATCACCAATGATGGTGATCACTCCTTTGGGTCCCGGCATCTTCATCTTCAGATACGCCACATGCGTAGAGGCCATGAATTTTGCCAGTGCCGGTCTACCCAGCAAAGCATGGTAGGGGCTCTCCAGATCAACCACCTCGAACATGAGGTTTTCCACCCTGCAGTTATCCCGGCTGCCAAACATCACATCCATCCGGATCTTGCCCATCGGCGCACACGAAAGTCCCGGCACAATGCCGTGGAACGTGGTCTTGCTCGGTTCCAGCATATTTTCCTTGATTCCCAGCTTCTCCATCGTATCCCGATACATGATGTTGATGCTGCTTCCATTATCAATGAGGACCTTGCTGAATCTTACGTTATTAGCCGGCCCGACGAATGTCGGATCCATCACCAGAGCATATCCGCCGGGATTTGGCATGATCCGGGGATGATCTGCCCTGTCCCAACCAACAGCCTGGTCAGACCAGTACATCAGCTTTGGCACAGCCGACATAACGGCATTCACCTCCAGACACCGCCGGTACAAGCTCTGCTTGTCTGTTCTCTCGGTCTCAAAGACCATATAGCTCTGATCATACTCCTTGTACTCATTCCGGCCCGCTCCTGGGCCTCCGGCGTTATATTCCGGATTATAGCTCTGGTCAACTTGATTTACGCCGGCATTTCCGGCGTTGCTCTGATTCCCAGGATTAACCGGCCTAGGTGGGACTGCAATCGTATTGGCACCTGTCAACGGCGATGGAGCTGCCGGGACAGAGGGTCTAGCCGGTCCCCAGGGACCTGCACGACCTGCTAATATGTCGTCCAGCCACGAACAGTTCCTTGTCAAATGGTTTGCCGGCTTTCCCGGCTGGAATGTGTGGAACACACAAGGCTTGTCCATGGCAAGACCCACAGTATACTTCGGCCACTGCTTCTTCTGGCCGGCGGCTCCGCCGGCATTCTTGTTGGTCCAGACATTCTTCTTCTGGAACGGCTGTGCTTGCTGCTGCGGCTGCTGCTGAGGCTGCTGATAGTCCTCATATCTCGGACGCTGGCTACTGCCGGCGCCCCCTTGCTCTTCCTCCACAGCTGCAACTTGTGCTGCCCCATACCGGTGATCCGGCCTTTCATCTCTTCTCTTGTTCCGGTTATCAGTGCGATAATATTGCCCTGATCTCCCGGCATTGCTGGTGTTCCCCTGGGTTTGCCCCTGTCCTTGTGAATCGAGACTGGGCTGCATGGGATCTCCCAGAGCATAACTATCAGCGATCTTGATTGTTTCGGCCAGCGTGGCCGGCATTTGCCTCTGAAGCTTTTGCCACAGCATGGTGCCATGCCGGCACCCATGAGCGAACCACATGATGGCCTGCTGCTCATTGATTCCTTCGCAGGAATTGCGCAACGTGCACCACCTGGTCAGATAGTCACGGTCAGTCTCATTCACTCCTTGCCGGCAGTTAGCCAGCTGCTGCGGACGGTTGGGCCTCTTGTATGTACTGGTAAAGTTCGACACAAACTGCTCTTCGAAATCAATCCAGCCGTTGATACTCCCGGCCGGCAAATTATTCAGCCATATCCTGGCTGGACCTTCCAACATCTGCGGCACATATCGTACCGCCCATCTGAGGTTTCCTCCGGCGATGTTCACCGCTGTGGAGTAATCCTCCAACCAATCTTCCGGCTTCGTACTGCCATTATATGTCCTCGCGCCACGCGCGAGCTGGAAGAAGTAAGGCACCGGCTCCCCCATAATCCGGGGTCCGAAACACATAGGGCCCGGAGCTCCTTGTCTCTCCACCAACTCTGATTGGTGGATCTTGTCCAGCTTGAAACGTGCATCATTGGCTTCCAAGGACCGAGGTCCAAGCCGGGATGCTATTGGGCCTGCGATCATCTGCTGCTGCTGCTCCGGCTGATGCTGCTCACTATGCCGGCCTTGCTGGTGCTGCTGCTGATATCCCGCCCTGGCAAGGGCGGAATTGCCGTCATCCTCTCGATGTCCCGGATGGCCTGCACCCTGCTGCTGCGCTGCACCTCCGGCGCCCTGTTGCTGACGCCGGGCTGCACTGTTACTCCGGCCACCACCGGCCGCGCCTGCTTCATGCCCGGCCGGCACACTCTGGCCGGGCTTCTTGCTGCCGACATACTTGTCAGCTTGGCCGACATTCTTCTGCACCATCGCCTGCTTTCCGGCGGACAGCCGGATCGTACACCTGGATCTGCTTGTCCCGGCGGCCAGAGGTCACACTTCCGGCACGCCGGGCGCTAGGATGCGGGGACGAGGCTTGGCCCCTCGACCTCGCGCCGGCACCTCCCGCCGACACAATGTACTGAGACGCCCCGGCACCCGGGTTTGCCTTCTTAAAGGCCTCCTGCTGCTTTGTAGCTTCAGACAAAAGTTGGTTAAGCCGGGCTTGCTGCTCACGCAGTGCTTCGCCGGATAAACAAGATAAATCCTTAGCTACCTCGGCCGCCGCTCTAAGGTTCTTTACTGGCGAACTATAGACTACCTTAGGCACAGTACTAGTTGCGGTATGACTCTTATCTCTAGCATCTTTTCCTATCTCAGCATTAAGATTTCTGCCTCTAGTTCTAACCTCTTCTATCCGGCTAGGCCGGATTACTACAGGAGTAAAACCATGGGCTGCCTCATACTCACGGAGTTGCCGGTTAAACCGTTCGCGCTCCTGGTTCATGGCCAGGGCCTCGTCGACGAGGGCCTGACGAGATCCCTCCAGGACCTCCCTTGTCTGCTCCGGATCAACGCCGGATCGCACCGGCTCGAGAAGCCGGTCGATGATGGGAAGAAGAACCTCGCCCCTAGCCGGCACACCGGAAGTGCCGGCCAGGTTCTCCGCACGCTCCAACGGAGGACGCGCCGACCTCTTGACCTTCGGCGGCTCCGGAGGAGAAGCTCCGGCCGCTGCTGCTTTGCCGGCATCTTCCGCCGGCGGCACGGATGTGCCGGCCATCATCACCTCAGCCGGCTCTACTGAGCGAGCGCTACGCCCAGCGTGAGCCAGCCGATGTGACGGAGGATCCGACGCCACCAGCACCTCCTTCCTGCAAATTCTCTCAGTCCCCACGTACACCTCGTGGGAACCGAAAGACATAATCCGGCCATCCCTGGGGAACGGCCGGCCACCGAGACAACCGGCGTTGTCACTGACGAAACTGAGCGAGCCTAGCCTCTGGACGAGGCCAGAGACCACGCGCACTCCCGAAGCTGCTATCACAGACCCCGTCCGAATGAACACTCCGCCCAGCATATCGATCTGCCCCACGGTGGGCGCCAAATGTCGTCGTGGTGAAACAACATATGCCATAGGATGGCTTAAATGGGGGCCGAACTAGATGCTGGAGGATTCGGGAGAGGGGAACGAGCTAAAAAGCACGACAGAAAGAGGCACTGATCTACCCAGGTTCGGGGCTCTCGTAAGGAGATAACACCCCTACTCCTGCTCTACTGATTGTATATTTGGGTCGATGTAGTACACAACAATGGTGCTTCCAAGCTCTCTGCTAGAGAAGGAAGATGAACTGCTAAGTGTAGGAACACAGAGTGACCAACCCTTTACCAGGGCTCCCTATGCCACCTTATATAGTGGTGGCCAGGGTTACAACGGTCATACAAGACCACAAGACACGGGCTACACTCCAAACAGGAGCTGGTGACGATGGCAGAGACCCTTGACTTCGCCCCTGATTGCTCTCGATGGGACGCCATATCCCTGTACCTTGTACCTCTTGAACTGTGGCCTTACCTCTGTGCGGTAAGCTCGTACTTGTGCACAGTGAGGGTAGGTAACCTCCACTGTGCACCCTGCCATCTTACTCTGCTACCATGCTTGGATGTTTTCTTCCTTGATTGTAGGGATGTGACACCTTGGTTGACTTAAGTATCCCGGATATGACCGTTGGCCATACCCAGGACTTATATGCCGGACCAACGACCTACGAGGGTCGGGTAATCCGGCCTCCCCTGCTCCTGCACAACACACCAAATGGTTAGGCCGGCATATCTAAGTATATGCCGGCACACATATACCAGTATTCCGGCTATACCGGCATATCCAAGTATTAGCCGGGATACACACATATGCCGGCCTGGCCGATGCTCTCATATTCCGGCCAGGCCCTTTCTTGATAACTCGGCACAAGTCAACCATAGACTTTGTGTCTTTCTAGTCTCTTGACCCTACCGGGGGTTATCACCCCGACACATTGTTTGCCGATGTTATCATTGAAGCTTGAGAAGATCGAGTTACTGTCCTCAGAAAGCTCTAATCCTGTCTTCCATGTATCTGTTGACTGTCTGAAATATCGTCGAGGCAGATCATAAGATCTTCGAGTTGGACCCCCTGCGTCGAAATTTTCCATTGCTTCGTTGTCTTCTGTGATTTTTCCTTTTTGCACTTCTTCCAAGCTCACCGGCGAGTTTACCTCGCTAGAAGAGCCTTCAGAATATTCCATCGTTGCTACTGTTTCGGGCTCACTTGCCGATGGATCTTGTTTCGTCGGATCTGAAAGGCGAGATGAACCCGATGGCCCGATGAGGATGCTTAAACTTCCGATTGTCAACTCCATCTCTTGATTTTCGTCGACTTCTGTATTGCTGTTGGCTAAAAGCGAAAAAAGCCGTCGAATTCATGATTCCAACGCCCAAGTTCCCCACGGTCGACGCTAATTGACGAGGGGTTAACTCGACAAATGTCCTAAACGAAGGACTTAGGATCGGGGAGATAGGGCGTCGGATGAACTCGAAGGTAAAGTTAATCGAAATAGGTGTGTGTCGAAAGTAAACTTGGGTGTTCAACCTGGCTTGCTTTCAATCTGGCCTACACCGTCCCCTCCTGGCCCCCATAATAGGTGCCAGGTCTCGAGGATCGGGTAGGGTCCGATATAGATTACAATATCGACATACGGTAAGAACTCGTATTCGACTGTCAGTACAATTGGGCCTAGCTATACGGGCCTTAGGGGTACTCAACTAACGGGTTCTATTAACTATACCCTTGTCACCCATAGTGCAACATTCGACGACGCATCTCGCAATAAAAAGCTATACCAATGGTAAATAAAAGAGATGCCGAGGTGTTCATTGTCTATTTGTCCTGTCATTTTGATGTGGGCTTGTTCCATGTCATCGGGCACGGAGGTACCCCATTGGCGGTTCTCGATGATACGTGTATACTTACAATGACAAGAGCTTGCTTGGGACTCTAAGTAAAGTAGCATGGTTTGGGTATTCGTATTTCACGGGACACGAGGTTTTCAACTTATGATTTGTCAAGCATATGCAGCATAAGTGTTCTCGCATTAACTTTAACCATTCAAGATGCTTATGATGGGGGCAATGAGAGCTCAAAGCCGGTAAGTACCATAATTTTTGAAGGTTTATAAAACTTGCAATCACTACTTCCCTCCGTGAAGGGCCTTTCTTTTACTTTTATGTTGAGTCTCCACCTTCTACTTTTATGCACCGTTAAGAGAACATAGTTGTCATTCTGATAATGTGCATTGTCCTAAAGTTTCATTGATTGATTCATATTGTTGGTTTCACTTGTTCTTAAATTATTTGTATCTGATACGTCTCCAACGTATCTATAATTTTGATGCTCCATGCTTGTTTTTACACCATTTGCCTACTGTTTCGTTACACTTCGTGGCACTTTTATGCATTTTCCGAAACTAACCTACTAACAAGTTGCCACAGTGCCAGTTTCCCTGTTTTTGCTGTTTTTGTGTTTCAGAAGTGATACACAGGAAATATTCTCGGAATTGGACGAAACAAGTTCCTGAAGTCTTATTTTGTCCGGGAGCTTCCAGAGATCCGAAGCAGAGTAGGGGGGAGCCACAAGGGCCCCACACGCCAGGCCGGCGCGGCCAGGGCCTGGCCCGCGCCGCCCTGGTGTGAGGCCACCTGGCTCCACCTCTGACATCGCCCCTTCGCCTATAAGTACCCCCCGACGAGAAAAACCTAAGGCCCGATCAGTTTTCCAGAATACATCGCGATCCGCCCGCCACGTCGACCCGAAGATCGGGAGGGTCCAGAAGCTCTCCGGCACCCTGCCGGAGAGGGGAATCGCCACGGAGGTCTTCTTCATCGCCATGCTTGCCTCCGGAGCGATGAGTGAGTAGTCTACCTTGACTATGGGTCCATAGCAGTAGCTAGATGGTTGTCTTCTCCACCATGTGCTTCATGTTTAGATCTCATGAGCTGCCCTACATGATTGAGATCACCGTTATATAATTCTACATGTTTGGTTTATTGGGATCCAATGAATATGGTGTATGATTGAGTTGTGTACTGAATATATCTTATGTTATCTCTATGTTGTTTATGATCTTGCATGCTCTCCGTTGTTAGTAGCTATCTGGCCAGTAGTTGCTAGTGACTCCAAGAGGGGGTATTTATGCTCGATAGTGGGTTCATGCCTCTATTTAACCTG